>CM041199.1:5049314-5353762 GCA_023078555.1 Ulva prolifera
CACGGCATGTGGCAGTCACTGTAAGCTCCTGTGGCACTGGCTCGCCGTGAAGACCAGCTTGGACTGCAGGTGCTGTTGCATCATACCCAAGACCAGCACAGCACGGGAGGCTGCGCCGGATGACATAGATGCGTGGCAGAGCACGTGCGTGCGAACAACATGCAACAAACGGTGGAGCGCAACGAACACTCAGACCGTGACCCCCGACCACGCACAGACTGCATTCTTTGATGGCATGCTCACTGACACGACGAACACACAAGTATCGACCAGATCACCCAGCAGCAACACCGGACCAACCCCGCTGCGCGCTACGCCGCTGCTCCCACACAGCGGGCGGCAGCATCCGAGTCGCACCGGCAGAAGCGGGGCAGCAGCGGCAGCAGGAAACATCTGATTGTATGCAACAAAGCACTCAAACCAAGACTCGCGGTTGCGCAACGGCTGCACTCGTTTGATGATACGCTCGCTGACGGCTCGACATCGAAAGCATCACCCAGATCACGCAGGAGCAACGCCGGACCGACCGTGCTCCGCGCGAATCTGCTGCTGCTGCAATGGCAGGCGGCAGCGGTGGAGTCGCACCGGCAGAAGAGGGGCAGCAGCGGCAGCAGGCGCGCGGGCACGCGGCCGAGGGGCAGCGCGGCCTCCGCATACAGCACGTTGTTCGTGAAGAGGTCGTGCGTGAGCAGGGTGGTGCCGCCGGAGGTGGTGGACACGTCGGAGGGGATGGCGGCGGCCTCCTTCGGGATGTCGGAGAGCTGCAGGGAGGGGATGCAGGCGAGGGCCTCTGGGGGGTCCGGGGTCGCCTGCCGCTTCTTCAGCTCCTTCGTCGCCTCGACAACGTCCTTTACCTGCAGTGCACACACCCCCGCATGATGTGTGTATGTCGGAATGTATGCAGGACTACATAGCCACATGCCAAGAGACATTGCCAATTGGTGTGAGAAGATGAATCAAAAACACGCAGGCCATTGCATGACAGAAAACCAATGCAGACGTCAGGGCATGGTGTGAGCAGGCTGATGTGCACGTATGTAGAACAAGCCCACCATATACCAACATAAACGACGCGCCTCTGTCGTGGGGAGCAGCCGACACAGTCAAGATCGACAAGTTCTGGAAATCTGTCTTCGATCAGAGACAGCAAGACGTTTGAGTATGATGGAGCTGCTGAACATGTACTTATGGATGAGGAGGAAGGACTGCAGGGCGGCAGGCAGGGGTGACAGTCGGGAGCGAGGCGGCACCTCGTCGGCGGACATCTGGCTGCGGGCGGTGATGACGCGCTCGTTCTCCTGCGCCTCCACCTGCTTCGCGAGCTCCGAGTCCGGCAGCGTCACGACCGTCACGCGGTGGTTGTTGTTCAGCAGGAACTTGTCGAGCAGCTGGCCGAAGACGTCCTCGCCGGAGCTGAGGCGCTCCTTGAATGTCGTCAGGGGGCCCTCCCACTTCAGCATGCTGCACCAGGCGACACGCTCGCTCACCAACCACAGGTCAGCAGGGACCACGAGACCTGGGCATTGCAGGGAGCAGCACCAAAGATCATGCTAAAAGATCAAAGGTGGTACAGGTCGACATGTAGATTATAGCCCGCTGCAGCGGAAGCATGCTGAAGGATTGAAGGTGGCATAGGGTTAACATGCCCCGCTGCACCGGAGGCACAATGCTGGGCTACCAACTCACGACCAGAGGACACCGGAGAGAGCACAACAAGATTTCCAGGTCTGCTTGCCTGACCAGAAATGTGCAACATCATGTAGTCAGCAACTCCAGGCACAAGCTCCACACAGAACTTGTGACATACGTCCGGGCCGGCCCCACAGAGACCCCGGCCGCTTCACATCATGTAGAGAGACACAGACTTGAAACTTTCACACAGGCGAGGCTGCACACGCAGCAGGGCCGGGGGGCTCACTTGTAGGGGTCGCGCTCGTACACCCACGCGTTCATCGCGCGCAGCATCATCGACAGCCCGCGCGGGAAGCGGCCGGTGTTGTTCTCGCGCAGGCTGAACTCGGTCGTGTTGATTGCGGCGTCGATCGCGCTCGCGGTGAAGCCCTCCTTGCGGATGCGATGCAGCTCCTCCAGCACCAGCTGCTCCACCTGCACCCGCCCGGCCGTCACCGCCGTGGCTGCAGTGCCCCCGCGTGCATGTGTGGCAGTCCAGTGGTGTGCCCGATTCACAACTGTGCTCTTGCACGAGCGGTACAGCGGTCCAGCATCCACTGAACAGGGGCATGAGCATACATCTTGACAGACCACCATGGCAACATGGTTGCTGCATGCACAAATCGGACACGTGCAAGCACAGTCGGCTCTCATGTCCGCAGCCGGGTTGGCGGAGCGGAGCCTCACAAGCCTCCTGTGCATGCGAACAGCTACGCACAAGCCTCCAGCCGTGGCGTGGACTAGCTTTCGCGACATCTGTAACATGAACAGTGAGGTAGGCAAACGGACCAATGGCCTCGGCCGACTCATGCATTGATTGTTACACCGATGCCCTCCGGCACACGTGACAGTTCAAGCGAATTCGGAGATGAAGCGGCGTGCGAATGTGAGCACGGCATGTGGCAGTCACTGTAAGCTCCTGTGGCACTGGCTCGCCGTGAAGACCAGCTTGGACTGCAGGTGCTGTCGCATCATACCCAAGACCAGCACAGCACGGGAGGCTGCGCCGGATGACATAGATGCATGGCAAAGCCTGCCCCTGCGGACCCCTGGCAGCGCACAAGCAGAAATTGCAAAAAAAAGAAAACAAAACCCAAAACCCAAAACCCAAAAACATGTTTCAAACGCAATGGCTGGCGTGGAGGGCCACACCTTGTCGACATTGGCAGGGTCCACGCCCTTGAGGCCCATGGTGTATGTCACCTGGCGCAGGGTGTCATCGGTGCCGCCGCCGACGATGCTCTCACCGAGACCGGAGTCGTTGACGGCCTTGCGCAGCGGAGCTGCTGCCGTGCCCGTCAGCAGGTAGTCCAGGAACGACAGCGCCACCTGCATGCATGTGTGTGTATTTGTGTGGGAGAATGCTTACATGGCCACATCCATAGGGACATGGACAACCTACAGCGTTCCTCTTCCCCACCTTCATATGGTCTTATGAGCCTCTGGCTTTCTAGAAAGGCTTTCACAGATGTGCAGTGGGGAAGCAGAGAGGCGTGTGAAAGGAGAGGCAGACGGTGGTGGCAGCGAGAGAAGCAAGCAGCCTCGGGAGATGAGCAGGGCGGCACGGCGGACTGGCATGTGCGATGATGCTGCGATCGCAACGCATCCGGGAAACGAATGGCAGGATGCCGGAGGCTCACACTGTGAGGCAAGAGGCGTGGCTCACGGCGAGACGGTGATGTGGGTGGGGGGCGCACCTGGGTCTCGAGGTCGAGCTCGTCCTCGGAGAGCACCCAGTTCACCGACGCAAACGCCTTGGGCTCATCGCCTTCCTCCTGCACAACCACGGCCCTCAGTCCCCACCTCAACATGGGTCACTGCATCATCATGATGTATCCCAAACCAGTGTCATGAACTCGGCCACGCTTCATCGCCAAAGGAGAATTTCGCTGGCTCGCCCACAAATGTTGGACTAAATGCGGGGCTACACCGGGGGGCAAACCAGGCAGGGGCCGGGGGGGGGGGAGGCGTATGCACATGCATGCAGACGCGGCAGGCGGCCGCACCTCGGCGCTGCCGGCGGCGTAGTACCCGACAAATTTCTTGGGCTCCTTGAAGAGAGGCTGCTTCGGCACGAGGCTCTCGATGTCGGTGCGGGCCTCGTACGTGTCGAGGTATGACCCGAGCCGCCGCAGCCGCTCCTCCACGGGGTCGTCCCCGTAGAACCAGAACCTGCGCACAGCCACAACG
Organism: Ulva prolifera; assembly: GCA_023078555.1. Classification (NCBI taxonomy): domain Eukaryota; kingdom Viridiplantae; phylum Chlorophyta; class Ulvophyceae; order Ulvales; family Ulvaceae; genus Ulva; species Ulva prolifera. The sequence goes on from CM041199.1 coordinate 5,053,176, forward strand.
TCTTCAAACAGCTGCACCTCGGCCACATCCCCGCGGCGTCCTTGTGCCTCGTACCGAGGCACCACGCCCGATCATCCACAACAATGCACGGGCAAGTCGCAAAGTTTCATTTGAGCCACTTGCACATGATTCTGAGGCACAGATGCAGCACACATATTTGTAAATCACACGAATATCCAGGGCAACAGAGCCAAAAAAAGTTAGGATTGTTAGGAACAAGCCCCCACAAAATAAATATTTCTCTGCATGTTCACAGACACGCATATCGGGCATGCGGCAGGTGCGCACCGGGCGTTGCTGGGGTGGTAGAACTTGCCGTGGAAGTCCTTGAACATGTCGTACGTGAGGTCCGGGATGACCTGCGGGTCGCCCCCGGAGTTGCTCGCGTAGTTGTTGTCCGGGAAGAGCTCGCTCTGAACCTGCTCGTAGTGCACGCTGTCCGGCTGGGAGTACACGCCCTTCATCTCGTTGAAGACGACGCCCTTGATGCTCATGTCGCCGTCGGCGGCGTCGAGCTCGTAGTGCCAGCCCTCCTGCTGGAAGACCTGGGGGTCGCTGAGGCAGCGCGGGTTGAAGACGGCGTCCATGTAGACGTCGCACAGGTTGTAAAAGTCCTGCACACACGGGGCGGGGAGCGTGATGTGAACAGTCAGCTAGCTCTGGAAGGAGGCTCCAGCAACAAACCGTATGCCTCTGCGGTTGCGCTATGTAAGCGCTAGGCGGGCAATCGAGCAGCTGGGCAAGCAGGGCGCATGTGTGTAAACACTGTAAGGCATGGCCACTAGGGTGTACTGCGAACAATAGCAAGAGCATTGATCCGAAGTTCTGCTCAACACATTCACATGAACGGATAGATGGCGCGCGGGCTAGGGGACCTCCCGCTGCCAGGCCTCTCAACTCTATGCCAGGACCCGTACCAGGGCTGCCCTACGGTGCAAAGCAATAAAGGCAATGAACGCACTGTTACAGCCACCCCCGAGTAACGCACAATCGAGCGCGTGCGGCGGGGGACCGCCAATAGTGATGCAGACAGTCAGCTAGCTCTGGACGGAGGGTCCCGCAGAACACAGCGCACGAGTCTGCGTTTCGCGTCCGGGTCCGCCATGCAAAATATCAGCGGGGAAAGCAGGGTGTAAGTGTGCATGCATGGTGACATCGCCACGGGGACGTTGCCAGATATTGCCGGCTGCAGAATGCGGGACCGGTGTGGGGGTGGCGGCGGACCTGGAGGTTGGTGGAGGCGACGGGGTAGCACGTGCGGTCAGGGTACGTAAACGCGTTGATAAAAGTGTGCAGCGAGCCCTTGATGAGCTCCACGAAGGGCTCCTTCACGGGGTACTTCTTCGAGCCGTTCAGCACCGAGTGCTCGAGGATGTGGGGGATGCCGGTCGAGTCCTCGACGGGCGTGCGGAACACCGCGCCGAAGGTCTTGTTCTCGTCGTCGTTGCTGACGCTCATGCACTGCGCGCCGGTGGCGTCGTGGCGGTAGACGGCGACGCGGCTGCCGTACTCCTTCACGAACTCATCGCGGACGAGGGTGAAGCCCTGGAAGGTGTCGGGGAGGGAGAGGGACTGTGGGGAGGGGGCCTCGGCGGGGGCGGCGGCGTAGGAGACGACGGAGGTGCGGGAGAGGGAGGGGGAGGAGGCGGGGAGGAGGGAGGTGCGGGCGTTGGAGCAGGTGCGGCGGGCGGGTACCTGCAGGTGGGACTGTGTTGGTGTGTGGGATGGGATGGGTGGTCAGGCGGTGCAGCAGGGAAACGAGGTGCGACCGTGCGAGGAATGAGAAATTCGCAGTCAGCGGTGCTACGCTGGAAGGCTACATATTTGGTATGATAGTGAAGAGTGGTGAATTGTGAGCGGTGGACTGGGTTGGGCTGTGGCACGCGAGCGTGTGAGTGGCTTGTGTTGGCGCTCTGAGGCAGGCAGCTTGCCAGGGACACGCAGCATGATGCGACATGGCAAAGTGATGACAGGTGTCAGTACATGCCTGTCGCACTGCTTCTTTGGTGCCTAGCCTGCGAGATCAAAGCGCATGGCGTAGTTGCCGACATGTGGACAACACCGTCAACGGCATCTCGGGCGACGAGGATACAGCACACCGCCGCGCAAGCAAGTAGTGGTGGGTATAATTTGTAATCATAGTCCGATCGGGCTCTCGATGCTGCGACCGGTGGCTTTCAGTCCGTTGTCACCGAGCAGCGACTTCCGTGGCTGACAACACACACGCTGCAAAACGCCACGAAATACCAGGCCACGCACGCCTGAAGATGAAACATTAGGATAGAAGTGGATGGGCGTGGACTCCACGGTGGCGTCGGCTCGGGGCTGCGCTACGCGATGGCGTGAGCCGGGACAAGCGCCGGGTTTGCCTTTGGACTATATGCGCACCTTGAAGGCCGGGACCCGGATACCGCTTGATACAGATGTGTTCATCAACATCCTGACCGCCGTTTGAGTCAGTCTGTACATGTAACGGTGGAGCAGGACACGCTGTGCGTGGTGTATTGCACGCACGTCTACACCTGCTGATCTCTGTGATGAAAGCAGCACAATAGGCAGAAAGTACATCCACACGTAGTGAGCTGCCTGCTATATGGCTTGCACGGAAGCCAGGACGTGTTCCAGTGCCGCACACACAAGAACACACATGGCGGTATTCTGGAAGCGTGTCCCGGTAGCCATGCACTCACGAGCTTGGCGAGCCGGAAGGTCCGCTGACATCGAGCGCGGCAGAAGTGGGAGCGTGCAATTATTGCATATGGATTTGGATAGCATAACAGTTTTTGAACGAGGTGTTGAACGATCTTGTACGACACGATCTGCATACTCTCTAGCGCGGTGGCGAAACCACAAGCTGATGGTCACGATGTATTCCGTTCAGGCCAAAGGAACGACGTCATGCCATGCAAGATGTGCAGGTCTCCGACGTGCACATTTACAGCAACATGTGGCGTCTGTATCGCCTGCACGGGTTCGTGCTTGCCTCGCGCTGACTTGCGTTGCCACGGTCGCAGACCTACCGAGCACTTCTGCGCTGACTGGCACGCAATTGCAGGTGGCTCCACGAGCAGTGTCCACAAAGGCAGTTTCGACATACTCCAGGCCACCGGCTCAGCTTCGCTTGATTCAGCACAAGCAGGAGGCCTACTGGTTCTACCGCTTCCTGTCGATTGTGTACGACCACATCGTGAATCCTGGCCACTGGACAAAGGACATGCGCGATGATGCGCTAGTTCCAGCGAATTTAGACAGTGCAGACCTCAAGGTGAGACTTGACACGCTCTGATCTGCCGACAGCTCATGTTATCTCCGACAGTGGAGCAGTCCGGCAGCCCAAGTGCTGCGGACCAAGTAACTCCGTGAACGCTGAATTAAACCAGCATGCGCCAGTCAATAAAATCAGCTATACAACTAGCGATGGCCTCGTGTAGCCGAAGCGTGCGCCTGAGGCAGGCGGGCAAGGCGGGTGTATGCGTGCAAGCAGATGCGCGTTACCCATTCGTTGCTGCCAAGCAGCAGCTCCGATTGACCGTCCTGCCCAACAATTATTCCACTTTAGAATAGCGTGGTAGATGTACATACAGTGTTCTGGCACTGTCCATGAGGAAGAGTGGCTGTATAAGGCAGTCTGACCAGAGCATACTTCACACTCCCTGCTGAAGCCCGAGGGAATAGCATCGTCACAGATGTTTCCTCCGCAAACGTCAATATGCACTTGCAGGTAGTCGACGTAGGAGGTGGGACTGGCTTCTGCACACAAGGGATCGTCAAGACCGTCAACCCGCAAAATGTCACGTTGCTGGACCAAAGCGACCACCAGATGGCCAAGGCGGCCAAGAAGGATGACCTTCAAGGAATCACCCTTGTCAAGGGCGACGCTGAAGATCTCCCGTTCGAGTCAGACTCGTTTGACCGATACGTCTCTGCGGGGTCCATCGAGTACTGGCCAGAACCACAGCGAGGCATCTGCGTGCGCCCTCTCTCCCTCACTCCCTGCACCACCATCTACACATCGACCACACATTACGCAACAGATGCCATTCCCCGTGGACCTCGTGCGTGAATGTGTACAAGCAGTCGTGTACAGACTGCTCTACATGCTTTCGGGGCATGTAGGCCTCTGACCATCTGCTCACCGTTTCCCCGGGGACTGCCCACCCCGAAGGCAGTCGGCCTCCGCGCACCGCCACGGGGCGTGCATGATCTCCTGCATGCCTCATGAGTCATGACCGCTTCGTGGAACCTCGCGATACTGCCGGTACACGCAATGCAAGCACAGCACCATTGCGGAAGCCAGCCCACGCTCATCGATGTCCCACTGTCCCATCTCAGGTACATCAGAACACCCTTGATGCACATTCTGGGGCCCATACGCACACCTCTGGCGCACTGTGACGCCCCTGGGTGCATAATACTTTATCGTATACTTTGGCACTGCGCACAGGGGCGCAGCTGCAGGGATCCTGGCTCCGCCATGGGCTGTGCCAGTACCCCCATCCTCCTGCTGCGCTCTTTTCCTGCAGTGCTACCCGCCTCATCGCATGTGTCCCTGTCACCCAGGAGCGCCGCTGCAGGAGGCGTACCGGGTGATCAAACCCGGCGCGTTGGCGTGCCTGATCGGCCCCGTACACCCGACCTTCCCTCTGTCGCGCTTCTTCGCCGACGCCTGGATGCTCTTCCCCACCGAGCAGGAGTACCTCGACTGGTTCACGGCCGCGGGCTTCGAGGACGTGAAGATCACACGCATCGGCCCGAAGTGGTACCGGGGTGTGCGCCGGCACGGCCTCATCATGGGCTGCTCCGTCACTGGCCGCAAGTCCAAGGTGTGCCGCCTCACGCTGTACCCTTCTCCCGAGGGCCTCTGCTGCATGCGTGCTCATGCATGCGGAGGGGATCCATGCGTGTATCGGCGAATGTACTGCGGCATGGGGCCCGTACGCTCTGTGGCGTGCCTCTGCAGCATGCATGAGTGATCATGCATGCGCGCATCGGCGACTGCCCTCCGGCGTGGGACTCACACGCAACGCAGAGCGCTGCCGCGACGCTTGCGAGCTGCTCGCAGCCACTGCTGCCATTTTTAGTCGGCCATTAGTTGTGATTATTTGCCGGGTGTGAGTGTCGGTGGGTGCGGCTGCAGGCGGGCCCGTCGCCGCTGGAGCTCGGGCCGAAGGCGGAGGAGTCGCATGCGCGCAACACCAACCCGCTGTCCTTCCTGCTCCGCCTCCTCATCGGCACCACCGCGGGCTTCTACTTCTTCGTCGTGCCGGTCTACATGTGGATCAAGGACAAGATCTGGCCCCGCAAGCTCGGCGGCTTCTGAGCACGCACTGCGGCATGCATGGGTGCCTTCTGGCCCCGCGGCAGAGCTCGAGGTCGGCGTGGCGGGCAAGTGAGACGCCCCCCGTAGCCGCCCGCTCCGGGCGGAGCTGTTCTGCAGGGGAGACAATTGCAGCCGGAGGTGCGTAGCATGCAGCATGCATGCTGGCTGTGCCGCGGCGTGGGTGGGGGTGCAGCGTATGTGGCTGCTGCATCAGCCGCCGCCTGGACGCCACCGATGTGGCGGCAATGACCGGCTTGTGCCAAAGGCGGCTGTGGGCTGCGTGTGGCGTTGCGCGATTGGCTTGCCCATCAGCCAGGGCTCAGTGCAGCTCTGCGTCAGGTCTGCGCGGAGCGCATTCGGCTGATTTTGGGTGCGTGTGGTGTGGTCGCGTGGTTGGTGGCGCGGGTTTGGCGGACATGCTGCAGCCGCGATGCTTCGCACGCTGTACAGGAGCCTCTGGAGCTGTTATGCTGCGCCTTCTGGCTGCTGAGCCAGCTGTGGCGCCTGGCGTGTGTATCCTCTTTGTGTGCTGTGGCATAGTTGCTCCTGTGTGTGACATATTGGCAGCTGCGAAAGGCTGCACTTGTGATGTACATGTGGCTTTCAAATGTTGATGATGCACTTTGAATGTTGTGGACCCATGCCGGCCAGGATCTTGGTATGTGACTGCCATGAGAATATCGCCGTTCTTGCAAATGCTGTGGAGGTCTGGAGTCATGTGTATAGGTCTGTGTGGCTGATGGGCCTTTCTGTGCAGTGTAAAGTGCATACCAGTGCTCTCATGACCTGCAATGTACGTGGTGACGACTCTGCGATGGTGGGTCATCTGATGCGTTACCTCACAAAAGGCATACTAATAGTATGATACTAATGATTAGCGAAACACGATCAAAACAAGTTTGAAGCGACCCGACACATGTAGACGACGAGCGTCAACTGTAAAACGCGTGCAAACGGCAAACTAGACATGTCAAAACGTGCGAGACCTCAGTGGCAGTTCCAAGTAACAAGGAGCTTGTCGGCCTCCCGCCAGACAGGTCTCATGCTTTCGACCGTGACAGCCTTCACCAGCATGCCATGGCCATTGTGGGCCCGTCGCATCACGCTTGATGTGGCACCTTTGAAGGCACATCACAGCGTCAAGCATTCGCCAACAGCTGGGATATCTTACATTGAAGACTGATACACTGTCCCCCGCACGCGAGTGGCACAGTGGGTGTTAGCGATGCGACTCGGCAAAGCGATCACCACTGTCCTGTTCTCGGCGGTGGTGATCATACCAGCGCTAATCCAATACGCAATTCTTCTTATTTTCTGGTGCGCTGTGACCCACAGTTCGCCTACTTGCTAGCGTCATTTGCGATCAGGGACTTCAATCACTACACGATCTCCATGCGTAGTTTGTCAGCTCATCGGGACCTGATAGCCCAGCAGTGTGGGTCTCTTCCCATCATCAGGTTGTCTGACCTGACGTATATGCAGTCGTAGCTGGTTCAAGAACCCCCGGGCCAAGCGCATTGCCGACAACGGCATTCAACATCCTTCGGTCAACGGTGTTCAGCACGAGGCCATTCTCTGCAATGGTGTACGGATACACGTCGCCAGAGCTGGAATAGACGCGTCCCGCAAGCTCATCTTGTTTCTACATGGCTTTCCTGAGTACGAGCTTCAGCTTGACAAGCATTGTTTCTGCATGCTTGTGTGCATGTCACACATGCCGAATGTCAGCACTTGATGCTCTTTCCTTGCTTCCTGCCCAGCTCACAAGACCAATGCAGTGCATTGTGTCATGAAGATAGTCGGCTTATAGAATTGTTGGGGTGTCCGGCAGATTCTGGTACAGCTGGCGAGCACAAATCGAGGACTTGCAAACAGATTATGAAGTGGCAGCCATCGACCTGCCTGGCTTCAATGCTTCCGACAAGCCATCTCGGGTCAAGGACTACCTGACTCAGAATGTCTGCCGGATCATTGCTGCTGCTTTGGATGGCCTCAGCCGGGAAAGCTGCATTGTCGTTGGTGCGTGTCCTCACACCGTCCTGCCCACGGACATGCGGCAGCCAGATACATTCTGCACTTGCCTTTGCTGCCGATGCTGAAACATGCTCAAAATCCTCGTGGAGATGACCCGGTCCAGACTGAACCACCAAAAGGAGACGTGAAAGTGTGATGGTCACGAAAGCCAACAACGCACAGCAGCAGCACTACAAACAATGTGCCATTGCAATTCGTTCATGACACAATGCATCAGCGGAAGCAGCTGCAGCTGATGTGGCTGCATACATGGCAGTCTCCAGCTGCCCACCCACACCACCCGCCTGTGTCACACATAAGGCCATCAGACAACGCTCAGGTTGTGCACGTCCCACACCACCCGCCTGTGTCACACAGAAGGCCATCAGGCACCGCTCAGGTTGTGCACGTGTGACACATCTGAAGCCTTGCTGCCTTTGTCCTTGTAACACATCTGAAACCGCAGCCCCATGCAGGCCACGACTGGGGAGGGGCTGTCGCGAATGACTTTGCTGCCATGTATCCCGCCCGAGTCGAGAAGCTCGTGATGATCTCTGTGCCACCATCACCACTCTTCATGGACAACATGGACCTGCACCAGCTGTCCTGCTCCTTCTACCTGTGGCAGATCCTCGTGCCTGGCGTCATGGAGCACCTCCTGCCGCTGAGTGACTGGGCGGTCATCGAGCTGATGTTCACACAGGAGGCCTGGGGAGGCCTCGTGCAACGAGACATCACAGACGAAGATGTGGAGCACTACAAGGATGCTGCTGCAGCTCCCGGGGCGATCAAGGCCGCTCTGAGCTACCACAGGTGTGCCTGCTTCCAACGAGACTTGATGCTCTGCCAAACACTGATGCTCTGCCAAACACTGATGCTCTGCCAGACATCATGGCCGGCCTCCTGGGTGAGTGGCGGATGCTGCAGCATGCGTCAGGGAGTATGGGATCAGTGCGATTGCATGGAAAGCCCACGGTGGGAGTGTGTGTTCTGTCTGTGTTACAAGGATGGAGGCGGCGAGGCGGGCAGCAAGCGGCGAGTGTGGTTTCTGCCTGCCTGTGTGCAACGACTCGGGCATCGTATGTCCCTGGGGGGGTGTCCTCACCAATGATGGGTCGCCTCCACCTTACGCCTGAGCTGACATGGCTACCAGATTCAGTTGTCCAGATCAAGTAGTCTTACTCAAGCAGTCCTGCGATCACTGAGAGCTGTCCATGAGGCGCGGTCAGACAGGCGTCCAGTGCTGTTTGCAGCAGTCGCACATCCTGAGGCCAGCTGCGGGCTACCAACCATGGTTAACCTCACTGCATGGATGATACCTTTTGGTATACCGCACTAGATTAAACGGATCGCCGAATTAGCCTGCGTTACATGGGTCTAGGTCTAACAGTTCTAATATTTGTTGGGTCAGTCACCCCCAAAAATCATGATTAACTATACCTAGCTGGGTACCTAGAAAACCCAGCGTTGCGCGGTACGTGTCCCTGGTCTTAATCCAGTACAGTATATTTACATTGTGGAGTTTGAACCATTTGTCAACATGCTCTGGTGGTCAGTCGTGCGATGGCCTGTGCCCCTGGCCGACCCCTCCCGGAGGCCGTCCATCCTCACCCCCGCTTCTCCTCTCACTGCAGTACAGTGTCAACCAACAAGCGCCAGCCCGGGACAGTGAGTTGTCGCCTGATGAAGATGAGTTGCAGATGTAATGTACTTGACTGGCAGCTACCCTTTTCTCGTGAAAAGCTGCGGCGATCCAGTGATGTCGCCGGTGTACCAATGGATTCTTGCATGTCGCGATGTGCAAGGATCCAGTGGTATAGCGGCCGTATCACTTGATGGCCACACAAGCACCTCATGGGCAGCATCCCGGATCGTGCTGTGCCAACATACACAATGCAGTGCAGAGCTACTCTTGACAAGCATCCCGGATCGTGGTGTGCCGACATACACAGTGCTGTGCAGAGCTGCTCTGTGGCATTCGAGTGTGCTGGAGATGAACAAGGAGGTTGACCTCGGCCGCAAGCTCAACCCCCGCTTCCAGATGCCCCTCCTCGTGCTCTTTGGCGACACCGACTCTGCAGTGACACTGAACGTGCTGAGGAAGATCGGGAGAGTGGCCGCAGATGTGACCGTCCAGGTCATCCCCGACAGCTCCCACTGGGTGCAGCAGGACGCTCCTGAGGAGGTCAACCGGCTGCTGAGGGCCTTCATTGAGCGCAAGGGAGACTTCCTGTAGCCAAGCAGATGTTGAGTAGCAGACGTGGGCGGCTGCCAGCTCAGGTGTGCTCTCGAATTGCGAATGGTATGCATGTGTCACACTTTTCTGCTGCAATTCTCTTGACCAGTCTCTTGAGGCTTTGCTGTTGAAGAGTGACTCATGGAGCTGCTGTCCTTTGATGCAGTGTAGTCAGGCGGGCCAGTGCTGTCAAGATGCGCACTGTGTCACAGATCGCCGGTCCATGAAAGAGTTGCTGGAGTTGAATTGTGAACTGAGATACAGCACGTGTGGACGGGAGTCTGGGAATGCTCGCTTGTGTATCAGGAACGGTGGGCCTGTGCCTCTGTGCTGCCATGGCAGCGTTGCATCTCCACTACATTGCTTGCCTAAATTAGTCATTGGCACGTCCTGTTTATTTATCGATCAAAACACGGCAAGTCTGGAATGCCATGTTTTCAGCCTTGGATGTGAGTCATGTGCTGCTGTGCTCTTTCAGTGGTGCAGCAAGTTTTGCTGAATGCTACCCCACAGCCCCACGCGCTCCGAGAGGACATATGCACCCGATCGTGCCAGGCAGGCTCTTGCTGTACAGCCTGATGAATTCTGATCGTTTGTTGTGCTCTATAGATGAGAGGACTGGTCGAGATGATGCAGAAAAGGAACAAAGTTCAGCCGGATTGGCACCCGCACATGCTGTACTCAGGTGGAGACAGCAGAACCCTCGCAACTCTCTACTGCAGCACTGGCTGAGTCGTGCTTGTGGCAACAACAGCCATCTCTCTCCCCCTTGAGGCTGCAGTCAAAGTCATAACCGTGGCATCACTCGTCGTGTTTCGCCAAGGTCTTGGCCAGCCCCAAGCCGATGCATGCGCAAGCTTCGAGCTGTAGCTCATTGTTTCTTTGAACTGTTTTGTCTTGTTTGCTGCTAACCTGTTTGATGCTGTTCTCGTTGTAGTGGCCTCGGAGGCGCATCAGCGGCAGCATGCCGGCCACACGCATGTTTGGGCAGTTTTTGCAGTGCCGTTGCAGGGTAATTGTGCAAGCATACAACGGCCAGTAGCAACGTGCGGGTGGGCTGTGTGCTTGCAGCAGGGTAACTGTGTGTTGGCTTTGATTCTTTCATGGCTTTGATTAGTAAAGTACATCTAAATGTACTGAGCCGTATCCTATTGGACATGTAAGCAGGCATCGATGCTGGGCGAGCTGCGGGCCACGTTCGCGGATGCTCCTGCTGCACAGCGCACAGCGCACAAATTCAGATTTACTTTACTTTGCAGCCCCGGGTGGTGGCAAGTGTAGGTATGGGCTTGAAGGATACCAAAAAACTTCGCGTCGGTGCTGCCATCTGTTCAGGCTATCTCTGTGCAGCACACACTCGCGTGCATGTGGCCGCGGCATGTGATCCCGTTCATGCCGGGTTGTCAACGTCCTCTTCGGGATATGGCTAAGTAGATACAGATTTACATTGCTCTACCCTGGTACATAGATACACATGCCAGGCGCCACAGAGCCCATAAAGAACCCCAGTTGTCATCTGCAGCTCCAGTTGCACAAGCCATGACTCACAGCCCCGGAGAACGTTGGCTGCTCGCCCGCAGGCACGCTGCCAGCGTGATTTGTTACACGGGGTCGGCCCCAGGACCCTCAGTGTGGAGGCGTCCAGCCCGTGGTCCATTGCGCGTCCACAGTCTGACAGATGAATAGGTTACGACGCAGCGCACATCACAAACCGCCGTAAGGGAAGATATAGCGGGAAGTGGGTGGCGGGGGCACTGGCGGCCGTGCAACTATATATGTGTGTCCCTACTCCTGCAGGCAACACCGCACAGAAGCAGACGACCCAACGATGCTTTAACGTCACAACAGGTGTTGCAAGGACAAAGGCAGCGAGGCAGGCAGCACCGTGAGACCAGCAAACAGCGCAAGATTAGGTGTGGTAGTCTTGTGGTATGTAGTTACAAAGGACAGAGGCCGGGCAGCGAGCCGTTGCTAGGAATTCACACGCAAATCCACGGCAGTCTTGTGGTGTGTTTGCATGATCACATCGGGGAGGTAGAAGCGTAGCGAGGCAGAGCAGGGGCGGGCTCCGGACTCCTGAGTCTGGAGGCCGCTTATGAGCGGAGCCAGGTTTACAAATTTTATGCTCACTAGTTACACATAACGGGCCATCGTATGGCAAAGCAAACAAACACATCAAGCCAAGCCACATTTTACGCTCATGTACACACTCCCAGGAACATGTCGAGTCGAATTGAGTGTGCAACTCCACACGAGCAAATCCACACGAAAACTACCGAGTGGATTCAGAACACGGTGACAATCCTGGAGGGGCCGACTGTGACCTGAGAATTGGATGTGTGGATTGATCTGGCTGAGTGTGCGGTCAGTTTAGTTGCAGCCATACGGCCGCACCGTCATGCACGGTTGGCTGGTGATAGCAGTTCGGGTTCATCAGGCGTATCAGAAAGCCTTCCGAATTCAACTTTTATCTACTACGCTGGTAGGCTGCTTGACGTCCAGGGCTGGCCGGGCGGTACTATGCGCTGAGAGCAGCGGGACCATATGCTTAAATGTCGCATGCGCCCAATACTGACTTCATCACTCAGGCTTTCAGCGTAACTCTTGCAGCTGGGCTATCCTGATTTTCTAGCAGTTCAAGTAATTGGGCTTAGGCCAGGGAGCGTGCAATGAAGATCGTCTCTGCGATTTTCAACGTTGTATTTGCAGCAATAACGATCACACCAGTTCTGATAAAATATGCAGTGTTGAAGATATTCTTGTGCGTCTCTGCTGATACATCTTCTGGAATGAATCTGTCGACCGCCGATAGCGCTGTGTTGACTGCCGGTAGCACGACCGCGACAAAGGCTCCGGCATCCGCAGATTTGCCTGCATGACCCACCAGTTGCCTTCGCCGGCTTCTATATGTTCCATCTTGTTATCAGCATTTTTACTGCCTTGATGCTGACTCGTCTGCAATTCAGCCCTGCAAGTCTGAACGATACAAGAGGCAAGCGAGTGGCAGACGAAGGAATCAAGCATCCCCCAGTCAAAGGAGTCCATCATGAGTACATTCTCTGCGACGACGTTCGGATGCATGTCGCTAGGGCCGGCATGGACCCATCAAAGAAGCTGGTCCTCTTCCTCCACGGCTTCCCCGAGTACGCACCACCTCGTGTCTGATGACCTCGTTGCACCTGCTGCCCAAGCTAGGGTGTAGCTGTGTACATCCACAGCTCGCATAGCATCAATATACATCAAGTTTTCAGTACGACCTCCGAGAGCATGTGAGTCAAGGCCACATTAAGCTCGGTCTTTGCAGGTTCTGGTACAGCTGGAGAGCTCAGCTCGAAGCGCTGCAAGGGGACTACGAGGTGGCAGCCATCGACCTCCCTGGATACAATGCATCTGGGAAGCCCGTCCGTGTGTCACACTATGTCACACAGGACATCTGCCGAATCATCGCTGGCGTACTCAATGGATTGTGCCGTGAGAGCTGCGTCCTCGTAGGTATGGTCACAGCTTCTTCCACTCCCTAGGTCAAGCGGCCGTACATGCGATGTATTGTATCTCGCATCATGGACCAGCATGGGGTCCACGAGGACCGTCTGGCCTCTCCGCCTCACCTGCGTGCAGGACCTCCTCCTGCTCCTGCTGGACCAAGGGGTCAGCCCTCGCGCCAAAATGTACCTGTACTGCTTACTTTCGCAAGGACAAATTGAAACATAACCTGGGCCTTGGCCATCACCCGGCAGGCCTCCGAACAGCGGACGAAGGCGCAGAGGCGGGTCGCACCCCACAGACGGTGCTGCACGTGCACTTGTGTCCCCGCGCTCCCTGTGTCCGATGCATGTCCGAGCCATTGATCTCGCCGGCATGCATGTGTTCCATGAGTGCAGTGGCAGAGGCCCTGCTGACCTGCCAGCGGTGACTGGCTGCATCAGCACCTGTGTGTCTCAGCGCACCTACACGCTGCCACGCCTCAGGGAACTGTCCACGATGAGCCCACCTTGGGTGCACGCGGCAGCAGCCGCCACCGCACCTATGCACGCAGCCCTTCTGCACTACAAACATCAGAGTAATTCCACACACCCGGCAAACTCAGTCTCCAGGCGCCACATTCTGCATTGCTCCTGCCACCCGCGTCCCCTCTACGCCACACCCTCCCCCCACACCCCCCTTCCGCTGGCGCAGTACATGCCCGTCCAACCCAAACACAACTGCTGCGGCCTCAAGCGGCTCCATCTGTGCGCAGGCCACGACTGGGGCGCGGCCATTGCAACGGATTTTGCGGCGATGTACCCCAAGAAGGTCTCCCACCTCGCCCTCCTCGCCGTCCCCCCCGGCAAGCTCTTCTTCCAGAACATGGACTTGCACCAGCTCAGCAAGTCCGCATACATGTGGCGCTTCCTTGTGCCGAACGTGATGGAGGCCATCATGTCGGCAAATGACTGGGCGGCCGTCCGCGTGGCGCTCACCAAGCCCGCAGCCGGGGGCCTGCTGCGCAGGCGCATGGGCGCGGAGGAGCTAGGGTACATGCTCGACGCCATCGCCACCCCTGGCGCCAGCAAGTCCGGCATGAATTACTACCGGTGCGGCTCTTGTGGGTTACGTGAGATGTAAGTGGGCACGCCGGATGTGGGACCGGCTGCGCCTGAGCTTCTGGCGTGATACGCTTCTTTGCTGCGAGCGATCGCGAAGCCGGCTGAGCCCACATCGTCCATGGTGATATCTCCGCGGCAGGCTGATGTTGACGTCGCACGAGCACGACGTCGCACGAGCAAAAAAATGTAGACCGTGGTGTCGTGATCGTTGGAAACCTGGAGATATATCGACCGCAAACAGAGTGTCCTACATTGACTGAGAACAGAGTGCATGCCATCACGCTCGCCGGACGCTCCGGGCTCACGCCACCTGTCCCTAGTGGGGACTCCCTACGACATCCCCGGCCCTGAAGCGTCTGCAGAACGTTGCATATACAAAGAGACAGCACCATATACCACCGGCGCTGGGCGTAGCAGCTCATAGTAACCTGAGAGCTGCGTTGCATGGCTGGGACGTTTCGTGTCGTGTTCGCAGGTCGGCTCACTTGCTGTGGCGTGCAGGGCAGCCCTGTGGCACACAGCCATAATGGGCCACAACAAGGAAGTCAAATATGCCTGGAAGACAACCCCACGCCACACGATGCCTCTGCTGGTCCTGATGGGCGATAACGATGCCTTTGTCAACCTGAACTGTCTCCGGAGGATCGGGCGGCTGGCTGCAAAGGCGACTGTGCGCATCCTGCCCGACTGCTCGCACTGGGTGCAGCAGGACGCTGCAGAAGACGTGAACCGGCTGCTCAAGATCTTCATTGACACGGATCCTGACAGCGATGTGACGGCGATGTTGCAGTAGGTGTGGTGTGGTCTGAGTGGGTGTTCAGTAGTCGCGCCGTTGAGTCAGGGTGGATGCTAATTTTGCTGTACTCTAGTTTGCGTTCCATTGTTGGTTTATTATTCAATTTGCTGCCTATGCGATTGAGTTGTATACTGTCGTGAAGCTATGTTGCCATTGCCATGTTCAGGGGGGGACTCATCCGCAGGATATGTGATATTGAGAGTTGTCTCTAGATCTGTGGAAACGTTGGCATGGTAGCAGCCTGTTGTAATGCGGGTTATCAGGGCTTCGGTGTTGTTGGATTCCCATGTTCAGGTTTCTAGCAAGCCATATGGATGGCGGCGTCTGCTTGAGCCTGCAGTGCACGCATGCAGGCTTGTCATGTACATGTAAGGTCAGCTGGTTGCCCTCTGTATCCTGCCGTCCTGCAATCGAAGCTTGGCTGCAGCTGCTCGAAGTGGTGTGGCCCTTATACGAGAAAGACCCGCAAACATGAAGGTGTGCATGCTGGACGGGCATGTCAGGACACAGAGGGCGGAAAAAAAAACCAAACCACCAACATCTGAAGGTAAGGACAGTGCACGAGGTGCTGATGCGAAGCTGCGGAGAATCACCACCTTGCCAATGAACACGCATGCTGCTGCTGTCGACAATTGCACTCCTGAGTATAGCCCGTGCGAGCGATGTTGAGGTCCGGAGCCGTATGACCAAATGCACACAACACGCGGAGCAGCTCAGCATGGTCACCTGTACATGTGCGTACGGTGAAATCATTGTTTCTGTGTCGATATCGTTTGTTATATGACACTCGATGCATCGCGATGGTGCTTTCAGCTGGACTGACTGTGTCATTTACAATTGTAAATCTGAGATGTTGCAGCGTTCTCACCGGGACTCTTGGAGAAGCTACATCAATACACAGTTCAGAAGCTAAAGAGCAAGAGCTATGGTGCCTGTGAATGGAGTGAGCTAGATAGCCGGAGGCGCTCGTTCAAAAGCAGTGCAGCGTTGGGTGTCCTCCTGCTTAACTTCATGCTGCAGGCTATGCTGCAGCATAAGGTATGCGAGGTCGATAGATGTCAAGGTCGCATATTTTTTACTCTTCGACGTTGGATGTGTTGCTGTGGTTCAGAGAATTGCACTTCCAGGGACGAAACGAGGAAGAGCATCCAATGCACTGCTGCCAAAGCAACAACGCTGGAGTGATTGGATAAAGCACGAGTAGCCTCATCAAACCTGGCGATTGATTCTCCTGACGCTCGAGAGATTAGCAATGCTGGTGCGTGACCGAGGCACACCCGTGTATAGGCTCCGTGCATGCGAGCAGAGCCAAGGTGCCCAGAAACAGTAGACTGTGAGCAACCAAACATCATTTCTCTTTGCATTTCATGCCAGCACGTCAGACTGCACCAGGTCTGTTGGTGACTGGTAGATGTATTTGTTTACCAGTGACCCAGCATGTATGCACAGCAAAGCGGGGTTAACGTGCCAGGCTTCGATGCGCCGAGGTCCAGCTGCATGCGACCTGCGCCCGACGTGTACCATGTGCGATTTGCGAAATCCCGGCAGCAGATCGTCCGATCCAGCGAAAGTGCATCGAGCATAATCATCGTTCCAAAAGTCAGCTTTTCTCTCGTATCAGTGTAGAACCTCCAACGTCTGGAGAAAATAATTCAGTGTCGAAAGGTGTAGCATTTGGTGTGCACGAACAACGGGCAAATAATATTTGCGATTCGCATCCCTGGCCAGCAAAAATCATGTCAGATATTGATTGAGGAGGCACGTCTGTGTTCAAGACATCAATATCTTGGTCTACCCGTACGGAAGCGGTGTGTCAGTTCGAATCAGTGAGGCCCGGCATCGCGCAAGCCGAGGATCGATGTCCAGGTCACCGTGACCATAAGGTCCAACGGGATACATCGGGTATTTTGTAGCACTGTGAGATCAGCCCTGGGCAGAATTCGAGCAACACTTCAAGCCCATCGGATAGACAAGTATCCGACACATGGGCGAGTGAAAGCACCTACGTAAACTCGAAACAGTCAATACACAATGATAACAAATAACAGGTAATCTGGTCACGTTTAGTTCTGTCATGTATCGCGCAGTCCAGTGCTAGCTTGGTTGTTACTCGCTTCATGCCGCAGGTATATGGGCTTCCTCGAGAAGCCAGGGCCATCACGCTTTACTTCTGGTATGCAGCAGGTCATGGCAACTCAAAATTCTAGTCAATCAGGCCCCGCGCGGCCATTGATAGGTGCAGGAGGCATGGGGTATTTCCCTCCCAGCCAGCTTTCATCAGGCACACATCGAGCTTTGCCACCCATGGGATCGCAAGTATCTGGCAGCAACGCTTCACTTATTCGAGGCAATCAGTCGCAATCTCAGGTACAGTGTGGTCCTCTTCAAGCCAGAGATCCAGCAAGTGCCGATGTTGTGCCATCGCTGATCACACATTCTGCCACCTTCCTGCAGGCACCCACGTTTGACCAGCAGGGAATGGCTAGTCAGCCCTCTCTTGCGCATGGGCTGAATACAAGCCAGCCTCTCAGCCAACCTGCGTTCAGCCAGTCTCAGGTCTCGGGACTTGGCCTGTCCATGGCACACCAAAACAACCGCCCTGCATCCCAAGGAATCGGCCCACAGCATTCCCCAGCCGGGTGAGCCTTCGTCGTCAGGACCTTAAAGGCTGCGTTCATGACATATCGATGCTTTGTCCATGGCGCACGGGTGTCCATGTCAGTGCGCAACATTCTGGCCATTGGCTGGATGGAGCTACCTGACACGAATTGCATGATGCTCTGGGTGCAGCCTGTCGACTTACCTGGCCAAAAATTGTGTAGGTCATCGCAGAGGCATGCTGCGCAACCAAGAATCGCAGATGGCCCACCGGTGCAGGCAACACCGCACAGCTTTGCACAGAGGCTCCTGAAGCGAACAGAGACCGTATCTGGGTCTGCAGGCGGAAGAGGGAACTCTGTCGCCATGCACCCACCAACACCGCAGCGCAGCCGGGCAGAAACTACTGCCGAGACTGATCTGCTTGTTGCGAAAATCGACGATGTCTTGGCCGCTGTAAAGGCAAAGCCGGCTCCGGACACAACAGCTTTGGCCTCTTTGGACGAGTTTAGATCCCAGCTGAGCAAACAGGTGAGTGAACACGAATACAATGCCTGTGCCAGCGATGTCAGTAGCTGATGAGGTGCTACTTTGTTAATGCTCAAGTGAATGTGGTCGTAATCAGGTTTGCCTTAAATGTCACAGATTGCTGGACCACTTGAAGTTTGAGCTGAGAGGCTGCGGGAAAATCTTTTTTAGAACAGGCGGGTCGAGACCGTATGTGCCTGCGGGCGGCACAGCTGAACCTGTTGAAGTGGCGCCGCTCACGTTATTTTGCCTTGTTGCAGGTTCACGACTTCCTGCAGGAGCAGCGCTCGGCTCTCGACTGCAGTGCTCAATTCAATGACATCAGCGCTGCATTAGCTGAACTGTCGCAACGCCACGACACCATCCTCGAACACGTCCGCTCCCGCCGCTCCGCCCCGCGAATTGTCTGCAGCACAGCCGTCCAATGCGCCAAATCGCCTTTGCGCGCAGAGCTTGTGACCCCCAAGCCGCCCCCACAGCGCGCCACCGCCGCGACGCAGGTCACGCCTTGCGACCATTCCCTCTGCAAACGCAGCCCGTCTGTTCAACCCCGTTGCGAAGAAACCCTGCGAAGCCCAGCTGCTGCACATGCTCCTGCAGTGTGCTCTGTTCCAGTGCTGCGTGTCGGCGGCAGCATCGCACGGAGCCTCCCTTGCTGCAGTGTCTCTGACAGGCCGTGCGCACCAACCCCTCACCGACCAGCACGGCGCCCCAGCAGCCGTGGCAGGTCTTCTGGCCGATACAAGCATGCATACGGGCAGCAACACTGGCGCCCCGGTGTCGCGAGGCGTCCGCAATCACAGATGCCATCGGACAATGGTCCCTCGCAGGCCTACCTCGATCGCCGGGCCCATGCATGCACCCCCGGTCGGCTGCGCACAGACTTGCGTGGCGCTGTGCCTTGCGGCTCTGCCAGCAAGTTGTCTCGTGGCCGCCGCAGCAGCAGTGCCGGGCGGGAGCCGGTTGGAGCATGTCAGACACGGGTGCGACCGCCGCCGCCGAGTTGGGCACCCAGCAATGCGCGGCCAGTTGCGCCGGTTAACTGCAGCCACTCCCCAACCGCAGGGGGCTGCCAGAAAGGGGGCCGTCGCGCCACTGCGCGCTCCCGCGCTGCACTGATGTCTGCGGTAGAGGAGCGGCTGCGGGCCCCTTCCCTCGCGGGTGTCTCGCCACGGTGCATGCCACCACCCTGTGGCCGGAACCCGGCACAGCACGCTGACAAGGATCAATCAGTAGCAGATGAGCACGCATATGCGGGCTCACATGCTGCCCAGAGATGCTCTGCCTCGGCGGTGCAGCAGCGCGGCAAGCCCCGGGTTGTGGCGGAGGCAACGCGGGCATCTCGGCGGATTCAAGAGAAGCTCACCGTGAGCCATCGCGCACAGCACGGCCGTTCGTCAAAGCCTGCCAAGTCTTGCGTCAGGAGCTTGTCGACTGCTCTGCGGAAGATAGATGCAGCGGGCAGCACGCCTGGCAAGGAGCGAGGGGAGGGCCATGGGGACGACGTGAAGCGTGGTGCAGCTCAAGCGCTCCCTGCAGATGTGAAATCAATCTCGCCACTGTCGCTGGCTGTCCCGCGGAAGAAGCGCGGGCGCGCAGCTGCGGCTGAGTGCGGGGGCGTGGCTGAGGTGCGTTCTGGAGTAACAGCACGGCTGTAGGGTAGTCAACATGCGTGCTGAATAAGTCCATGCATGCAGCTGCATTCTGCAGATCACTTGTAGCCACTGGTGTAAAGGCCATGCCACAAGTGGGCACGAAGCATTTACGCTTCCTGACCGTGTGCACCTATGCGAAGCTGTGCTGCCACACAGAGCCATTGCAGCATGTGGCGACTGCATGCCATGCAAGGTGATGCAAGGTGTCTGTTCACGTTGCTTACACCTGCCAGCAGAATCGCATACGCGAGGTGGCATGCGTGCAGATTCGGCGCATTCGTTGGCACATCGCTGCATCACTGTGCAGAGCCCCGCTGCTGTGTCAGTGACTCGGGCATACGGATGTGCAGGTGGCAGAAGGCTCTGTGCATCCTGGCGGAGGGCATGCGAAGCGCTCCTGCCGTGGTGCGGCAGCAGCTCCTGACCGCAGGCGCGCCAGCAAGCCTTTTCCTCCGTTGCATGGGACGATTGCTGCACCTGCCCCCGCGCAGAATCCTTCGGCACTGCAGCACTGTTGTCCTGGCCCTCAGCCTGCGCAGTCCGCCGGGCAGGCGCCCACAAAGCGGCAGACCGGCCGGCTCAGTATGCTGAGTCTGCAACAGCCCCATATCTCGGACGGGTCAGGAGGGCGCCACATCAGCGGCCAGGGTCGGGGCGGGCTCGCAGTCGTTGGAGCTCAAGATGCCGGCGTTGACTCACAGTCTTGTGCGCAAAGCTGCGGTGGCTCGCCTTCTGCGATGCTCCCAGAGGGCTCACGGCCCCTCCATGCATGTGGCGTGTTGCAAGAAGCGCCTCAGGCACTCGCTGGCGAGGGACGCCGCCCTGAAGGACGTGAGGTTTCAGCTGAGCAGCTGCGGGACGAACAGCGGCTACCGTCGCCAGAGGCTAGCCCGGCCGGCAACGCCGCCCTGCTCACTTGCGCTGCTGGCGCTGCTGAACAACAGCTCCTCTGCCCCAGTGCCATACAGGGCGCTGCCCCCACCGGATGTGCCGGCAGGAGCGTCGGGGCACGTTCCCAGTGTGGCCAGTTTGATGACGCCGCTGATGCAGCTGGCAGGGCCGCGTGCGGTGGCTCGCTGGCGGTGGACCGCGAGGCGGATGGAGTTGAGCCGGTGACCGCTGCACAGATGATGCCTTTGGATCAGGAGGATAGCCTGGAGGCGCTGCAGTCCGAAGAGTCGCCGCGGCACGGCGGCTACGATGACCACCGTGCCTTGTACCTGCAGCTGGTGCATGGCGTCCATGTGTGCTCCCGAAAGTGCCCCTACCTCATCGCATCCGCGTTCATAGCTGTACACGCCAGTTCCGCCAGATTTGCAGCGCACACCTCTGATGCAGCTGCTAGGGATCTAGCAACATACCAAACAAGGCCAAAGTGACCTTGACATCAAACCGTCTGTATTGCAGGGCTCGCCCCAGGCCCAGGGGGTGCCCACTGGCAGCCGGTCGCATGCATCGGCTCCTCGGCAGCGCAGCGCCTCCGTCGTCGATGGCCAGCCGAAGCCGCAGAGCTGCAACCCTGCGAGTGGCGCTGGCATGGACGTGGTCATGCAGGCCGTGCGTGCCTCGGCTGCAGCCACACACGCAGGCCCACGCTGCCAGCCTCCAGCCCTCCCGGCGTCACACGCCCCTGCCCATGCTCCTCTTGCCTCCGACCGCGCACGGCCGGGCCTCTCCTCCGGTGAAGATGCGGACGCAGCAGGGTTGATGCCCCAGTTCCACAGCCCGGACGGCAAGCTGTGTGGCCAAACCGGGGGCAGCACAGGCCGTCCCACTCGCGCAGAGCCCGGTGCCAGCAAGCAGGAGCATGCTCCATCTGCAGAAGCATGCCGCGGTGACCCGGCCGCGCCGGTTGCACCCAAGTCCCGCCTCCAAACAGGCCACCACACAGGCCGCTCACGGCCTCCTGCACCCCAACAGCCTCCACTTGCTACACCATGCAACTCTGCGCAGCGAACCGCATTCACCGTAGGTGGGGACCGGCGGGGGCAGTGTGTGCGCGCGACAGCCACTGCAGGCTGTGAGGCTGGGCGGGCAGTGTCGAGTTATGTTGTGGGCCGATGTGCTGGAACAGGCCATGTGCTGCCACACACGCGCATCATGCCCCCTGTGACAGCCCCTCCGCCGAGCTGTGGTAAGCAGCGCGGCTCGCGGCGCATGAGCAGGTGTGCCCACAAGCTGCATATCTGAGGCGTAATGTTCTCCCAGCTGCTGTGTGGCAAGCTTCTGCTGTAGTGAGACGACACGTACTGAACGGGTAGTTCTTGTGGCTGTGTAGCACACACAGTGTAGCGGAAGCACATGTCTTGATGCGGTGTGTGGTTGTGTGGCACACATATCAATGTCCTCTAGAGGATACGGCGAGGTAAGTCCAAACTTGACTGTACATATGCGGACGACTGCGTTGCTGTGCAGAACGTCGAGGGGCTCCTCTCAGCGGGAGGCGCCGGCTGAAGTCCGCAGCAGAGACGGCAGCGCAGCGAGCCAGCTGTTTGATAGCTGCCGCGCCACCGTCGCCGGCGTGGCGGTGGTGGCGGCGGCGGCTCGGCCGCTGCCATCTGCGCTGAAGCGCTCGGCAAATGCAGACCTGGCTGCGCTGGTGCGGCAGCGGAAGCGCAAGTGCGTCGAGATGCGGCGGACGGGCGTGTTGATGCATGACAGCGACGACAGCCTCATAATCGCCGCTGCCGCCGATGTGCGGGAGCGCTGATGTGTGCACACATGCCAGCAGCGGCGGGTTGGGGTTAAGTGCGCAAGCGCCATTATGGGTCTGCCTGTTCAGATGATCAGGAATTTTACATGTCTGTCTCTGAGACCATGGCCTTGGTCAAGTTGTGGGTCCGAATCAGGATTGGCCGAGGCGGCCGGAAAGACTCGAGGGGCCCCTCGAGTCTTTCCGGTGGTGTTCAGCTGTATGTTGGAAGCAGCTAGAGTTGAGTGGAATTGCGAGAGCTGATGCCTTGAGCCAAATAATTGAAGCTATGATGCATTCTTGCTGGACGATTGTTTGCATGTTGTGCTTTCCATTGATTTTGTCATTGCTTGAGTTTGCTGAATTGTTTCTATGCCTTGCTTGATGATGTAATCAGTTGGTCATGCCCATCTGGAGCCTGAACCCTTGAACCCCATCACCTGACTGGAAAAACAGGAAGTAGATTCGCTAAAGCCTCAAGGTCTTCCTTCTTCATTCACACGGAAGGCATATCATTTGATTGCTTGATGAGTTGCGTTGCGGAAACTGTGTTTAGTTTTCCAGGAGATCTGCCCAGAGGTGGTGGTCTGGTTGTTTAAAAAAGGTTCAGAGATGCCAATGCTGGTTGCAATGCCTCGCAGTGTATCTTGGTGCTCTGCCATGCAATGGCCCACGTTCTTATGAGCTGCACCTCTTTGTTGCTTATGTCACGCTGCTTCAGATCGAGGGACCGTTCTTGATGTGCTGTGCGGAGAGTGTTGGTAATCTGCAGTGCAGTGGCTGAAGCTCATATCCATTGCATTTGATCACTGATGAGCACTCGGATCTACAGCAGTGTATCTCACAGATACAGCCTGGCCTGCACGGCAGGTATTCCTTACCTACCTCACACCAGTCAAGCAGTACTCGAGCGCCCAGAGTTCGATTTCTTCGCCGGTCTGCTACCCAATTGGGTCCTTGTCCGCACAACGCTCATACAGCGTGGATAGATCCGCAGTGTGTTAACGTTACATGACATCAACGTGCGGTCGGATATCAACCACCTGCAGCTGCAGCTCGTCGCACATGCACATGGCCACGACGCAGTTGCTTGCACCGCGCTGTCGCAGTTCACGGTGTGCAGCAGCTACGTATGCAGCTACGTATCTGC
This sequence comes from Ulva prolifera, assembly GCA_023078555.1. Classification (NCBI taxonomy): domain Eukaryota; kingdom Viridiplantae; phylum Chlorophyta; class Ulvophyceae; order Ulvales; family Ulvaceae; genus Ulva; species Ulva prolifera. The sequence goes on from CM041199.1 coordinate 5,076,750, forward strand.
AGAGGTCTGCGGAGAAACACAATATAACATTAGTATTGCAATCGCAAGGACGCAACAAGGTCGCAGCGTCGTGCCATACGTATGCGATATTTTGCTTCGTAGAGGCTGAGCCTGAGGCAGCGTTATCCGGCGAGATTATAGTCTGCGAGTTGGCGTGTGGAAACGATCGATTAAACCGTTCCGAACGGAGTCCAGGAATCGCAATGCCATCGCCCGGGCCCGCACAGAGTAGGCCTAGGCTGCATGGAACCGCTGGAGACATGATTCGATACAATCAAAACGGTCACAGCTCAGAGCTCTCCCACGAGAACCAGTGCGACGCCAGCAACATCAACACGCGTCCGCAGCTGTCGACATATGCATGGCCAGCGAGGCGTCTGCATGCAAACGAATCTGCAGGCAGCCGCACATTGGCTACCAGAGAATGTTGCTCAGCTGTTGCATGGGCCTGACCTGGCACATCACGGAACGTCCGGCTGTTTCATTCTGCTCTGCACTTCTACCAGGCCAGCAGTGCATCCAGCTGTAGCACGCATGCAGACTTGGTAACTTGCAATTGAAAGACTTGGCACACCATATGGCCATGGCAGCTGGCTTAATCGCCCATAAACGAGTGGACTTGTACATGTACATCGCAGGTTGGTGAAACCAGGCGGCCAATTTCATGCAGGCAACCCAGACTGAGCCGGCGCCGTGCATACTACTCAGGCTACTAAGTACCTAGTTGAACCTCTGATGCTGCCCTCAGGCAATATAGGCTATAGTGAATCATACCTGGGTGCTATCATCATGATGGTGCATGCATGAACTCATCCATCCTGACTGGCTCCAGAACAAGACGCCAGCTTCAGCCAGCAAAGGTAGCTCCAGATGTGTGGTCCGGACCACACATCTGGCCATGGGGCTTTCTCTGGACGGCCCTTTCCGGTCAACCCTCCGCGACGCCCCGGATGCTGGCTGAGTCCAGATTCAGTCTAATTATGCTTGTTTAAGGTATATGTGCCTAGCGCTACCCCGGCAAATATATACCGTGCCACCCCTCTGCTCCCCCCCCCCCCCCCCCCCCCCACACTGAAATAAAAACAACACTCGCGACGTGCAAGTGTCCAGTGGTAGAGCGGTCTTAGATCTAATACTAATCACTGGACTGCCAAAGCCAGTGAGGCAGGTACTATAGTAGCTAGTAGTAGCACCATATATAGGTCACAGACAGGGGAAGTACACACCCACACACCCACACCCATGTGCACACAACCATCCGCACGCGACATGTACAGTTGAGTTGACGGGGCTGGTTGTCCCGTCCGATGACTTCACGCCACGTACGGGCCAACCGGCCTGAGCGGCACTGCGCGCGCCCGCCCTGGCTGCCTGTTCGACAGCACTCGTTGTGTGCGCCCCCGGCCTTGCCCCCGGCCTTGTCCGCGTTGTGGTGGCCCTGGCCCTGGCCTGCCATATATATATATATATATATATATATATATATATACGCCTTGGGTGACCGGCCTGGCGCTCGGCGTGCCGCGCTTTGACGCCGCCCTTGCCATGCGTTTGCGTCTGGCCCGCCGTCAGGGTGCCAGCCCGGGGGACTGGGGATTGGGGGTCTGGGTTTGCGGGCCAGGCCGGCTGGGGATTGGGGATTGGGGGTCTGGGTTTGCGGGCCCACCGGTGGGCGGGGCTTGTGTGTGGCTGTGTGGCCAGCGCAAGTGCTGACGTTGCGTGGGTGTGCTGATGTGTGCTGCGCGTGGCTGGTTGCGTGGGTGTGCGGTTCCTCTGGTTGTTGCTCGCGGTGCTACATGCCTTGCAATTCCTTGCTTCGTCCTTGCAACACACCCACCAACACGCAACACAGATCAACATTGCCACACACACATGCATACGTCAGCACCCGCGCAGGCCGAAGCCAGACACACACAGGCCCCCGCACCCACAATCACTGTGTAGTCCAGATTCATATCTGACGTACTCACATTCAAATGCATGCACTAGAAATGCCAGCTGACAGAATGCTGTGCTGGGGTCCTGTGGGAGGAATTCAGAGGAGGAAGCCGATCGATCGAGCCATGTATGACGTGGTGTGCCCAACTGCAATGTGAACATCAGGGTATATTTGCTGCAATGAAACCACGAGGACGCCGACTTGCCCTCCTCAAGGCGCGCACCCCTCAAGGCGGTCGACCTGTCCAGGCTGACGTCATGACCTCGGGTCGACCACGTAGATCTGAGGCTCGAACACGTATACATGCGTGCCCACAGCACGCCGTCGGTTCGTATTACATGTAGCTGCAGCTATGCTGTGCTATGGTATACCTAGAGACTCCTGACGGAGCACTGGGACATCGGCGCGCGAGGGGTGCAGCCCCATGGACAGCTGTTGATGAGTTCGCGTGCATGCTGCAGCATATGCATTTACGACGGTTTCCATCTGAACCCGCGGACGTCGCGGCGCTGCACAGATGCGCGGGTTCGACGGCCCGTGCAGATCGTCGAACGGACGTGCAGCGGTTGCGCGCGTTGCGTCCATGCACGGCCGCGGCCGCGGCGACGGATGGCAGCGTGCATGCATGGCAACGGCCGAGCCCTCGCAGCGCGCAGCATGTCACGCGCAAGGAGGTAGCAACAGATGGACGACAGATGAAATCACAGCGGTAGCGTGTGAACTGAGTGAGGAACGTGCAGTAGAGGCACCGAGCCTCGCACGGCGCGCGCTGTGGGTCGAGCCAGGTGAGCCTGGAGCTGACGTGGCTGCTGTTGGTTCGTTTATGCATGTGGCGAGGCGAATGCCCATGCATGTACACATACTGCCCCGATAACCCGTGCCGATCTTTCAGTGACGCATCGCGTTGATCGACATCACCGCTCTGCAGCGGCCCCGCCCGCGGGACAGCATACGTGCCACCAGGAGCATCGTACGCAGTGTGTTCTGGAGATACCTGTGGGCGTGTTGCGTAATAGTGAGGCGGGGAAGTGGACGTGCGTATCCGACGCAGCGCACGCACTCGTTGTACGCCGGTTCCTGCTGGCATCTGACACCGCCTGGCGTCTCTCGACTGCGCTCAGCAATCAAGTAGGTACTACGCATTCAATCCGTCCATCTCTCTTTCTCGTTTCGTGGCCACAGTGGCCTGGCGCTCTGACAAGACTGCTGGACTGCTTTTGCAAGCAGAACAGCGTCAAGACGGGCACCGGCCTTCGCACGACAGAGACCCATCGGATATATAAGTGGACTGACAGGTTTTCATTCGACACGGTGATCGCGGGACAGCAGCCACGCGCTGTGGTCCCGTGCCCCTGCTGTTGAAGTCAGCCATGGCAGTACGGGCCCAGCAGCACCGGCATTTTGGCGTCATTGTCTCGCGGAGCACGCGATGACCACTCTTTCAGAGCCTCCGATCTCTGAGGACGCCGAGTTCCCTGATGCCGCTGATAAGCCCCCGCGAATATCACCAGGGATCATCAACGACGAGTATGGCTTCGACTACGAAGACTATGGTGTCTTTGCCCCTCCTAGATCTGGGGTGTCAAGGCCTTGCACTGGCAGAGGCTGCCGGAGCGCGGCACCACCAGGTGCGCGACAAAAGCTGACCCGCCCCTCGGTGAGACATGCACACCCGGAGGTTTCGTAATTGGTACACCTGATCTATCCTTTCGCCGTTTTCCTGATGGATGGCATGCCTTAGTCACGGCTCACCAGCGCGACCAAGTGCGTTCGCATCCGCATCCGCATCGTTCGTTTACCAAGCTTCCCAAGGGCACGCCAACGTTGCCCGGGAAAGTGCCACACAAGCATTAATTCCTCTGATATGAGCTACCATGTCTCTGGCATATTTGTTCCGCGCATCCAGCTTGCATTAGTCTACATCCATGAGCCACTACAACCCGGGCGTATGTCACCGTAAGCGCATCACTGCATTGCAGAATTCGCTGCGCATGTGCCAACGCGACGACTCGCATTCCGAGCTTCGTTACAACCTTCTACAATGCAATTGCATCCCAACCCACAGCGATACCACTTTTCTCCCGAGCCAGTTCGAAGTGCACTCATGCCCCCCCCAAAATACCACTTCACAGCCGGAACAACGCGGAACGATTATGTGTGTGCATGTTCAATGTGACCTCAACATTCACGAATATTAATGAATTATAGTCACCAGCAAGAGACGCACTGCTTGCCTGAGCACTGCAGGCCTTTGCACTGCAGGCCATGACCAGCCCCATCACCCATTCCTCTCTGCCAGGTCCACCCCACTACAGCTGTACACCACAACAAGTTCTCTCTACATGTTGTCAGTGCCTGCCAAGGCTCGCCTGTAACGCTGCACAGCTGCCCTAGCCCTTGCACGCATGCAAGTGAGCATGGGCATCCTGTTGCTGCAATGAGCTCAACTGCATGACACAAAGAAAGAACGCGTGCATGCATCCCACTGCGCGTGTGGTGTGGCTTTGTACGTGTGAAATCTATTCCTGCTTCCTTTGTGAAATCGAGCATCGCCGGCGAGCTTTGCATCATCGCATCATCGCATCATCGCCGATCACATTGCCACTGCTCTGCTGTGTCTGGTGACGTGGCACTGCGATGGGCCGGGTCCAGGCGTCAACCTTCAGTCCAGCCTGCCGCCCATTCACGGCATACGCATTCGGGTCCATCGGTGGTGCTGACAGCCTCGTGGCGCGCCGAGAGGTCGAGCGCAGAAATGTCAGATGGAAGTTTTCGCACCAATGCACAAACACACCCCTGAGCACTCGAAGCCCCAGTGGCCACCTCTGCTCCATCACCTGTGCATCCATTCGCTCACAATCGCGACAGTGTCAGCCAGGGCCCTGTCTGAAGTTTGTCCAGAGGCTTGCAGTCACGTGCTAACTCATTCCAGGCAATTCGTCAACCCTTCCTGGTCTCGGGCCTCATGCCCCGTCGCTGTGTGTTCGCGCGCTAGTGCCATGCAACCAGGCGGCTCCTGAACAGAGATTGCGTTTCTCTGGCAACAGCCACGGTCGTGCAAAGTTGCATCGCTCACACCGGAACCGCGAGCGCAAGGCAGGCAGGCAGACGGTGTGGCGGTGCAGCGAGTGCCCCCCCCCCCCCCCCCCCCGGTGCCCCCCCCCCCCCCTCTGCCCTGCGGCTTTACGCCGCCCGTCTGCGTACGCCAGCGCCATCACACCCACCTGAAGCATGTCTACATAGCTTGCCTGAATAATCCCACCAGCACGCTGGCGACAAGCGAAGCGGCGAGCGCCCTGTCAGCCGCACCCACCGCCGCGTCGTCGTTACGTCGTCGGGCCCGACCGGCTAGAACAATCCCGAATATTCGGGCTCAAGTTCCGGGTCAAGGCCTGAACATGCTGCAACTCGAACACTGATCCGCACCCGGCGGCCCCGCGGCCACCCTCTGCACAGCACCCCCCCAGCAACCGCGTCATCTCAACACGCAAATGGCATATTACACCTGCACTGGCTTGAGCCGTCTCGGCCTGGCCACAGGAGCACCAAGCCACAGCACAGCACAGCACATCAGCTCCGTGACCGTTGACCTCTCCTTGGAAACCACGTTTGTGCATAAGGTCCGATGCTGTTTGATTAGTGTCATGTCAGGACAGGTTCCATCACAAAAGAAAACATCATCACCAGTTTCCGATCAACAAAAACAGTGCTGTTTGGTTGCGTGGGTTCAAGACCGTCTCCATCGGGTTGCCACCAACGCGCGAGAGTCAGTCTCGGAGCGGTGTTGCAGGGGAGCCTCCCGGGCCGCCGACGCGCTTCAGCATTAACGGCGACCACCCGGTGCCCCTCGCGCTGGCGATCGTGCTCATCGTCGTGCCCGTCGTGCTGGCCGCGCTGTGCCTCTCCTGCTGCTGCGTCTTCACCGCACAGCGCCGCCGCGACGCCGAGCACCGCCGCTCCCGCGCCGGTGCGCCCCCCCCTCCCAAATTTCTCCAGGAGATCTCAGCGCTGCTGATCCGCCTTGCCTCTGTTGTGCGTGTCCTTTGTAGCCGCCGACGCTACACACCACACGCTGCTTGAGTGCAACGTGATGACGTCGGTGCGAGGTGCAGCCATGAGGGACTGCTGCGAGGCAGCCGTGGGTAGCTGCATGCATGCATGCACCTCTCTCTCGGGCGTGCTCTCTCTCCGTCCCGCTGTGCGTGCTCCCTGTGCAGTCCGTGCTGGCAGTGATGGCTGCATGCCGCGCCACACAGCACCCGCCGCCCGGCTCCGTGGCGCGCTCACGTTCACAGCGACGCAACGATCAGCACCTGAACCCCTGCTGGCCCCATGCAGAGGTCGCTACGACCCGGTTCCTCGCGGCCATGGCGGCCCGCGGCACCCCACTCCCGCCGAGCTTCGGCAGCACGCAGCCCCACTCCCCGGCCCCCGCCGGGATGCCCTTCCTCTGCCTGAACCCTGACGACACCTTCGCACTCGGCCTGCTGGAGTTCCCGACGGTGCCCCGCTCCGCGTACCACCACGCGCACACCGGCGACGCTGGCCCCCCGGACTCGACCGCCCTCTCCACGCACCTCTCCGTCGACTTCCGCCGCGACGTGATTCTCGAGGACAGCGAGGCGAGCTCGCCGCGGTCCCCGACGGCGGGCGGCGGCGCCGCTGCGGCGGTGTCGACGTCGGGGGGCATCGGGGCGTACGGCCCCCCGCACGCGGCCCTCCACCCCCTCTCCCACGTCTCCGGCCTGCTCCACCCGGCCATCAACAGCCTCGATGGGGACCTGGTGCCGCAGCCGCTGTCGCCGGTGCCGGGCACCGCGACCCCCCCGGCCTCCTCCGGCCCACCTGCGGCTGAGCCATCGCTCTTCTCGACGCACCCGCGCTCCTTCGCGGCCGCGGCAGCCGCCGCGTCCGCGTTCTCGCTACACAGCAACGGCTCGAGCCGGTTCTCGGATATCCGGTGGCCGGGCGCGCCGGTGTCTGCAGCGGTGGACGGCGACGGCCACGACGGCGCGATCACAATCCACCAGAACCCGTACGCGTTCATGCTGGACCGCGGGGTGATGGACCCTGCACAGTGGAGCGGCGGCATGGGCGGCACGAGCGTCTGGTCGCGCGGCAGCGTCGCGGCGCGTGGCGGCGGGCGGTTCAACTTCGGCTCGATCCTCTCGTCCCGCGGTGGCCGCCGGGCGGACCCGCTCAGCCGCGACATCGCCGAGTGGGCGGTCGTCGACGTGCCGTGCTACCGCGTGGAGCTGCCGGCCGATTTCCAGGGGTGGCTCGCCGGCGGGGCGGTTTCGACGCTCGCAAGCACGGCCGCTCCGGCGGCGTTTCGCGGCCGTGCGGGACGCGACGCGTTGCGCAGCCTCCGCAGCGTGCAGAGCGCGGGCAGCGGCACGGCGAGCGGCGGCAGCGAACGCGGAGGCGGCTCCTCCTTCTGGCAGCGGCTGAGCTTCAGCTCAATGCTCGGCCGGCGGCAGAGCCACGGCAGCGATCACCCGGACTTTGCGCCGCGCCAGGGTTCCGGCCGCAGCAGCCCGTCCGTCATGGGCATGCGTTCATACGTCAACGCGCTCGCGGATCCACTCACCGCCGGGGACCTCGGCGTCGGGCCGCCGTGGCGCCGCGTCTCGTCCCTCGGGTCGTCTGGAATGCTGCCGATGCGGCACGGGCTGCGCAGCGGCGGCCGCGGCGGCTACCTGCCGCGTAGCGGCCGCGGCGGCGGCCCGGACTCTGGGAGCAACTTCTGGGGCCTGCCGGCGTGGTCGGGGCGGCCGGAGCCGCACGTGGCTGAGGTGCACTCGCAGGACGCGGTCGGGAGCCTGAGGGTCGTGCCACCGGTGCTGCTGGTGGAGGATCTCGGGGAGTACACGGGGAGCATCAACATCGGGCGGCACGAAGACCCGGTGGATGTGCCGTCGCTGTGGACGGGGCCGCCGCGGGTCGTGGAGCCGGGGCAAGCGGCCGGGGTCGCCGTGCCCTGGGGAGACCTCATCCTACCGTCCCAGGGGATGCAGGTGATGGACAGTCGCGGCGCCGTCGCGACGGCCACGCCGTGCGCCGGTGATGACCCGGGGCCGCCGCCCGGCCTCGTGTCCGTGGCCAAGCCCCCGCACGGCAGCGGCGCGTCGGCGCTCGCTGCAGCCGCGGAGGCTGGTGAGGCGCAGAGCATGCTGCGTGCTGCGCACGGCCATGGCGGCGGCGGCGCAGCCGCCGCCGGCGACAGCCCCTCGTACTGGGCGCTGATGGGCGGCGGGTTCATGGACGGTGTCGGCTCGCCGCAGCGGTTCTTCGAGCGGGAGCCGCAGGTGGCTGAGGCGCTCTGGCAGCCGGCCGTGGCGGAGGACCACCTGCGCACCGTCTACGAGGACGTCACCTCGGGCGACATGCCCCTGGACTGGACGGAGGGAGACGAAGGGACACAGCACAGCGTGACAATTGAACTGACGAGCTTCCCGGCGAGCTGACGCGGCGTGGCCGTACGCGCGGGGGGGGTGTCGAGCGTGACTGGGGAGGGAGTGACGGACGAGTCATTCCGGGATGACCGTCGGCGGCGTATGGACAAGGCACACACACGCGGGAGGGTGCTCCCCGCACCGGTTCTGTCATGCGTGTGGGCTGTCCACGCCTCGATTGCGGCGACAGGATAGATGTAGCATGCATGCGGGGGACAGGAGGGGGCGTCGGGTTACATGCACAGGGTGCACACTCCACCGGCGCCCACCTCGTGTGTTGTGTGCATGCATGACAGGCTGGTGGCGTCCGGGCCGCCTGCCAAGGTGATGCAGGGGTAAAAGCAAAGTCTGGCGGATCAGCCGCAAACTTACGAGAGGCTGCCGGGATGGCTCAGTCCACGGCGGCGCATTTAGTTGACAATTGGGGAGCGTATGCCAGCCATATGGGCATAAGTTACATCAGGAGGGTGTGGCCGTGGTGGTATCACGTCCCGCGCGGGGGCTGCTGTGGCCTACACACTGGTAGGGTGCCGAGGCTCGGGTGCCTCGACAAGGACTAGGGTGGGGTGTAGAGTCTACTGGGTTACCCCGGTGCGGCCGTGTTGCAGCCACAGGGTTGATGCGGCACGGCCGCAGCGGGGCCCGCGCGCCGAGAGGCGCTGGGGGCTCTTGACACCGGTACGCGGTACGAACAGAGTAGAGGACAGGGGCATGAGGGCAGCCGCTGCCGGGTCCCGCCGCGCCCCGCGGGAGGGCGCGACACGCCCGGCGGCAGCATGCATGCGGCGCTTTCATGCCCACACAGCCGGGGGCTTCGGCTGCATCAAGGTCGCGCTGACGTGTGTACAGTTTGCGTGCTCACGGCCATGTAACCGTGGAACTGTGGATATGTTTGCCACTGCGCTGTCTCGCGGGATGTGACACCGAAGGCAGTTGTACGGCTGCGCAGCGCAATGTCCCTCAACTTGCAGACGCATTCGAAACATCACGTCTGTCTGCGGCACGCGGCAGAGCTGACAACGATTGTCTCAGATGATTCACCAACGGACATGTTGACATGGGGTCAAACGAACCAGATTCTGGCAGCGGGGCATAGCCAGCACAACTCGTGACGAATCAGTCGTTTTGCAGAGCAGTTGTGCACGCTGTCACCTTCCTGATGTGGTGTGTAGTTGCACGTCAGGGTTCAGTACTGTTCCTCGCTGAAAACATGCCATGGCAGTTCAATTCTGCTGTGCACTCTGCGCTCCATGTCAAAATCTGCTCGCACTCGGCATTACATGTACACTTTCGTGAGGATAGGCCATGCAAAGGGCAGGTCACAGTGTCAGAGACTGTGTGGACTATATACGTGAGCACATGCCACCATGTGACACGTGTCCAGTCATGTCGCCTCACAGGCACAACCGCGCATACGCCGTGAGCGCGCTGTGCATGGCTCACCGCAGCACCAAGCCCGCCAACAAATCCGATATACCGTACTAAATTAAAAGCAGAGACATGTAACGCGTAACGCTGGGTAATACAGGTGCTCAGCTAGGTATACTTAATCATGCTTTTCAGGGTGTCAGCCCCAACAAATGTTAGAAATTAAAGACCTACACACCGTGTAACGCTGCCCTAGATGTCCATGCTTTTAATTTAGTACGGTACACTGGAGTGTCTTGCGCATGCGGCATCCGGGGCATGTTCCCGCGTGCGCACCCGCTGGCGGCTCCACTGCCGCAGCTGCACGCCGCACAAGCCACTGCGGCTGGCGGCGCGGCGGGCGTCCATGCGTAACTGGGCGGCGACGGAGATGTCCGAGAGATGTTGAACGAACCGCCTGGGTAGCTGGTAAAGTAAAGTGAAAGTAAATCTGAATATACTGAGCCGTATCCTATTGGACATTGACAACTCCGAGTTAACGGGACCACATATGCTGAAGGGGTAAACCACCTGGTGTTAGATGGTGTGCTGTTGCCTACTGCCATGGAGACCTGCCGCTGGCTCAGCTGCTGATGCGCTGTCGCCGTGTGCGAATTGTGTTAATATTCTCTTTTCGATATGGCTACTTAGATCCAGATGTACCTCACTGTTCCGTATAGGGCGTAGTGGATGGGACCTGGGGCTGCGTAATGCAGAGGAATGGGCGCTTTCGTGATGCACAGGGCGCTGTCACAGCTGAGCATACGATGGAAACCCGCAGATCAGAGGAGGCAGCACCAGTGGCGTGAAGGGTGCATAGGTATGGCGCTACTGAAGGCACAGACCGAATGTATGCTAACCGACCACCATCGCCACCAGTGCAGGCCTCGGAGGACAGGGATCATTGTGACGATGATGATACTGATGATGGTGCAGGTTGGTGGTGGCTGCAGCAATGTGTGGCATCAGGGGCAGCCATATGGCGGGTTGCACCGTCAGCCACGGGCTGGTGTGTGCACCGTCAGCAGGCCGCCACAGCCACAGATGCCTCGGAAAGAGGACGTGGTTATCGCCTTTGCAAAAGATCGAGGGACGTTGTGGACGGTCTGCCATAACATGTGCACTTGTATTCTTGCAACTGTGTGAGATAGTTGCACAGGCGTGTGTAAAGTAAACGTGAGTTGTCGGCTCATCTGTTCCACATGCATGTAAAAGTGGCATGGAAGTCTGGATACAACATTTCTGAAGCGGGTTTTGACAAATCCGATGAACGGAACCACATGCAGAAGGGATGATCCACCTGGCAAACCCCCCTCAAACAAATGCAGTGGTATATTTGTTTGAGGGATGGAGGGGATGTGAGACACATGCAGCTGCATGCGTTACAAGGACAAAACAAGCAAGGCAGGTAGCACCGAGCACCGAGCAACAACCAGGGGAATCTCAGAACCACGCAGCAGCACATATCTCAAAGCAGGCGCATGTTCATGTCAGACATTGTAAGACTTTTGTATAAGAAAACGTTAGGACATGGCTCGAGTGAATGTGTTGTGCAGACCGTTGTTGGTCCGCATTGTGAGACTGGCACGTTTTGCTGTGCCAGGACGTTTATCACAAGTGAAGATGGCACGATACCAATATCGTAGAATCAGAACTGTGCAACCTCAGCTACACAATAAGTCAATGATACTTCTGTATCATCTTACTCAATATTGATTCCACATTCCCTCAACTGTGGGTGACTGAGTGACATGTGAAAGTGTTCATGGCACAATTGCCTTTCTACATGTCACACCAAACACCACCTGACGTAGTGTGTGTCCAGTGACATAGTGGACAGCATTGTGCATGTGGAAAGAATACACCAAAACAGCGCCATTATGTTCAGTTGGGGTTGTTCACTTAACCATTGCCCGTTTCCTCATGTGAGTGTTGATGATAAGGTCCATGGCAAATATGCATGTGAAAAATTATATACGTTGAAACATCATTTGATTGGATATATCTCAGTGCAAATATGTGGGCGCCGGAGAGGTGCTCGACACATCCAATTACCTTGCACCAGTGAACACGATGTATAAAAATGCTCACATGCAATGGCGGATGTGTTAAAACTTTGCATAGGACAGGGTGTTGACGTCTGTGCTACTTGGCAGTCCAGACAACGGCAATTGCACAACTCACACAATGGCTGGTTCAGGTATGTTCTTGGACTGCCTCCCATTCACCACAGGTTCCAATCAAAAAATACATTCACTGCTCAGCATATCTGCAGCTGTCGCTCCAAAAGCACTTGCAAAGCCCACACGGCGGATCACTACGTTGGTATGCTGCAATGGCCACCAAGCATATGTGTACACTCTTGATAATGGTCATATTCCTGTCACCTCTTTCATTCTGACCGCAACGATGTATTGCTTCTGTCAACTTTCGCCATGTTCTGCCCTAACCCTATCATAATCAATTCAACAGACACATTAGACCGTATCAACCAAAGACACTCGCTCACTCAGACATCCATCTCAATGGCAGCAGACCCTGGACCTTCGGCAGTGCAGCGTGCTTCTGCATGTGTGTGCTTCTGCGATGCTCGCCTACGCATTGTCACCCTCTGCAAGCTCCTGGTCAAATATGTACACACCCACACCCTTGCCCACACGGCGCAGTTGGCTGACGTACTGAGCGTGCTGATGCACAGAGTCAACCTGCACACCACCTGGCCGCTTCACTATCGACTCACACGGAAAAAGGCAATAGTGCAGAAATGTGTGCTACACAGCCATTGACAGAGTCATGGCTTTGCACACAACCTGTGAAAACGATCCCGCCGGCCGGGTTGCTTATGCAGCAAATCAGAAAGACACTGATTTGTCTGATTGTGCAACAGGCTTTCGACACGCACTGAACAACTGCAAATCACGAGTGGTCCACATACAGGCCAGATAGGAGGGCAACACAGAAGCGGCACATCCATTTGCGTATCATTCACACACCTGCTCTGCAAGCAAGTCCCCTTCAACGAAGTCACAGAGAGCAGCATCCTTCTTCTCATCCGCCATCGCTTGCAGTGCAAGCAGCTTCTGGAAGTTGAGCTTCTCAAGGCTGAGAGCCAGTTCCATTGCGTACAGAGCCTCACCCTTGTCATCGTTGGCAAACTCCAGCTCTGGCGCAGCAAGGGGCTGTACGTCCACACAAGTATTCAGCATGTGGTGTGCTACTCGTGCATGTACTCCACAGGCACAAAGATCATGGGGCAATAGACTAGTGCCAGGCACTAGCTCGCGACAAGACCCTTGCATGATGCGAGAGACGCGGTTTCATATGGGAAAAAAATATGCACAGGATATGCTTACAAAATGGAAAATTCAGGCAGTCCATGTTGATGGCACATACCTTCAGCTCAACACGGCCGCCACGCTTCACCTGGTAGTCCATCAGGAGTTGAGCATGCCCACGTTCCTCCTCACTGGCATCAGCAAAGAACTTTGCGAACCCAGGAAGCCCAACATTGTCACGCGCAAAGTATGCGTGCAGAGCATGGTAAACGTAGGAGATGGTGTACTCGATGTTGATCTGCTCGTTCACAGCTGCCTCGCATTCGGGTTGGTAGTCCACACGAGCGTATGACTCTGTGCCAGGAGCTTTTGTGACTGTCGACAGTTCGTTCTGAACTTCAGAAAACGGCTGGAACACCATCCCGGTGACCTCTTGCGCGGCCCTTGAGCTCACGTTGCGCCGCTGCGCCAGCTTTGCCGGCGCAACGCGCGCTGTGCTCGAGGATTTCACTGTGTAGTTTGCTGCCATAGCCATTGAAAAGCTACTTGACGTCGTTTCGAAACTTTGTGTGGAAAAGACTGGACAAGTGGCCTGCAAAAACACATGCACCTGTGACGTGTGCCGGAATTGGCCCTGCGACCTGATTGGCTCACACTTATCAATGCTCGGTCACAGTCCCCGGTCGAGATCACATAGGAAGTCTATGTGCAGCATAATGCAGCGTTTGCATTAGTCCACGTTTCAGCCCTGCCGTAAAAGGAAGATGCATGAACGGTGCAGAGAGCCAGTAGCTCCCTACAGGATCGCGAAACAACTACTGATGGACAGGAGTAGGTGACCAGCAACAATCGGTCTGATACGTTTTGCACGTGAATGAGGTTTGCGTGCAGCGGTGCCACACCGCAACGACGGCTTACAGTCTGCCTGTACGCCACGCGACTGGCAAAAGTGAAGAAAAGTGTGAGTATTTGCGGCGGTTTGTGCACTGTTCAATGCGAGACGGCATGGTCAGAAGAGGATAAGATAAGATGGCACTACGTACCGGTGTGTTCCTCTGATTATCGATGGCTTGGTCTCGAAGTGATGTTGACCGGGTGATAGTTTTGCCTGGAGGTAGGATGGACATGGACATCTACGCTGGTGCTGCTGGCTAAGAATGGTCGGCGGGTGGCCGGCACGCTCCGATCCTTCTACAGAGCATCGGAGCATGCGCAAGGCGTGCGCCATTTCTCGTTATATCGACGGCGGCCACCGCCATGATCTTTCTGACAACATAAGTCACTCCACGCGTAGCCACGTCGTTCTGCTGCACAACTCGTCGGACTCGCAGGCATTCTGTTGCAACAGAATGCCTGCGAGTCCGACGATCTCGATTCAAAGGAGACTCTCCTGCAACCTTCACCGTTTTTCGCTGAAGTGGATGCTCGTTCCATGGGGAAACGTGGTGTCCGTACAGGCAAGCCACGTATTTGACTTTGACGAACGAGGTTGCATTCTGATTGCTGTAGATGTCTATGACAAGGGTCAGTTTCCAACATTTTCCAGGTCAGATCATGCGATGTGCAGGAGGTTGCTTGCTGGCACCTCTAGCTGCATTGTACTGCGCCACTGACGTAGTCCGGTTGCTCTGTACACCATATAATACAGAGCATGCCAAAGGTACAGTTGCGAAGTGATCGCCACATCGTCATGCTTCACATGTACATCGCAGACATGAGCACGGAAACGTCTCAACACGAGGGTGTATCTGAACTACACAGCAGACTAAAGGCAGCACCTACACGGAGAACTCCTCGAAACCCACCAATATCCCCCACAAATGTCCTGACGTGTCAAGGATCGTTTTCTCCTCATGTACTTGGTGCTGTCTACTTCACCACCGAGACGCAGATTCGCCGAGCTGTTTTGGCACAGCAGTTCTCGTGTGCCGGCATGTGTCTCCCATACATGTGTCTTGCACAGACCTGCTTCCGGAGACTCCGACATGGTGTAAGCATGCACATATTGCAAGTTCTGCATGCTGTTCTGGCATTGCACAGTGACAGCTCTCACGTCAACGGATGCCGACCGACTCGTCTTGCAGTGCGTCAAGCCATCGCATGATGTAAAGCTGTATTCAGTAAACACATGTTGAAGAGTCGACCTTCTGCTTGCCGTTCATGGCTCAGCACTGACCAGGGGACCACAAAGTGTGTGTGTGTGGTGGGGGGGGGGGGGGGGGGGTGCATACATCACTGCTAGTTTGCAGGCAGATGTTACACATAACAGAAATCGGGGTTGTTCGCTCTCGCTGTGCCCACCTACATGCGAGAGCTGTGCCCACCTAGCTGTGCCCACCTACATGTATGCTGTAGTGAGTTGAAGCATTGCATTTACTCAGCCATATCCTCAAGACGACATTGACAACTGCGCGCCTCGAGCATCACACAAGCGCAGTCATAGCTCAGCTCGGACGGATGCAGCGCACCCCGTCCGCCCCTGCCCCCGGCGTCCACCCCGAGCACCTCTTATTCCCGGTATCGTCTGTGGCAACATCTGGATTGTGGTGTTGCCTGTGGCAACCTCTGACATGTGATGTCCACTGTGGGCTCATGTTTGATGGCCCTGCCCAGACACTGTCAAAAAACCTCAGCACAACACTGACAGGACTCAACTGACACCAACTGACAGGACACAGGACTTAACTGACACTCCTGCCCATTTAAATGAGGTACTGCAAGTCACGCGAGTACATCACGACACAACGGCAGCACACACGATCGCTCAATGCCCGTACGCACTGTGATGCGCTCGAAGCGCCTGGAGGTAGCCGCGTCTCATGCTCCTAACCCGCACCGTTCAGCTCTGGCGATGTTGTCAGACGGACACACAACCAAAACATTGCTTGCATTGCCGCACATCGCATGGGCGATTGTGCATCAAGGCACTCTCTTCCCATCTCACAACTGCGCCCTTCAAACCGAATGCATCAACGTGCGCTTCCAGAGCTGTGCGGCGGACATCTTTGGGGTGATCGCCCAGCCAAAAACATGCAAAATCTCCCCCTCGCATTCACCCTATCTATCAGTCGATCTCTCTCTCTCTCTCTCTCCCTCCGGTGTGAGAGAACAGCAGCCCAGAAGCCAAGACATTTAGAGCTGCAGCACCGGCCGAAGCCGGCAAAAGTACCAGGACTTGCCAGCACAGCGCCTTGAAGGAGCCAGCCCCTGCAGCTTCGACCGTGCAGAGCCGCCGTGCCGCGCCCGGCCATCTCAACCTCCCTCCCGGCATGCGCGCCGCAACCAGATGCGTGTCGCAACGGCGGCCGCAGCTCCTCAGACGTGTCCCGGCACCGGCCGCGCGAGACTGTCACCAAACTCCGCAACCGACATGCGCCGCTCCGGGTCGCAGTCAAGCAGGCCCGGCAGCAGGTCCGTCAGCCTGCCATGCTGCATGCTGTGCTGCGCGCGGCCCGCTTCAGTCCACGGCAGCGCGATCTCCCCGAACTCGCCCCTGCGGACCTGCACCCAGCGCGGTGATGTGTTTCTTTTAGACGGCGCCTCCGTGATGCGCCTGGGAATGAAGACGCTGCCTGGGAGGCCGGGCTGCAGTCCAGCCGTCCTACGGTATACGGCCAGAGTCGGCGTGGTTGAGGATGCGTGCGACGATTCCGCGGTGACGGCAACACATGGCCGGAGGCACCGCAATGCATGCGCAGAAGAAGAAGCGGTGCCGGGCCGCCGGCCCGGCCTCTGACCCACGCACGCTCTCGGCGGCAGGCTCCCAGCTGCGTCTATGCATAATCACACAACCATAAGCCGCTTCATACGGCCACAGCGACAAGCATCCGCAAGAGCAGCCGTTCAGCGGACGGTGTTGCAGCGGAACGTGCATGCGTTGCCACCGCAGGCACGTCGCACCACATGTGCTCACAGCCCGCTGGGGCGGCACGCGCTCGCCGCGGCGACGGCACACCTTTTCCTGATCCAGCTCGAAGAACGCCCGCGCCTGCTCTGAGCCGAGCAGGCGGAAGATGGTGATGCCGAGGGACCATGCGTCATGCGCCGGCGCCGCGGTGATGTGCGCGCCCGCTGTGTCGATTGCCGCGAGGACCTCCGGCGCCGCGAAGTGCATGGTGCACGCGGGCCGCACGGCCGTGCCGGCCCGCGCCGACAGGCCACAGTCGATCAGCTTCCACTCGGCCACGCCGGCGCGGTGGACGCGGAGGAGGTTGTCCGGCTTGATGTCGCGGTGCACGAAGCCGCATGCATGCAGCTGGCGCAGGCACGTCGTGACCTCGATCAGCATCTGTAAACATATATACAATCATCTTCATCGGGGTGCGCTGTGGAATTGTGCGGCATACATTGACAGATAGGATGCACAGTTTTCCTGATCTGATCTGCGTTGGGGGGGGGGGGGGGGGGGGGGGGGGAGGGTTTCAATTCACGGCAGGGGGGATGATTTTTTTTGTGGAGGGGGGGGGGGGGGGGGGGGGGGGGGGGGGGGGGGTTGGGGGTTTTCTGTGAGATCGCGAGGAGTTTTCAGGGGGGGTGGGGGGGGGTTGGCGATTATGGGAGGTGAGCACAGTGGCAACACATGAGGGTACCAGTGAAACGCCTTCTGCTTGAAGGCGACAACGGCGTGGTGTGTTAGCGCAGGTGCGGGCATCTGCATGGTTGCGCCGCACACAGAACTGTGGTGAGTTGCTGTCAAGCTGTAATCAGACAATTACAAGAACTCGGGCCATTGCATGGCAGAGCAACAGCACAAGCTACAGCACGTTGCCGTCATCAACACTGACAATGCTGCAATGTTGTGGTGACGGTGTGCTGCTGTGTGGCGCTGAGCTGGCGCGTCTGACCGGGCGAGGCGGCGCCTCGCGTAGTGTCTGCGTAGCGTGCATGCCACGCTGCTGTGTGCTTCCTGCGTTCTCGTGTGCGAGTGTGAGCCGACGAAGGAGCAAATGACAAGTGGAGGTGTCGCAAACGGTGTCGCAAAAGAGGCGCAAAAGAGGCGGCCTGTGCGGCGCGTGCGCTGCCACCTGCCCGTCCACCTTTGTCCTTGTAACACCGAGGCAAGCGCATACAACTTCAGGCGGTGGGGGGGGGGGGGTTTACCACGAGGGTTTCGACAGGGTTGCGGATGTGCTCCTGGAAACAGTCAGACAGGGAGACACCCTTCTGCATCACGATGAACGGCCGCGCAAGCACCGCGTGCGCCGCCGCCTCCGCGTCGCTGCGCAGCAGCTCCTGCTCCCGCCGCACAACCTCCTCGCTGCTGTGCAGTCCGCTGTCGTGCTGGCCCTGCGGCCCCTGTAGCCACAGCACGCGGCTCCGTCAGCCATGGAGTCGCAGCCGCCCATCGCTGTCGGCTGGTACACGCTGCAGGGCGCTATGTATGCGGTCTGTAGTGCGTAGCTGAGATCGGCCGTATGCATGCGGCGGGGGCATGCTGCAGCGCAGGGAGAGGGCCGGGTGCGAGCACGCATATGGCCACAACGACAGGGTTCCGGAGAGCACTGTGTGGATGCATGAGTGCAGCGGGCAGAGTGCGCAGCGACACAGGCTTCGAAATGTCCTAAGCGGCCTGGGCTGGCACGGCATGCATGGGGTGCATGCATGAGAGACACGGGCAGCCAAACTCGTACATAGGCAAACTCGGACATAGGCGTCAATGACAGCTGAAGGGCCATGCATGGGACGTACGCATATGGACAGGGGCCGCACCAGGAAGCTGCTCTCATACATGATCGGCATGTACTAACTGAGGTAGAAAGTTCACTGGTTGATGCTGTATTACATGAACATCACGGACCGGCATAACATGTTTCGGCCTTGCCAAAGGGCCTCATCAGACGCCTACGTGAGTCAAGCAACCAACACCAAACCAGCTCGCAAGTTCCCTAATATTCAATCCTCTAGAGCGAGACCGACCGAGACTGGAAGAGACGTCCAGAGCCCAGAAAACATGACACGGCATCTCATACATGATCGGCATGGACAAGATGCATGCATGGGAGGCATGCATATGGACGGGGGCCGCACCAGGTAGCCGAACTCGTACATGGTCGGCATGAAGGCATTGAGGTCGGCGTTGCGGAACACCTTGAGCTCCTCCACAAAGGCGGTGGCCCGCGCAAAGATCTTCATCGCGCGTGCCTCCGCCAGCTGCGGGGGGGCCCCGCCGGCGGCAGCGCCCAGCGGCGGTGCGGGGCCCTGCAGCCGCTGCAGCACAAACACGACGACGCCCTGGCCTGCACTGCCACGCCGGTATGCCGATCCCACATCGCATTGCTATGCCGTCCACGGGCAGAGGTGCCTGCCCATACGTTAGAATAGTGGGTGTTCTGGTTACTACTCTTGGGGCGCCAGCGATCAATCTGGTGCTGTAATCCATGCTGAGACACGAATTGCTTATTGCAGGTGGGAGAGTGTAAAGTGCCGAGCCGGGGCACTCGTGCAGCCGCCCTCCTGGCTGTCTCGCATCAACCGCTGCTGGATCATCGATTCGCCGCGTTCACCAAGCTACCGCAGGACTTTCCATGAACAGCCCCGTGCAACGGCGGACTGCTGATCCTGCCGGGCGCCGCAGGCCGCACACACACATGCATACGTCCCGTACACCTCGGCCGAGGAGCTCACGGTGGCGCCACGCAGGATCCGCGCAATCGCACACGGCCAGCCGTATCACGCAGCACACAGCACGCAGCACACGCACCTCCTCGGCGCAACCCTTCGCCGGCCCACGCGTAGCCGTGCAGCCCTGTGCTGCAGTCCCGGGGGAGCTTCTGGAGCTCGACCAGGACATCGGCGACGGTGGGGCCGCCAGGGGGGGGCGCAGGCGCGTGCGTCGGCGCGGCCGTGTTGATCTGCTGCTCGAGCGCCGGCAGCTGCTCGGTGATCGCCGCGGTGATGTGGGACTGCGGCGGAGGTGGTTCGTGCTCGCTGCGCTGCGCGGTGCCTGCACTTCAAACCAAAGTTTACACAAAACAAAGCAAGCGTGGACGTATGGATACCCCACTTTCACACTTGGACGGGGAAAGGGCGGGGGGGGTTCATGGGGTTCAGAAGAGGGGGCTGGCGAGTGAGGAGCTTGACCTACCATTCTTGTCAGCACATGCATGCTTTGCGAAAGTGAGGAGGGGTGCAGCACCCAGCGACTGGCCAAGAAACATCAATCACCCACTGACGATAGACTGTGCCACATGCGTGTGATCGCATCACATTGGCGCCGAACCGTGCAGGCGGCAGCCGCGCCGCTCGTGCATGTGTGCATACAACGTGCTGTGCGTGCTGTGCATGCTGCGCAGTGCATGGAGTGGTGCGCACCACGGTCCACGTCTGCCGTGTCCATCTGCCGATGCATGACGCTGGGGAGCGGCTGCTCTGATGGGAACGAGTCCGACTGGGGGAAATGGACGAGATGCTTGTGCACCACATGCGGCGCGGAGTCAGGCTGTGGGGAGGTGGCCGGGGGCGCCGCCTTGCTGTCGCTGCTGGAGCTGGCGGACCTGGGGGTGGGGCGGATCCCCGAGGATGCGATGGAGGGCCCGGACGTGAGCCGCTTCTGGCCGGTGCTGGCGGCAGTTTGGGACGTCTGCCCAAGCTCCTGCAAGCATCGGTGGTGTGCGTTGGGGGGCCATCTGCGCTGCAGGTGCTCGCGCATTGGTGGCGTTTGCGCGGTGGGGGACCGTTAGCGGTACAAATAGACCCAAAGTCAGCAGGGCCTCTATGCCGCCGGGGGGGACGACTGAGAATTTGGGGACATGGAGCATCAGAGGTTTGTGGACGTGCACAACAGGACGGCATGAAAACGCCATCATGCAGCCACAGGCATGGTGTGGTCGCTCCCAGTGTGCGCAGTCAGCTGGATGGCAGCGTGGCTACAGGGGTGATACACACAGGGAGTCACTCACGGCACAATGGCTGTGCCGTACTCACGCTCGCAGCAAGCTCTGGCAGCGACCAGCCACATGCGATGCTGCAAGCACTGCCGCTGAGAATGCGAGCACAGCGACAGGCAGGGCTCGCCAGGCGCCACCACCGTTGCCCCACAGAACACCCAGAAAACCCCCCATTTTCTGGGTCTGACAGAGGCACCACCAGCCGTCGGGCTCCATCGCAGCGCGCCGCGATCGGGCCCGTGCATTCGGGAGGCGCACCTCTGGCACACCGTCGCTCCTCCCTGCACTGTGCGACCTCTTCCACTTCTGCGCAGCATAGCACAGCACGGCACACACGAGCAGCACCGCCAGCGTGATCACCACGGCAAGTGCCGGCGTGGACAGCGCGGGGCCCCCGCCGCCTGCCGGGGGCGGCCCCGCGAGCTCCTGCACACAGCACACAGCATGGGCTTGCAAGGTGACACTCTGCGACAGGGAGAGCCAGGGGGGGGGATGGGGGGAGTGTTTTTGTGTGGCATGCGGTGGTCAATCACTAGTGCCCTGCTCTGATGGTGCGTGCCGCACGATGGATGCAGCACCGATGGCGGATCGATTGATTCTAATAATGCACAGCTGCACGTGAGCATCGAAGACGGCAGATGGGGGTGACTAGAGGGGCGCTTTCATGCGCTGTCAGCCGAGAAAACGACGAATCAAACAACGATTAGTGCAGCCGGAACCGGCGATTTCGCTAAACGTGATTGCAACGCTGCGCCGCTGCTTCAAGCGTGGTCTTCCGCAGCCAGTGCAGCGCCCCAGCGCTGCGCAGCACGCAGCACAGCACGAAGCACGGGCCGAGGCGCGCCTGCTGCAGCGCCACAAACTCCTCCGCCTGGCCCATGGCCTGGAGCTCCTCGCCGGCGTCCGCGACCGCGCGGGGCTCAAGCGGCTCCCACCGCCCGGACACAACCTGCAGCTGCGGCGCCGCAAACACGGCCGACTCCTCCGGCGGCGCCACCACGACCTCGTTCTCTGAGAACGCGGCATCGACGGTGGAGTCGAGGAGGAGCACGTCGGCGCGGCGCACGAGCAGCGCGGCGGGTGCGAGGCCGCGGCGCGCGGGGCCGGAGGAGGGGAGGGCGATGTTGCGCACCGGGCGGCCGGCGAGCGTGCAGCCGGCGAACGTGGCCGGGGCGGCGACGGCGACAGGCGCGAGGCTCGCGGTGATGTTGGTGACGGCGACGTCTGCATGTGGGGCGATGTGTTACACGGCCAAAGTCGGAGTGGCCGGTAGCACCGCCAGGGCAACGAACGACGTCTGCATGTGGGCGGTGTGCGTGAGGTGTGTTGTGGTGCGGTGCAGTGGGGGGGATCGGCGTGGCGTTTGCGCCGCTGGTGGCCGCGGGCAGCGGCTGTGGGGGCCTGCGCCGTGCTGTGTTACACAGACACCGCCGGAGGGGCAGGCTGCACCGCCAGGACAACGAGGAAGCACACAAACAACCCAAAGCACACGCGCCAGGCAGAGCGACAGCCACCGCGGATCCGACCTAACCCAGGGCCTGCGCCATGCTGTGCGACGTGTCGGGGTGTTGACAGCACCGGTAAGCGTAGCACAGTTGCAGAGGCGGGCAGTGGTGCAGGTGGAACTGTGTGCGGTCCGCCTGCATGTGTGTGGATATCGGCATATGTGGTCCCGTTAACTCGGAGTTGTCAATGTCCAATAGGATACGGCTCAGTAAATTTAGATTTACTTTACTTTTACACGCGATGAGGCTGTGGCTATGGGCCAACATTCACATGTGTATGCACACATGACAAGAGCAGCAGCTTCAGGACCCCGCACTGCCTCCAACTCAGGACCAGGTCGCGGGAAGCCATGGGGATGCTGCAGAGGAGGCGGGCACGGGTGGGGGGCAAGTTGGCGAGACGGGCTTGGCAGCCACTGAGGCCGCTGCGACGCACTCTGAAAGAATGCCTTGGTGGCACCGCTGTCCACGGCAATGGCGCGCACCAAAGGCTGCACCTCGCCGTCAGGCCCGTGCCAGCCTACGACTTGCGAATCTGTCATAAACAAGGATCCTGTCGTGACGACAAGTATGTCTGATGCTTTCCTTCTGGTCAACGGTGGCCCGTGGACGAGGATGAGCTTGTCGAGCCACAACAAGTCTGAGCTGGTGGCCATGAATGATGACCGCAAGTAGATGATGCACGCTCCAGGAGCGCGCTGGAGGCCTGGAGCAGCTGCGGAGACGTTTGCTGCAAGCGAGCCTGACGGGTTGGCCGAGCAGTCTCCCTGCGCGCGCACTCTTGCATCAGTCCGTGGCAGACAGCCGCATGCGGAGAGTGCCGCGAAAACCATACGAAGAACAGATTAGCTGGCAACAGCAGCAAAGCCGCAGCGCACATAGATTCTTCTACTGCTCTGCGACACCGTCAGCAATGGTGGCAGCGAGTCTCCTGCCCCGGCACTGAAGTCAATATGCGAGCTGATCTGTATGTCCTGAGCTCCATTGTTGATGGCATCGATTAATTGCTGAGAGGTGCTCACGATTTCCGGCATTGATCTGATTTCCGACGAGCGCTAACAGGGAACAGCACTTCCAGTGGCTGGCGAGCAGCTTTGCTTGCTTCTCAGCAACAGAAAGACACTAAGAACGAATATCTGAATCTCTAGGCTGGAAACGGGGGTTTGCGATGCCTCCGCGTCGCATCATGTCTGCTGCAGTTGATAGACGCTGGCGATGCGACACAATGCTCCAGCATTTACAGCTCTCGTCACCTAGTGCAGCCTCATCTGCTGCAACGAAGATGGAACGAGCTATTGCATGGACCGAGGAAACAGGCGCCAGCGATGGACTATGCACGACGTAGCAGCGTGCAGAATTTTGGGACGACCTGGACGCGGGTGCTTTCAGCAAGCATCACTTTGTCGTCGTACTGGCAGCCACGAACATTTCTGCATGATGTTCTTCCGTGGTCAGGCTCGATCCTATACCTCGCGAGCGCAAGCTTTCGTCACAGTGCGCTGCATCGACGCGGTTTCTGCCACGGTGTACCGACTCATGGAGCTTCTCGTCGTAAAGGCTGGTCGGTGTCGCAGCCGTTTGCATGACAAGATCATCGACAATATGGCATCATTCAAGAGTTGTCAGGCAATGTTGCAAAGTTCAATTCATGAAGAGCGGAATACAGTCAGCCCTGTCACTGCTGCGCGGCGTGAAATGATGGATAAGTGACAGGTTGCTCATAAATGAATCTTCCCGTCATTCTAGTGAGCTCCGCAGGTGCTGTACCGCGACGAGTGATCACTGTCGGGTCGCGCTGTTCAACCTCCCGCCAACAGGCCTGCGCGTTCCTTCACGTCGTCGCAGCGACTTGACAGAGGGCCGCAAAGATGCTGAAGCTGGTGATTGGCTTCTGGCTTGCTGGGACAATCTGTTTGGTGCGGAAAACTCGCCTCGCAGCGACAGACCCGGTGTCGAGTTGCTCACACCTCCCCACGGAGAGCCCATACTTCAGCATCAGCACGTCTGCCACGCTGCCTCATGCGCAAGCAGCTGATCTCTCAGCACGTACCTTCAGGCTGGTGGTTTGTACGCAACATTCTCACCCTGCCGAGCCAACGCTGCCAATGTGAACACAAGCCATCCTCGTGTCCACCTACTCCACGTTTTGCCACTTTGAACGCGGAAACAAGCGTTTCGTTGCCTCATCGGTTCTCGTTTCGTGTTCAGCATTTGCCATGGCAAGGGCGCGCCTGCAGGCTCGGCAAGGCACTGCAGCGCCCCACAGGCGCCTGCTGCAGGCTGACATCACAGCCGTGGCTACCGCAGCGGAGCTGCGCGAGGCGGTGCAGGCGGGGCGGCAGCACATCCGCATCGTCGCTGACGTGGACCTGCGTTCCGACCCTGCCCCTGGGGACTCCCCCACCGCGCTGGTCGTCAACGGCACCGAGTCTATCGTGGTGCGCCACTTTCAGCACAACCCCCCCCCCCCCCCCCCCCCCGCCATCCACATCTCTATGCTGGCATGCTATGGCGCACAGGCTGTGATTTGTAGCATCTAGCCCATCGCCGTGGAGTGTTTACAGGCGCCGATCCCTCAGTATAGCTGGCCCGCGCGAGGAGATCGTGGCATGCATGCAGGGGGCGTGTGCGACCGGGACTGACGCAGCGGCAGGGCCGCGGCTTGCAGGGCAGTGCGTGGTTCGCGCGGACGGGCCCATCCTGGACGTGCATTCCGACAACCTCTGGCTCCACAGCCTCCTCCTCCTCCTCGACTCGCCCACCGCGGCTGCGGCGGCCCCCGCGCAGGCGCTCGTGCGGAATTCCCGCGGCCGCCTCTGGGCGACCGCCGTCACCGTCCGCGGCGCCGGCGGCGGCTGGGGGGGGCCCGTCTTTGGCCTCGCCGCTGGTAACGCCACCGCGACATACCTCGGCAGTGCGCGTCCCCATGCCATGTTCGCCACAGGGTTCACTGGGGCCCCTTCTGCGAGGCCGCCCGTGGCCCTGCGGCCGTGACACCAGTTGATTGCGCGATCTGGATCCAGGCTGCAGGCGCCCGCGGCGACACGTGTCAGCGAATGTACACGTACAGAGCGATAGCAGAGTGATATGCCTGCAGCATGACATGCACAAAAGCGCTCCGCCGTGCCACACGTTCATGGTCCCCCACTGTCCCCGCACACCGTACCGTTCCACGCCCCCCCACGTCTCCTTGTGCCAAACCCCTATTCTACGCACGCTTACACACGCGCGCAGACGCGCGCCGATGGCACCCCGCACACGCATGCGCGCCGGCTGCAGATGTGTCCATCAGCGACCTCGGCGCCACGGCGGCGGCCGTGGAGGCCAACAGCTCCGCGACGCTCGACTCCGTCTGGGTCTCCGGCACCACGGCCGCCGCGGACCGAGGCATCGTCACCATCCTCGCCGTGGCCGGGTACGCCCCGGTCGTCCTCCGCAACTGGACGGCCCCCGGCGCCACGGCGCCGCCGTTCGCGGTGCTGGACGAGGACTACGGCTCGTTCTTCTCAGACACGGCAGAGACCGGATTAAGGCGAGAGGGAGAGGCGCGCACCGTCGGGGAGCCGGGGGCCGAGGTGCCGCTGAACCCCCTGCAGGACGCGGAACTCGCCGCGGCCTTGAAGGAAGTGCCGCTTATCGATGCGACCTCCGAGTGGCTCCGCAGCACACAAACCGTGCGGTCGCCTGCCCCTGCCCACTGCATCCCCGCGGCTGTGGTTGTGTGCTGCGACGCGAATAGAATTTGCATGCGGGCGCCCGGTCGCGGCATCGCAGCACGCCCAGCACGCCAGAGACCCTGAGGCCTGAAAAGTAGTCTGCACTGCCTTCGGCCGGCGGAGCGTTGATGTTATTGGCATGCATGCATTGTGGTAACGTGCGGGCGCGGCGCAGGTGGCTTCGCCCGCGCCACGCGCGGCCGACCCCGGCTCCGGCTCGCCGCGGCCCCCCGCGGTGGCGGCGGCCTGGCTTGCGCCGCTGGTGTGCGGCGCCTCCCTCTTGCTCGTCATTCTCGCCGGGCTCACGTGGCGCTACCGCCGGCGGGCAGCCCGGGGGGCCTTGAGCGGGGCCTGGGTGGCCAATGTCCGCTTGTCCCCACAGCCGAGCCTCGACCCGAGCCTCTACTTGGTGGGCTCGGGAGGCGCGGCGGAGAGCAAAGGCGTCAGCGTGGGCGACAATGCAGCTGCAGCGCTGTCAACACAGTTCTTCTCGGCGGCAGACCCGCAAATCGCGGAGGCGCCGCAGGAGCTCAGCGTCCACGAGCCGAGCGTTCCTGACTCTGACGGTACGCCGGCACCCTCGAGACGTCTGCTCTTGTTTAGTCACACACAAACACCTGCTCTCGGATGTACAAACTGCTGCCGTGTGTGCATGCGGTCCTGCGGCCCTGCGGCCCTGCATGCATACCTGGGACCCCCGTCGCGCCTGATGGTGGTGCGTGTGACTCGTTGTCTTCCGGTGCAGCGCAGCACAGCATGCCAGAGGACGAGGGGGGGGCGGATACGCCTGCGGGCCCGCATGCGGCCGTGCGGCCGCCGAGGGACCTCCAGGAGGCGGCGGCGGCCCTGGAGCAAGGCAGCGGGCAGCTGCACATCCGGAGATACACCATATGGGTTGGAGCCCTCGACCGCTTGCTGTCGGCAGAAGAATGTGCGCGCCCCCCCCCCCCCCCCCCCCCCCCCCCCACACACACCTGCCTCCAAGACTTCACATCCAGGAGTCACCCTAGTACCGGCCGCACGCGTGAGCTTGGCCGTCGCCCCTGCACCACCCACCTGATGTACGTCCATGGCTCCGCTGAGCTATTGGGTGGCACATGCTGGCACAGGCGGCTGCTCCTTTGCCATGCTGCGCGTGCTGTGTGATCCGTGTGCTGTGCACGCTGTGCACAACTCCCCCCCTCTGCCCATAGCCCTGTAGGCATGCTGTTCCTGCGGGATGCGTCGCCCAGCGTGCTTCGCAGTATGGCCTTGCATGCCCCGCTAGCTGAAGCGTCGATGACTACGTGCGCACCAGCAGCACGCGCCTGTGGCCTTCATCACTGCGCCTGCGGTCGATGTCATCACCGGCACGTCTACACCAGGCCAACTGTGGCGTGGGTGCGTTGGCCCGGGTCGGTGGTTCTGTTCTTGACCTGCTTGCTGGATTTGCGGTGCCACCCGCCTCGCCGCCGTTATCCTTGTCACACGTCTATACCAGGCTATGGCATGTTCTGCTGGCCTCGCCTGGCAGGCGAGTTGGCTACCAACGTCCGCATGTCGACGCAAGCCGCCCCGCTCTCTGCATGCATGCATGACCGACCCTCCACGGCTCCACGTGAACAGACGCGGCATACATGCGGGGGCGCTTGGGGGCCGTGTGTGGGGGCCGTGACTCGCGCGCGTGCATGTGCAGCGGACTGCGTCGCCGCGGACGTGGTCGTCGAGGCCGCCGTCGGCGACACCCTGAAGCTTGAGCGCGGTCAGATGGAGGAGTACGTGGTGCTCCCCCCCGCGGCGCCGGGGGACCGCGCGTCGCTGCGCGCCTTTGTGAGCCGCGCCGCCTTTGATGCGCACTGCAGCATGCATGTGCGCGACCGACGGCACAGCGCATGTTGCCTGGTGCGCGCCCCCGCCCCCGCAGCACCACAGGCAGGCAGCAAGTTCCCCCTTCCTCCGCCTGCAGCTTGTGCTTGCATATGTCATGATAGATATACAACTTGCGCCATGCATGGTCGGCATGCTCCCTGGGTCCGCGCCCTTTGCCTCATGCGTGGTCGCGCCAAGAGATGCTTGCAGCCTGCGTGGCGGCGAGCCTAGTCGCGCGCGAGTGCGAGCCAAAACCATGCTGGTGCCATGCATATGCTTCCAATTCACGTCTCGCATCGGCCCTCTGGGCTGCTGCAGGAATACCGTGTGTTATGGCAAGCAAGCGTCATGCTCAGTCCGCGTGTGCCGTGGCGCAGCCGTCCTGGCCTGCATGCATGAGCTCCATGTGCATGTACAACGCGGGATAGTGTGCAGGCGCCGCTGTATGTGGTTCACGTCCCCGACGATGACACCGTGCTCGCACAGCGCGGCCAGCATGGCGCAGCGCAGCAGCGCCTCCGCAGCATGTACATGACGCTGACGATGAAGACGGACCCGGAGGTCCCTGTAGACACTGGGGGCCAGCCCCAAGCGGAGCATCCTGGCCTGAGTGGCGTGAAGCGCATCCTGGTGTGCTGCCCCACCGCACAGCAGGGAAGACTGGCTGCTTACATGTCACCAACTGACATGGGGGGCACAGCAGCAGCAGACGTGCATGGGAGCACACCTCTCTCACGCACCGACCGCCCAGCATGTCACAGCATGGTTCGGCCTGTGCACATGTGAGGACACAGCCTGCGATGTGTCGTGACCGTATGCTGCCATATCCCTCACGATACACTGGGGCCACACAGTCGTCACACATTGGCGACCAATCGTACGATGTGCGCACTGACGGAGGCATTCCTTCATCGCGCCATTCATGTATCTGTCCAGTATCGTTCTGTGTCGCCGGCGTGGCGACATCGACGCAGTGGCCTGCAGCAGCGTCGGGTCGCCTTGCCGTCGTTTCAGGGCTGCCGTCCAGAATTTATACCTGAATATTGGGAATTGTTCTGTGTGATCAGGCCAGCCGACCCGACTTTGGCCTGCAGCACCTCCAAAAGGTGCTGGAGCTCATGCAACGGCTCCACGGCGACGGCGGACTTGCGCTCCTCGACCTCTCCCCGGCCAGCTTCCGCTACGCCGCGAAACCCTACCTGCGCACCTGCGCCGCCGCGAAGCGCATTGGGGCGCACGGAGAGCCGGGGGAGCTGTTCAGCCTGCCGGCGCTCGAGGCGGCGCGGCGCCACGCGCGCACGCCGCTGCTGTTCACAGCCCCGGAGATCCTCTCTGCGGCCGGCCGCGGCGACGCAGAGATGGTTGCCACGGCAGCCGCGGACCGCTGGTCGCTG
This sequence comes from Ulva prolifera, assembly GCA_023078555.1. Taxonomy (NCBI): domain Eukaryota; kingdom Viridiplantae; phylum Chlorophyta; class Ulvophyceae; order Ulvales; family Ulvaceae; genus Ulva; species Ulva prolifera. Next base: position 5,106,175 of record CM041199.1, read on the forward strand.
GGCGTGCTCGCGCTGCAGCGCCTGGCCCGCGGCGGCGCGCTGCCTGCTGCGCTGGGTGCTGCGCTGCAGCCGCTGCTGGCGGATGACGCGGACTCCGAGGCTGACCGGGTGCGCCCCCCCCCTGCACATGCACTGCTCCAGACACAAGCAACGAGTTTCCGGACCGTGTGTGAGCGTTGTGTTGATGCCGGCGGCGCCTTCGGTGTAATCAACGCACTGCACTGCCACGCTGCGATGCCAATGTATGGCATACGCATCGTGCTACCGAGGCCGCGAACACATCCGCGCCGGGCAGCAGGTGATGCTTCAGCTGCCTATGCGCATTTCAGATTACATGTCATCACATTGCCTGGGACGGGATGCTGCGCGGGCTTTACTGTCGGCGGGGCTCCGACTTACACTGCTCTTCTCCTGAGAGCTCTTCCCATGCTGCGCTCTTATCCTGAGGTCTGTGCCGCGATGCAGGTCCGCGCTATGGCGGGGGCCTCCGAACCCTACCCATGGGAAGCAGCTTTCCCTGGAACATGCAGTGATGCGGGCGACCGGGCTGTCGGCGGCACGCCCCACGGCGAGCACGCGGTGTTGCCCGACCTGCCAGACCTGCGGGTGGCGCTCTCGCTGCTGCACCGGAACCCTGAGCGCCGCGCGAGCATCGGCGAGTGTATGGGCGTCCTGAAGGCATCCGTCAGCGGGGAGTAGCACCACGTCGCCGCGGCTGGGGTGCCGCTGGACGGCCAGCTGGCGGTGCGGTGCGGCTCGGAGGTGGCCGCTGTGTGTTGAGGCTTGAGCCTGATGGTTGACTGACGCCATGGCCCCGCATGCCGCGACGTGCCGGGCTGGTCTGTGTCCCGGCGACTAAACTTTGCCCACCTTTGTTTTTTTGGATTTTTTATTTCGACAGCGGTGTGCAGCTGCGGCGGGAGAGGCACTGCAGCTGGGGAGCACAGGAGGTGAGACATGGGTGCGTAGGGTTTGCAGTCTGCGTCGACCTTTGCAGCGAGATGTAGCTTGGACGCCTTGATCGCTCCTGGTTTTGGGAGCTGTCAGCGTCTCTTTGAACGTGACTATGTACTCGTGCATGCATACAGGCTTGCTGCAGCCCTACTACATATACAGCCGTGTCGGTTTGAGGCCGTAGTGGGGCGAGAAACCCCTACCGTGGGCATCATGCCCGAGTCGAACGGGCGTGGCCCCCACGATCGGCAACCCCATGGGCTGACGGGTAGGTAGAGCCCCTGGCGTGCCGAGGAGGGGGGAGAGCGTTCCAGCCTGTGGCCGCGTGCTGTGCACGCCGGCCCTTGCAGCACGGGACCCACAGCCCTGCTGTGCTGGCGGCCCGCGCAGCTCTCCATGCGTAGGGCCGCTACCGGCCTCACGTGAAGGGTACTGATCTGAGGGTCAGTGCCTGCAGCCCCCCCCCCCCCCCCCCCCCCCCCCCCCCTCCCATCCCCACCCTCTAGAGGGTAGCTGTTGCCAAGCCTAATCTCGTGTGAGTGCTGTGAAATTGTGTTGCAAGTGGGGCCCATTCTCACTGGGCGTTTGCCCGTTGCTGCGAACAACTTGTCGGCGCAGCGGCCTTCCCGAGGACGCTGGAGGTTCAGAGTATTCAGGCTAGAATTTGCGTACAGACATCCCCACAGGGGCTTGCGAGACCGCTGAGGCGCTCGCGTTCCCACTGCACATGCATGCGACGCCTGCGCCGACCCCCGCAGCTGCGCAGCAGGCAGCACGAACGCACCGGCTGGAATGACTCAGCAGCTCTAATGTGCATGCGTGCCGGGACGGCACTGCAGTTAAGAGCGCGGATGAACCGCATCCACTACCATATCACAAGCGACACCGTTTCGGTGTAACAAACGTTACTGCGTACCACAGAGATTCGTTTCGCAGCAATTACTGCGCTGTACTAACAGTACACTCCACATAGCACTATAGCTAGCAACTGTTTCCAGAATGGCACTGTCAAACCGAGCGATTGCGGGTATCACAGCCGGTTCGCTTGCGCTTGCACTGCTTGTGGTGTATTGGCGGTATGTGCGGGAGGTAAATCGTTTGAGGAGCCAGCGCGCAAGACAACTTGACAGATCAGGTGCGAGGCCACGGCAGAGCCTTTGCAGTTGATGTACGTGCACACGTATGCATGCCTGCTGTCACGGCGGGTGTCACCGCGGACACCACACGTGCTGCTGAGAAATTGAGCACAATACAATGAGCTGTGCTTCGCGGGATTTATGCCATGGCCCCGAAGGATTCGCTTCTGGTGCGCGTGCCAGGATGTTCACATGAGTGCGATGAGTTTTCCCCATCGTTGTGCACAAACCACCTGCACTGATGCAGATATCACGCCGGACCGCCGACGCGTGATGAGTGATTGTGCACTGATGTGCATTGTTGGATGCAGAAGAAGCAGCTGAGCAGTTTTTCAGCTCTTTAGGCATCGGGGCTGCTCCTCCGAGCCGAGCCCGCGCTCGTGCGCACGGCGCGGTAGCAAGCCCCAAGCACAAAGACGACCAACGCATACCAGTCCTGGTCATCCTCCCAGATCAGACTCTTGATGTGGCCTTTCTGGAACGCTCTTCCGGGTCACGCGCGCGTCGGGCACGTGCGGTCAAACCATTTCCTGTAGCCCGATGCAAAGAATTCGCAGGCATCCCGGACACTCTGGTCTGGTCTATCGCCATCCTCGACCGCCAGCATCCGCTTTACTCCAATAGGAAGCTTTCCTCGTCCTCTAGAATCTCTTCCTTCCTCAAGCTGGCAGCAGGGCGGAGCCTTGACCGCCGCGGCCACTTGCAAGCCGGGTCCACACCTGATGACCTCTCCCGCTGGTGGTCAACACGCAGCCAAGACCTCCCATATGCAGCTCCTGCTGCAGCAAGAGATCCTTTTGTGCAGTCCAGCGACCATGGTGCCAGTTTGGCCTCACCAGCGACCATCCTCACTCAACATGCCAGGCAACACAGCTCGACCTCACAGGGCGCTGTAGGTCACCACAGTCCAGCGAGCGCACCACTACGCCGCAGTAACACAGCGGATGACCCGCTGGTAAGTGATGATGGCAGAATCAGCCGCAGCGCCCGCGAGAGCTCCTCGGGGCTGCGGCTGTCTGGCCGCTTGGGCAGCCTGGGCAGCTTCGCAAGCTTCAGAATTGCCCCAAGGGCGCGTGGCACGGACAGCAGCAGGGGCAGCCACCGGGGTCTCTCTGAGATCGTGATAGCATGAACCTCTGCGTGGCGCAGTGGCGCTGCTGGACAGGTGTTCCAGTTCGGACTGGGTGATGATCAGCACAGGGGGTGCAAGGACGACCCTCGTGCCTCCTCCATTTGCCTCCTGCAGGCGCATCCGGCACCTCTCCTGCTGCAGACTCAGGCTGAGATACGTCTTGGAGCTCGCCCTGCACAGGCGTCAGGTGTGGGATCGGCTCAGGCCCGGGCCGCAGCTGGGGCATGAGGACCGGAGTGACGCCACGTGCGAGGCAGTTAAAATGCTGGGGAGGGGGGCGGGCATGCTGCGCCAGCTGTACAGCCCATGTGCAGATCGAACGCAGGCGCCGCAATGCTGCTACATTGAGTGTGCTGCGCTGGTAGATGCATGCGCTCGAGCGCTGCGGCCATCGCCACGATGATGCGTGGCACTCTTGGCTGCACGGTGACAGCCGCAGCAGGCGTCGGGCCCCGGACAAATTGTGCAAATAATGCGGAGCGGCGGACTGTGTGGCCTGCAGCAGACAGCTCAGATCACTGCCAAAGCGGTTTTGCCCCAGGGGTAGTGCGTTGTTGAGCCTCGGCCTGCTCTCCAGCGGCCCTCGGCACCATTGCTGGCTCTGTGTGTCATGCTGTGCTCCATGCTGTGCGCCATGCTGTGTGCCATGCGCGGCCACGCTGCCGTATGTGTGCGGGACATATGGCACATAGCTCCAATCGGGAAGACTGTCCACCGAGAATGTATGTTCAGAGATGCACGGGGCAGCAGCTTTGTTGCGTGGCGAACTCTTGCTCTATCAAATGGGACCAGATGGTGGCATGGGCGAGACGTTGGTGACTGCGGCAGCGGCGCTGCCGTCGTGCGAGGTTTGCTGCCGGTGGCGGCAACGGGGGGGGGGGCGTATAGGCACCGCGGCAGAACGCACTCGAGCACAAGCGAGTGTGAAGAAGGTCTGGGCATGCGTAGCGCACTTTCAATGGAGCTGGCCTGCCCCTCATGCAGGTGCCGAATAGTCGACGATGATGCGGTCCTTGACACTTGCAAGAGTGCGGGGCTGACATGCAGCAGCTGTGTGTGTTGGTCGGTAACCTTCATGGGGAGTTCAGTAGCGATTCTTGAGAAACTGAATGCAGCAGCCACTTCGGGATCCCGCACCGTGGTTGAGCCTTCCGTGACGACGTGTTTTGGGCAGACCTTGGGAGGATAGGTGTGCCATAGTCTCGATGAACCAGCCGTTGGTAACAGATGTGTGAGCTTTGCCTGTGCTCAAAGGGTGCAGCATTGTGGCCTGCTTGGCTGGCAGGTGCTGGCTTGGAGCATCGCCGCCAGGCCTGCTACACTAGTGTACCTCCCTCGACTCTCCATGATCATCGCACATCATGTAGTGATGCACCGCATTGTCTGCCTGTGCCAATGTCTGATACACCCGAGACTTCAGTGATGTATGGATGGGGGGGCTCACTGTGTGAGCGGTCCGCCTTTCGTCTATCCTCCCCTTCTGAGTGCTGGCCACCAGGGCCAGTGGCGATGTGGCGATGACGATGCCCTCATTAGGAAAGCTGAGTTTCGTTCGGATCAGCTCCTGCAAAGTAGGTCAGCAAGCAAGGGGCAGGTCAGCATTGCCTTCTCTCCCATGTTTGACACTCACATACGCGGCAGGTGTCAGACAGTGACATTCGAGACAGCCGAAGCAGCAAATTCAGGCTGCCGCCACTGTAACTAATTGCTTGGACAAAGCATTTGGTGTCTAGTATGCCTGTGCTGCTGTGGCCAGCTGCGTCTGTCGTCACATATACTGGTCATAGTGCAGTATCACTGGTGCTGTGGTGCACCAGGCCACGATAAATGCAGGAGCCAGTGCTGTGGTCAAAAAATACTCGCATCCTCCAGCGATGTGAGAGCTTCCTGAGAGCTCACAATGAGCCTGTAGAGTGCTGAGGCGCCGCGGGCTCTTGGATGCAGCATGACGCAGCTCACTCTTCTGTAAGGGCGCAATGGCAGTGACAGTGTTGCATGTTTCACACACTCTGCAGTTACTCTCCCTGCTTTGGAGAAGCATCTGCTCAGGCGCTGCTCGTTTCAGCATTGAGGTAGCAGCTATTCAGGCGCTGCTCTTTTCAGCAGGCACTGCTCTTTTCAGCTGACAGCGAGGAGGGGGGACCATCATTGTTGCGATATTCCTCCTGCCTGGCTCTCGATCATCCTGAGCAGGACATGTCTGCGACAGTTGAGTCTATCAGCCATAGTCGATGTTTACTTAGCCGTTGCCGTGATGAAGCGTGGCAGATGTAGCTGGCCTTGCATTGCCCCTCCCATGGAATTAGATCTTTGCGGGATGACGGCTTTGAGGAACACGGGCAAACCACCCCCTGCGATCTACATTGTGTGCTTTGAACGTGGGACACGATTGGAAGGATGACGTCCTGCCAGCGGGCTCGACGCATCTGCACTCCGATCGTAGAGCAGCATAAGTGACGCGAGCCACACTTGGGAGCACAATCTGATTAAGGAAACTGTATATGATTTATACAAATGTGAAGCGGTACAAGGATCTGTTGTGAGTGCGTCAAGGGCGAAGCTGTCAGAAGGCGCTGAGCGATGATCCCGCTGTTGACTTCCGCGGCCGCATGCGATTCAAGTTTAGTGCGTCAGTTGCGTCAATTGAGCAAGCTCGGAGAGGCAGGCGACACGGTAGCACAGACAGCAGCTGTGACGCTGCGATGTGACGTGAGCTGAGGGCGGTAGGCTACCGCGATATATAGTGATGCCGCGCGCGCGCGTGCAGGCAGAGGTTCGACAACAGACATTGCACGGCACTGATCAGTTGTGCACATGGATGCGCCACCCCGGCGCTCCTTGAGGACGCCTAGGCCTGTAGATCCAGCGCTGTGCCCTCTTGCTGTAGCTAGCGCTCTCATGGTTGACATCGTATCGGATGACCACGTGCACTGTACACATCACACGGCATCTGCGAAAACATTGAGGCGCCATGTACACAACTGAAACACGCACGCGACTGCAGCACAAAAGCATGCCCTGGTGCTCCTCTGCGCGATGTTCGTGATCTTGCTGCACAGCGCACATGCATATACCAGAGCGCCAACACACCGCCCGCATTGGTCGGCTCAAAGCATGATGTCCTAGGTACGTAGGAGTATCAGTCGGGCGCCGTATTGCTGGTGGCGACACAGCATTCAAGAGCGGACGCTGCTTCGGGGAAGCTTTCTACCTGTCGGAGAGCCAGCACGCTGCGTGTACTCCGGTGGCCACTCCCGTGCGTATGCGGCAAGCAAATTGCCGCGCAAGCGGACTGCGCTGCTCCAGCCTCCGTCGATATCGCTTTTTGATTATTAATCACTGTAGGCGTGAGTAGTTTAACTAGACGACGCGCAAGTGTTCATCGATAGTACCAGGTTTCCTTGCTGGCACACTTGAGCACTGCAACATGAAAGCTTTGATTCTCGTCGGTGGCTATGGCACTCGCCTCAGGCCACTCACTCTTACAGTGCCTAAGCCGCTTGTGGAGTTTGCCAACAAGCCGATGATTATCCACCAGATAGAGGTGCAGGCCGTCCCCCGCAAACCATCTTTGCGCGCAGGCAAAGGCAGCAAGCACCAGTCCATGTTGGCGGACTATGACAGAGCTTCTTTCTGCAGGCATTGAAGCGTGCAGGCTGCACAGAGGTGATCCTGGCAATTTCATACCGAGCCGAGGTGTGCCCGTCGTTCACATGTTCGGCAGTTGTCGACATGTACAGCTCTACGCCCGTGTAGCTCAATGCTTGACAACATGAATACTAACCTCTGTTCAGTACAAAGTCACATCTCGCGCGGATCGTCGCCTGACCGGGTTGAGTGGCGCCGCGCAAGATTCCTCTCCAGCTGCTCTGTGGGGCCCTTGTCGCACGCCCAGGAGCTCAAATTGACACGTAAAGCTACACCCATATTGCTGAAGTGACAATTCCGAGGCTTATCATTGTCCCTGGTGCGCAGGTCATGCGAGCGTTCTGCGATCAATGGGAGAAGCAGCTTGGCGTCACAATCACACTGAGCCACGAGGATGAGCCTCTCGGCACAGCAGGGCCACTGGCTCTCGCGAAAGAAATCCTTGATGATGGATCCGGGGAGCCGTTCTTCGTGCTCAACAGCGACGTGATCTGCAACTACCCGCTGTCAGAGATGATGGCATTCCACAAGCGCAAGAAGGCCGAGGCAACCATTCTCGTCACAAAGGTCCGCCTGTATAGCCTCTATCCCAAGAATCTCCGCACGCATATCCTATTCGTTCTGGCAGCTAGTGCAACGGCATCACAACAGTATTCCAGGGAATGTACCATACGCCGGTCAAGCAACACACATTAGCAGACACCTGCACACCTCCTCCCTGACCTCTTTGGCACCTCCTCCGTCCAAAGCTGCTCGCTGCTCCTCCTGCATGAAAGGTATTCGCACTCAACTCTATTGACACCGCATTCCAGCTGCCACGGCTGTGTTCCAGATCCATCATAAGCCGTGGTCATCCAGGTTGAGGACCCCAGCAAATACGGAGTCATCATCCACAACACCGATGGCCTCGTCCAGCGCTTCGTAGAGAAGCCGAAGGAGTTTGTCGGCGACAAGATCAACGCCGGGATCTACGTCTGCTCGCCCGAGATCCTGCGCCGCATCCCCCCCAAGCCGACCTCAATCGAGAAGGAGGTCTTCCCACACATCGCCCAAGAGAACCAGCTCTACACGGTCGTCCTCCAAGGCTACTGGATGGACGTCGGGCAGCCCAAGGACTTCCTGGTGCCCCCCCCCCCCCCCCCACCCTCTCGAGGCATCACCGCTTCCACATTCATCCCCCCACACACACCCCACCAACCCCACACCACGGGCAACGTCAGCACTGCTGTTGCAGTCTTCCTGCTGCAGGATTGCACGGTGCATATGCATTGCAGCGGCTTCTCAGCCGGGTACCTCAGAGGGCGCCGGCCTGCAGAGGGCGCCGGCGGCACGCCTGCCGGCTCCGCACTGCATCACAAACTCACACAACTGTGCCCTTCAATCACAGCCAACCCGGCGCTCTGTCGGCCCTCCCAAGGGACCACACGGTGACCCCACCCTATTGGATCGTGCCCGTCTGCGCTCTCCCGCCGTGCCCGCGCTTCACCCGCGCAGCCCCGCCAGGGTCTCACGCTGCGTGCTGCGTGTTGTGCAGACCGGGCAGGCGCTGCACCTGTCGAGCCTCGTGCAGCGGGAGCCGGCGACGCTCGCCTCGGGCGAGCACATCCGCGGGGCCGTCGTGATCGACCCCTCAGCCACGGTCGGCAAGGACTGCCTCATCGGCCCGGACGTGTCGATCGGCCCCGGCGCCGTCATCGGTGACGGCGTGCGGCTGCGCGACTGCGTCATCATGCAAGGCTGCACGGTGCGCCAGCCCCCCCCGTAATATGAAACTGCCATGGCGCAGATAACTGCGTAGGTCACTCAGTGTCCCTGAGACCCCCGCATGCTGCGTAGCGCGTGTCTGGGCTGAGCTCCCCGCGGCGCAAGCCTCAGGTTGCAGGTTGACGTCCTTTCAAAAACTGCAATATAGGAAATGTTGCACTGGCGGCATCAGGGGTTGGGCTTCTCCAACTACCCCACTGCAGAAACTGTCAGACTGCATGCGCGTCAAACAGCACCTCATGGCAGAACCGGAAACGTTTATCAGCACACTCAAGGCCGCGTGGCTGTGGCGCAAAGCGCCGCGTGACATCCGTCCAGCCCGCAGCACAGCACAGCATGACAGCATGCCGCAGCAGGCACAGTACGCGCGCGGGCCTGGCAGCCGACGTGGTCTGCTGCTGCCGGTGCTGCCGCCTGCACAGGCGGGGTCTGTGTGCGGTGCCATCTTACAGCAGAGGGTGTGGCGTGCAGATCAAGAGCCACGCGTACGTTTGCTCGTCGATCGTGGGCTGGTACTCGAAGGTCGGGCGGTGGGCGCGTGTCGAGAACACCAGCATCCTCGGCGAAGACGTCTCCACGAAGGACGAGCTCCTGCTCAACGGCGCCATCGTGCTGCCGCACAAGGAGCTCAAGGACAGCGTGCCCGAGCCCAAGATCATCATGTAGCGGTGTGTGCATGTATCGCGGCGGCTGGACGGCCGTGGCATGCCGTGTGCGGCACACAGGCGGCGCTCGGTGGTCGGTGGCGGCCAGGGTTCTGTCGGCTGAGGAGGGGGAGGTGCGGCTGGGTAGGTGGCGGTGCCACTATGAGCGCTGCGCTAGATCGGGCGCGCGTACGGCAGGGGTGATTAAGCGGCTGTGGGGGAGTGGGGAGGCCCGGCGCCGCGGCCGCCTTGAATACGGCAGCGGGAGCTGTTGATCCGGGCGGGCACGGGAACTGTGAGCAGGAGAACCTTTCATCATCCTCCCAGAAGGGGCATCGTCGAAAGCACATGCATGTGTGCATGTTGAGCTAGGGGCGGCATCCTGAGAGCGATAGAATCACGGAATTAGAACCACCAGAAGAGGGGATGGGACGGGTGGAAAAAGCTTGCCTGCTGCCAGGAGCTCATCGATGTCTCACACTTGACAGCACGATGTTGCGTAGGAGTCCGCGAGGGAATCTGATACGTATGCATGAGGCTCATGTGTGCGTGTGTGGCTGCGGTGCTCGAGCATGCACCGCGGGAGCACCGCTACAGGGCAGGGTGTTGAATGGGTTGTGTTTTGCAGTCAGTTTTGCAAGGTGTCATTTGCTGAGCATGGGCTCGATATGTGATGCTGCGCCCGACTGATGTCTGTGTGTGAAAACTGTGACAGTGGACGAGGTGGCGCTGGTGCGCTAGAGGTCCATTGTGGAGGACCTTGATTGCAAGGAGGGCTTCAACGTGTGCTTGAGTGTGGCTAGTCGTGGGCATGCATCATGGCTTGCTGCAACGGGTCATACCGGATGTGGCGAGGTGACTTGGTGCGCAGTCTGTGGCAAGCGTGTTCAATATTCAGTGTAATATTTGTGCTATCCGTTCTGACAAGGCGACACTGCAGTGTGCAGATTCTTGACCCGATCATGCCCGGGACGCGTTGGGCATTCCATAGGAGTGGGAGTGGTCCATGCGACTGTAGTCTGAGCACTGCATCTGAGCACAGCGTCATGGTAACATTGGCTATGTTGCCTCGAGCAGAAAGGCCACGCCCTGCAGGTGACGTTGCTCTGTTTCAGGTCAAACATCACTCCACTCGCCTACACTGCTCTACTTGTTGGTGGAGAGTGCTGCAACAGGGCGTCACAACCTGCAGCTCTGGCAGCTGTATAACGATCCAGCGCAAACGATCTCTGTTATGTGATGACTTCAGCCACCACATCGTGCATTTCGATGGTGATGGTTCAGTGGCCGCCCCCGCCACGCTATGAGCACAAGCGCCTGCGCATGTACATATTCCTTGCAAGTGGGATGCCCCTGGTGGACCTTCCACTCCAGTTGCATGCTTCATAGCTGGCTGCAGAGCGTTAGCTGGCAACATCGCCTCCACGTTCTGTGGAACATGGCAAGAGCATGTATTTTTGCGCCCATGCACTAGCCGGATTGACATGGCAGTCGCAACTTCCTGGTCAGCCGGAAACATGGCCGGTGGGTGCCCTACGCCACGTCTGTGAATCAGCGGTGCGAGATGGGCACAGCCGCGTCTCTGATTTTGCGTGACAGAACATGACGGACGAATTCTTCGTGATGGAGGGATGAGACGTGTAGAGCTATACCCTCTGCACGTGTGCGTGCGAAGCGATAGGGCTTCCTACGAGTCCCCAGGCTCGGAGCATGAAGCGCTAGGACCTGTCGCAGGCCGAGTGCACAGCGCATGGGATCGTCATGGCAGCGCAAAATGTAGGCCAACACGTCATGGATGATACTATGTAGCTCTGTGAGCCGACTGCGCACGGGCTGGCTACAATAGCTCAGAATGGCGCCTTTGAAAGTGCTCATGGTCGCGGAGAAGCCCTCGCTGGCCCTAGCAATCGCTAAGATTCTATCTAACGGCCAGGTCCGTATTTTGATGATGTTTATGATACTGCTGTGCACTGAAAGGACAAGTTATATGCGCGATCATCGTGGCAGGACCACCTCGGTGATGATTGCCGAAGCAAGGTGGCCTGCATGCGTCGTGAATGCATCGCAGATGCACCCACAAAACTCCAGTAGTTGCACTGTTTCTGCAGCACGAGTCGCACAGGAGGTCACTAGACATTCACGAGTGGAACGGCAGCTTTCAAGGGCAAGACGCCCACTTCATGATGACCAGCGTCATTGGCCACGTCTTCTCCACCGACTTCCTGCCCCAGTTCCAGAGCTGGGAAGTCGATCCGAAGGACCTGTTTCATGCCGGCACGAAGAAGAGCGAGGCCAATCCAAAGGCATGCCCTCAGCCCACCCAGCCTTGGTGCCATACAACAACCTGACCCGAGCAAGAACTATGCCATTTAGAGTCCTGCCCTGTCGACATCGACTTTGTGTATGGGTGTATGGCACAACATCTTGGATTCATTTCAACATGATGCACGAAACAGCTGGTGGCGCCTGTCGACACGACACAATCATGATCACGCTGATTGCCAACACCTGTGATCGCTGGTATCAATGTCAACATGTTGACACGGTCTCACACCTGCCCTGCCTCAGAGCCGCATGAAGCCACCATTTTGTTCGATGTACTTCACCCTTTTGTGGCAACAGTCCTCGTTGGGCCGCTTGCACCCCCCCCCCCCCCCCCCCCCCCCCCCCCGGCCCGTTACATACTTCATTTTCGCCTTCTCCAAAGTCTCCGCTGCTGATCATCACGCATGGAGCAGGTGCATGCAGGCACACGTGCGGCGGCACCTGCAGGAGTGCGCCCGCGGCTGCCACCACCTCGTGCTGTGGCTCGACTGCGACCGCGAGGGCGAGAACATCTGCTTCGAGGTCCTCGAGTGCGCCGCCCCCGCGCTCGCGCCCGCCCGCCCGCGCCGCCACGCCTGGCGCGCCCGCTTCAGCGCCATCACCGCCCCCGAGATCCACGCCGCGATGGCCTCCCTCGGGGAGCCGAACGAGGCCGAGGCGCTCGCCGTCGACGCGCGGCAGGAACTAGACCTCAAGGTGCGCACGCTGCGTGCTGGGCATGCTGTGCGCTATGCTCAAGCAGCGTGCAAGACGCGTGGTGCCTTCCCAGTGCGGGGGCCGTCCGAACATGTGATACCCTACAGCATTGCTCGGCTCTACCCAGCTGCCCCATGCTGAGGCGATCGCTCGATACGTTTATGAAGCAGGGCATGCCGTGCCAATGTATGTGCAAGGCCGCACTCACGGAGCACGGCACAGCGGGCACATATTCGGCGGTCATGCCAAATGGTGATGCTCTGCCGCGCTGCTGCACCCACACGTACGCACAGCGCGCACAGCACGCGCAGCGTGCAGGTCGGCGTCGCGTTCACCCGCTTCCAGACGCGCTACTTCCAGGGCAAGTACGGCAACCTCGATGCGACCATCATCTCGTACGGCCCCTGCCAGACGCCCACCCTCAACTTTGCCGTCGAGCGCCACCAGCACATCATCAACTTTGTGCCGGAGCCGTTGTGGGCCGTCGCGGTGTCGTGCGCCCGCGCGTCCGGCCACCGCCTCGCCCTTGAGTGGGGCCGCGGCCGCGTCTTTCGGCAAGACGTGGGGAACCTCCTCATGTCACGGGCACGCGCCTCCCCCTCCTGGTACTGCTTGAGTGTTGCCTTGCCACTCGACGGCTGTGCTCATGAATTGTGACTTAAATGAATGTTTTCGGTTGATGCAGACAGGTGCATAGGGCCCACACACGATCCGCTCGGCGCAATCAATACAGATCATGCTGTGTATGTGTTCATCATGTGGCCGCTACCTTCACTCTCTCTGAAAAGGAACCCCCCCCCCCCCCCCCCCCCCCCCCCGATGACCCCAAACTCGCACAACCATCACATGGTCCGGCCGGTCATCGCGGCACCGTGCAGGTGGCTGCGGCGGGCGCTGCGACGGTCGCAGACGTCACGCGCGACGACGCGCGCAAGCCGCGGCCGCACGGTCTCAACACCGTCGCGCTGCTCAAGGTCGCCTCAGCGACGCTGAACATCGGGCCGCAGCGCGCCATGGCCGTCGCGGAGGGCCTCTACATCCAGGGCTTCCTCTCCTACCCCCGCACCGAGTCCTCCGCGTACCCCCCCAACTTTGACTTCCAGGAGCTGCTCCAGGAGCAGGCTCGGCACCCTGTGTGGGGCGCATACGTGCGCGTGCGCCTCTCCGCTTTGACCCCCCCCCTGCTTACCTCAATCTATGGCAGCTTTTGACAGAGCAGCTGCTCCCCGCCTTTGCGTGCATTGCAAGTGTTGAATGGTCGGGCCGGTACTGCGACATCATGCTCCATTCGTGACCTGTGGCGCGTGTTCGTTCCACCATGCTGTGCGAGTCCCTTGCGAGAGATATCGTCCAGATCATGCCGATTTGATTCATCGAGAGTGACCGTGCATGCACTGCTCGCTCGCAGCATCTCTGGGATTTCCGTGTCCACAGGTGTCCGCTGGTCGCCGACATTCAGTCCCTTGTAGCTCCCGGTAGGTCACGAATCGCCGCCGGTGTCTGATCCCGGGTCGCTGGTGTCTTGTTCCTTGTCGTCGATACTTCTCACACGGCCACCTGTAGCCGCTTGCGCCTCCCGGTGCCACGGGTCAGACCCACACACCATCCTTCTACCACAACACGCGCGGCCGCCGAGCGCGCCTCCAGAGCGCGCCTGGCATGCAGGAGATCCTGCAGGGTGGCTTCAAGCGGCCGCAGGGCGGCACGGACGCGGGTGACCACCCGCCGATCACCCCTGTGGCCATGGCGACGGAGGCCGAGCTCGGCGGCGGCGACGAGTGGCGCATCTACGAGTATGTAGCGCGGCATGCCCTCGCCTCGCTGTCGCCCGACTGCGTGTACGAGCGCGCCCGCGCAACCCTCCGCGCCGGCGGCGAAGCGTTCTCCGCGTCTGGTGCGGTCCGCATGCCCTGTAGCGCATGAGAGAGAGAGAGAGAGAGAGAGAGAGAGAGAGAGAGAGAGAGAGAGAGAGAGGGGGGGGGGGGGGGGGATGGAGTTATCATCACTCATGAGGATGAGGCTGGTCGAGGTGAGATTGCTGTGGTGGCATGCAGCATGTCTCTGTGTGAGTCGCATGCATGGGGGATGGCTACAGTATTGTTCTGGGAGGGGGGTGCCTGGAGGCCGTGGCAATTCTGTGATTTGGCCACGGATCCCAGCGCATCATGAAACTGTCAGAGGCAAGGCACAGGCAGGAGGAGGTGTGAGTTACCCTGTGTCGCAACTGCAGCTGTGCCCAGCCCCGCTCTTCGCGCTTGATTAGCGCGTTTTACTTGAACTGTGAAAAGCTGCACATGTGAGGTGTTGCGGGGCGCCTGACCCTTATACGAGGGTGGTGGCAAGCGTCTGGCAGGAGAGCATCGTGCGGGCGACGGAAGAACAAAATGCATGCGCAGTTTTTGGACTGACGGCAAATCTGTACTTCGTGATTGTCCAACAACAAAAGACGGCATGCTGTGTGATGCCGGTGCAGCCACAACGCCCCATCGTGTGACACCAACTTGCAGGGGGAACCCTGAAGAAGCCGGGGTTCACGGCAATCATGCCGTGGGCCGCACCCGCGCTCAAGCCGCTGCCGGACCTCGCAGTCGGCGAGAGGCTGGCGTTGAAGGACGTGTCTCTGACGCAGGTCCGCCGCCCGCCCCCTCTGCGGCGCGCTGGCCGCTTGTTCGCATGTGCATCCCAAGTCGCCGCACAATACACCATAAGGAGATCTGCACCCCATCGACTGTCAACCCTGCGGAGGCCACGATGCGCGCACGCCGCCACAGCCCAGCGGCCTGCGCCTGGACACCCACGCCGAGCAAGACCCCCATGCGTTTGCAGGTGCATGCGACGTTGCGCTGGGGGCGACGCATCGACATCACATGCGTAACGTGCGGCACGTGCAGGGCAAGACGAGCGCGCCGGACTACCTCACCGAGGCGGAGCTCATCGGCCTCATGGAGGAGCACGGCATCGGCACCGACGCCTCGATCAGCGTGCACGTCGCCAACGTGTGTGAGCGCGGCTACGTCCGCATCGAGGCCGGCCGCCGCGTCGTGCCCACCGACCTCGGCATCACCCTCATCAGTGGCTACCAGCGCATCGACCCCGAGCTCTGCCGCCCACAGGTGCCCCCCCATCCCGCAAAACACACATGCATGCACAGCATGCATGTGTGTATATAGTGCTGCATGGCTCACGATGTACTGCTTGCTTTGTATGCTGTGCTGCGTGCTGTGAGCGCCGTGAGCGCAGCACATGAGCGCAGCACAGATCCGGCGCGGTGGTGCGCAGGTGCGGGCGCATGTGGAGGCCCAGATCGCGCTGGTGGCGGCGGGCAAGGCGGAGAAGGAGGCGGTGGTGGAGCACACGCTCGCGCAGTTCGTGCAGAAGTTCCTCTTCTTCGTGCAGAACATCAGCCGCATGGATTCCCTCTTCGAGGCCTCCTTCTCTCCCCTCACCGCCTCCGGTACTATCTCCCCCCCCCAAACCTGGCCATGCCCGCTCAAGGCCTCTGCCAAAACGTGCCGCCATCGCTGCAAACTCTGCCCCAAATCGATGTGTTGTCGCCGTCACACAATAGATGGGACACCACGCCGCCACCTGCCGGCTCGCTTCCGGAGGTGCCTGTATTTCGCGCCCACGTCCGGCACGGCCACCCGCCGCTCATGCATGCGCAATCGGTGTCCGGCCAGCACCCTGACCACTGCACAGAGTCCGAAACGAATCACAGGTTGCTCTGCCGACCAGTTCACGAGGCAACCACATCCACTCGTCCTTCTTGTCCGCCGCCTAACAGCTTCCCTCCAACAGAGCCACAAGTTTGCGCACTGCGGCCCCAAACGCACACCGCAATCTCACATCGGCACCACAACACACCCCCCCTCGCCTGCAGGCAAGCCCTTCTGCCTGTGTGGCAAGTGCCGGCGGTACATGAAGTACATCTCGGCGCGGCCGCAGCGCCTCTACTGCCCGACGTGCGAGGAGATCTACGCGCTGCCGCAGGGCGGCGACGTCAAGCTGCTCTCCGGCTCGACCTGCCCCCTCGACGGCTTCGAGCTCGTCACGTTCACGATGGGCGGCCGCGACGGCAAGCGCTACCCGCTCTGCCCGCTGTGCTACAACAACCCGCCCTTCGAGGACGCGGTCGCCGAAAGCGGTGCGCGGCGTGCTGCGTGCTGTGTGCTGTGTGCGGCCTGTGTGTTTGGTTCACATGCCTGTGAGGGTCTGACGGCCACAGCACGGGCGCTCCCTTGGCGGGAGCAGAGGGGCTGTGGCAGTGCTGGTCGCATGTGCTGTGAGCAGCAGAAGCTGGAATGGTTTCGCGCTTGCGCAGAATGGTCACGTCGTCGCGTGTCTGCGCGCCCCCCTCCTGCATGCTTATCGGCATTCTGCGCACGTTTCCCATGCGGCGGGCTTCTGTGATCGGTGAAGTCATGTCTCGCGTTCGCCCGGAACGTCTGAAAGAAAAAGGGAAGAAAACGGACAGAGGGCTCGTATGTGTCAAGATTGGAATGATCACATGCGCGGCCACCCGTCTACAACTGACATTGCTTTTGGATCCATTGTACTGATGCGTCGCCGTGCCGCAGATGCCAACGCGGCGCTCAAGCAGGGTATGCCATGCATGCGCTGCGCACACCCGACGTGCAAGCACGGCTTCGCGCGCCTCGGCGTGATGGCGTGCCCGCAGTGCGAGGCCGGCACCGTCGTGCTCGACGCCGTGTCCTTCCCGAAGTGGCGCCTCGACTGCAGCCGCTGCAACTACCTCGTCTACCTGCCCCCAGACCTTCACGCCGTGAAGGTGACCTCCCATGCATGCGAGGTGCGCACACACCTCCACCGGGTACCCCGTCTCGCGCAAACATGCATCCACCATGGCAACTACTAAGTCTGAACAGGTACCTTGCTTCGAACAGAATGACCTTGCTTCGAACAGAATACCGGGTACATCCCGACTGTGAGTCTGTACATGTACCTTGCTTCTCTCCCCCGGCCGTGGTCTCATATGGTGTCTACAGGTACGGGAATCTGGTCCGCGGGACTGCAGATTTCACCAGTGCAGGCATCCTGGGAGCTGCAGACATTACATGCGACACAGCGCTCGTTACAAATAAGGAGGTTGTTGATATTTGAATGACAGGAATGCGCGAGCTGCACGGCACCCGGCGGCGGCGGGCGTGTGCAGGACTGTGGCAGCAAGCGCATGGCGCTGACGTGGCGCAAGGGCCACGCGCCGGCGGCGTTCCCCGGCGGCGAGGACGGCATCGAGGCATGCATTGTGTGCAACCAGGCGGTCGTCGACCTCTGCGAGTACCGGCACGGCATCGCCCGGCCGCAGTTCAAGGGCCGGGGGCGGGGGCGCGGCCGTGGGCGGGGCCGGGGGCGCAAGGGCAGGCACGCCGACGCCAAGATGACCTTTCATGGCTTCTAGCGGCGCCTGGTGGCGGGGTTCGGCAGCAGAGCGATGGAAGCATGAGGCTCTGCATTGCTCGGCTGCTCTGCAGCAGTGCATGCATGCGTGAAGCGGCAGCCTGCAGCCTTGGGACAGGCTACAACGATGGTCTTGGACAAGGTAGGCTGTGTAACTATGCTGGAAATGGCTGCATTCATGTGTTGTACTTGCCCATGAAGAGGTGTTGTGGCCGGAACTGAGGCGCTCGGGCGGTGGAGCCATACAAATGGCGCAAACACGCTGTGCTGATCCATCGTGTTTTGCTGCGGTGCCCTTCACATCCCGCAGCAGGCGTAAAGTTGTTGGGCTGCATCAGGCTGCGTCAGGCTGCACAGAGGTCCCATGAAGGTGCATGGGTCAACTACTTCATTCATGGTGCCCCCCCCCCCCCCCCCCCCCAATTATACCCTTGTGATTGTGCATACGCACATCGCAATTCTAAAAGGTGGAGGTGTTGAATGGCCATTAGCAGACGGGACACATTGACCATGCACCGCCTACAAGCGTCTGCTAATGATGCACGATTCAAAGTGTGAATTTTGACACATATGAACGATTCGGGGTGTGATTTTCTTCAACATAATCATGGGGTGCACATCAGTGGCACAAATCATGTCTACACAGTGCATCCATTCCGTTGAGCACAGTAGCTACTCTGTAATATCTTGCCACCGAGTCTGCCCTAATGTGAAGGTAAGGGACGTATGCTATGTGGCAGGTTGTGCCGTGCCCATGTCGCCGAGCAATAACTGTGGCTTGGCGTGGACGAAAATTGGAGGGAATTCGCTACAGCTTGCACCTACACGACATCCATGCTTCAGTCGCGGACTCGGATCGAGCTTCACGACAGTCTTCAGCCTAAGGCGGACCGGTTTTGTAATTCCTCGAGGCCATGCCCTTTTTCTATTGGCTGGTGGTCTGCAGAGGCGTGCGCTTTAGCCTCCAATTTGTTGCCGGTCAGCGCGTCTGCTGCGGCAATCACGCCAACACGCCGGTCTTTGCGTAGCAGCTTGAGTTTTACAGTACAGGGCCGCCGGGGCAGCTTTGTGCGCCCGTGCGGCACGAAACACGAGACCGACCTGTCCGGGGTCCTCGTGGCCTCCGCATCAGACCATGCTTGCAAGCCTGCTACGTCTACTGAACAATGTACTACCTACATACTGGGAGTCACGCACACTTGGACTCGCTGGGCAGCGTGCACACAGATCTCGTCTACAATACACTAAGGCCGACTGGGCGCGTACTGCATTTTCCACAACGTCACCGCAGCCGGCACCATCGCAGCACTGGGTGTTGTGCCTGCGAACACACACCAAAACACATGCCAAACCATACCACAAAAACCACACATCCCAATACACGCACACGCACTCAAGGCGGTGTCCTCTCTTCAGACCGCCACAATACTCCCATCGCTGGTTCCACAAAACTGGAGGACCATATGCAACGCGGCAGCGTGGCAGGGATGCCTGCCTTGCCACACCGCCCGAGGCAGTCCCAGGCCTCGCACCCCACACCGGCACATCGGACGTACTCTGCTGCAACCGCATGCCGGTCTCCGCCAGCGCGCAGCGCACAGCACAGGCGCGCAGCATGCAGCCTCGCCGCACCTACGCACATGACAACACACATCTCCGCGCCACCCGCAAACACAAGCACGGCAGCTCCGGCATCCGCGGAATAAGGCAACGATGCTCTTTGAGATCCGCGTGTCACCCGCACCGCGTACCTGGACTAGCGAGGGTACGGACGCATGCTTTTGGGGCGGGAACGGGCGTCATCGTCTGCAACCTGAACACGTGCAACGCTCCCCCTCAGCGATCGCCTGAGCTTTGAACGCTACCGCTGATTGCCTCGGGGATTGGCTCACTCACGAACGGCCGTGGGATTGCTGTGCCCCGGCACACGCCCAAGGCGACGTCGCAAGGGCATCAACCCCGAGGAGGATGTACGAGTCACGCTTCACGAGCTCGATCACGGCAGCGCATCCTGCCAGGCAGGCTGCCCCTCCTGTCTGCCAATGAGCGTGAGCAGGCGACTGTGCATCCGCCACGTCACGACCTCCGCCCATGCACCGCTGGTCGTCCCTCACCTTCACACAGTTCACAAGCTGACAGAGCGCAGGACGCCACAGCCGCCAGCAACCCTGTGCACCAGGCAGGCAGGTGGGTGGGCCGTCACGCACCGCCGATGTGCATGTACATGTGCACCAGGCAGGTGGGCCGCCACGCACCGCCGATGTGCATGTGCATCGCTAACCCCAGCGCAACCTGGCACGCCCCGACAATGAAACCTCACCTGAACCCCGGTCACATCACTGGAAGCGCCACCGCCACGGTGTGCGGGGGCAGGGCACCGTCTGCGGCTGCCGCGGGCGCGGCGGCGGCGGCGGCGGCGGCGTAGCGGTCCCGGCGCTCGGAGCCGGGGAACGCGAGCGCCTGGCTGAGGCTCTTGCTGAGGCTGGCGAGGCGGCCGGAGGCGCTGCCGCGGCGCGACATGCTGCGCGCACTGTCGGCGCGCCTGCAGGCACAGCACGCAGCGTGAAGCGCGGGCTGGTGGGCGGTGTGCGTGGATAGGATCTCGTGTTGATGGCATGGTATGGGTGCGGACGTAGCCATGTGATATGCCTGGGCAACATCTGATGAGCACGGGCGTGTGATCGGGATTGTGAACATATGCCTGGCACGAATGTGTAATGCCTAAGATACAATTGTCTGCACATTGTCTCCACCTGCGACGGAAACCACCACACGTCCATGCACGAACCCCACGCGGCGGACAGTCTCAATGATGCGGGCACGGAGATGAGACAAGGCACAGGAACGTACTGGAATCGGCCAGAGCGGCCACAGCGCCGCGGACTCGACGACTCCGGCCACATGCCCTCCGGGTAGGCCGCCGCGATCCCCGACGACTCCTCCTCGGACCCCTCGTCCGACGATTCCTCCTCAGGGTGCATGTGCATGGGGATATGCACTGTGCTGTCGCCCGGCGCCTCTGTGTGCGAGCGGCCAAACATGGACCGGGAGCTGCCGGCGGACTCGGCGCGATTGAGCCCCAGTGCTCCCGAGAGCTGGTGGTGGAAGCTCCGCGTCGGCTTCCAGAGGCTGCCGCGGAGGGTGGCAGTACGTTCCGGGGCGGTGGTGAGGGCGGTTGGGAGCAGGGAGGGAGGCACGGCGACGATCGTCCAGATGACGTTCGGAGGGAGGTCGGCGTCCGGGGCGTCTCCCGCGCCTGTGAAAACGGCACTACCCAGCCGCCACAGCCGCTGCGACATGGTCTCGCGGTCCGCGGCCACACTGTCGGGAGGCGTGGCGGCCGCAGGTGGAAGCGGGGCCTCTCGCGCGGGGTCTGGTGGTGGGGGATCAGCCGAGGCTGCTGCGGTTGGGAGCGTGCCGATGGGGAGCTGCGGTGGCGGTGGCGAGGATGAGTCTCCGGATGATGGAGGAGAGATGAAGGCGGTCTGGAGGTCCACTTGGCCTGTGACTGGCTCGTCGGGCTGTGGAAGAGGTGCCGCGCTGGTGCCGCGCGCGTCGTATGGTGCAAGCCGTGCTGGTAGGTGGACTGCGTTGACCGCTCCGGGAGCGCGATGTGACAGCTCTTCGTCGAGAAGCGCGGCGTGAAGGCTATTGTCTGGCAGACACACCAGGAATGGGATGCGCTCGTCGAGATCTAGCAGCTCGTCTTCTCCATCGATCTCGTAGTCTGCAGCAGCTGCCCGGGCAGCACGGTCTCGCTCGTGTTGCGCGAGAAGTTCAGCGTAGAAACGAGAGGCAGCTTCTTCTGCAAGCACTGGCCGATGTTTTAGTATAGACTGACCTAAAATTGGCGAAGCTCGTTGAGAAGCCTGGCAATGCAGCAGCCATTACGCCCGGAGTCAACGTGATAAGCATAACGGCGCTGACATCATATGTGCACGCTTGCAGATGAGGAAGGCCTTGACGCAGAATCGGAATATAACTAAGATAGTATCGCACCAGCGCGTTGAGAGCGCAACCTCGCTGCGCGCCGGATGCGATAGACATAGATGAAGTAGCACGTCACTCCAACGAAGACGCAGAAGCACCCAGTGAAGGCCACCGTCGTACGAACATTAACACCCATTATCCTAAACTCTTTAGCATGATTGAACGCATTCGTTTAAATCTGCATTGCAGCATCCTGAGCGTGGATGCGCGAATTGAAGTGTGTGAACCTGTCACAGTACGCTCGAACGCGTTCACAGCTTGCTAGTGCAGATGACACACTGTCCAATGTGTAGAAGAAGTAGGACTGGCAGTGATTCAGCATGGCAGTCGTTTGCGCGCCGCTCGACTTCGACATCAGTTCGTGAAGTGTTGTGAGCATGCTGCAGAGGTATGCCGCGAGTGCATGCTCTCCCACACCAACATGCCTCAACCTCACCACAAATCGCAGCGGCACTAGCCACACAGTTTACGGCGCTCACGGACGACCACATTGCATCAGCGCCGTGTTCAAGTGGTGCTTACAGCGTGTCTCCTATGGTCCATATCTCTCACAGCAATGCTGAATCAGCCAGGCCGAGCACGTCTCCTCCTTCCAGCGTGCCTGCTATGCCAGGTGGAAACGCGAGCCTCCGGTGAAGTGCTCGAGCCCTGCTTGGAGCCGATGATCACGCCTGCACGTAAGCGTCTACACGCAAGCGCTTGAACGATCAGCACCTGTCGGCAGTAAACATCGCCTGTGGGCAACACAGGATGCCTCACAGTGTGTCACGCACTGGACTACGAGCGTGTGCACGGTATATACTACGGTATATACTGCAGTGTCACAAGGACAAATCCGTAGAGCTCCTCGAGGCAGGTAGCACCGCGGGCACCACTGCAGTGCACAGTGCTCACATCAGAGTCCACATATGTATGCAAGCTGGACTCCGAAACCAACTCCAAGGATTTATAATCTGATGTTTTCATGACTTCATGGTGTGACATGAGGCTGTGCGTGGGGGATGCAGGTGCCGAGGTGTCCCCACCCCCCATTGCTGAGGCTGATGGCTGTTACTGCAACTGGTTTTGTGCTGATGCCTCATATGATAGTATGTTACAAGGACAAAGGCAGCAAGGCGGGCATATGATAGTATGCATACTATGCCACCACAACTGCGCTCACGGGTATCCTACAGCTATCTCCGTGGCACTCGGGGCCATACGCCCGTGAGGCTCCAGCCCCTATGCTCCCCGGGCTGCGCAAGCTAGCAGCCCCAGACACACGCGCCCCTGACGATTGGGGGTGATCCTGCAGTCCCTGGCTGGATGTGCGAGCAGCAAGTACTGGTACACGTGGCCACAGGGCTGGTGCTTGGATGAACATGTTCAGGCTGTGGAGTGGGTGGAAGCTAGCTCGTGCACATGTAGACGTAGGATTGAGCCGGGTGTCGATGAGTGGATGTTGAATGAACTGCAGTACACGCTGGTCACTGGGCGGGTAATCGGCATCGTTCTGCCGTTGCTGGCCTCTGCTGTCTAGGGATCTCGTGGCCACGGAGGTGAAGAATGACACGAGCGGTGAACGCAAGGTAGCCTCGGTGTGGACCCAAGGTTAGAGTGGGTGTCGGCAGTTCAAGAGGTGCAATGGACTGGACGAGAAGGTCCGGGATGTCTGCGTGCTCTTGGAATCGGGCTGCAGACAATGCGATGATGCCATGTGTCCGAAGCCGCTGTGAGGGGCTGTGTACTGCTCGAGACCGGAGGTATCGCGATTCAGGCTACCTTAAGCTGTTGTGTCACAGCACTGTGCACGAGGTGAGCATGCCATGGGTACATGGTCCAGTGAGGTGAATTCGAGCGATCGATTCGAAGGATACAGACAGTTTGTGGTGGTCATTTGTGTGCTCTAGGCGTGCTGCAAGGTGCTGCGGAAGGGCATCGTTATCGTGGATGCCGTGATGGCTGTGCTCAGCGGCCTCGTCTGTAGTGCCAGCGGGCATCACTCAGCATAGACTGCGATGACAGCTCATACTGGACAGAGATATACTGTTCATATGCACGTGTGTGTGACGTTGCAGGCTTGCACCGATGTGGCTGCCTTGACCAGCCTTGCCGAGCCTGCCTCGCAAGCGTGAATGGCGCAGCCCGACACGCACGGCAGCAGCAGAGAATCAAGCGACCAGGACACTTCTGCTAAAACTTCTGCTGTCTCCAGCATTAGTGTTGTTTTGAGCAATTGTGATGCCAGCCGACGATATCAAGTGACGGGAGCTCACGGCTCGCACCTGACTCTGAGCGGTCCAAAGAGCCGGAGCGGTCAACAGCTGGCTGCCATCTCGAGCCGCGCCTCTCCCACAAATACCACACATAAGACAGGATTGTCACAATGAGGAATGCTCCGAACACGCTGCATACTATCACTTGCGAGGGCTGTACCATCGCCGTTGCACGCTGGTCTCGGCATGCGAATGCCCGGCTGACTGATGCTTTCGAGACGAATTCTGGCACTGGTGTAGCCATGTGTGAGCATATGGACCTATAATTCTGCCATATCTGCAAATCATACCGCTCATACGTGAACTCGTCAGCGAGCGGGCAACATGTTGCGTGCCCAGCGCATAGCTGGCGTGAACGTGTGCAAGCGCTGCGAACTCGATAGCTGCAGCCGCGTGGAATCTTGAATCGAGGCAATCGACTTAATGAAGTGTGCAGGCATGATGATGTCGTCTCTTTGCTGTGCAATGAGAGGACTCACAGAGGAGGTGACGTTGTGACACTCGACGCCCTGCGAACGAGCTTCCCGCATGCTCGTATATCTTCTGCGTTGCAGCCACTGCGTGTACTATCGGAGAGGTCACAACTCATGATGCACAGCTAATGGGGGGACGATCACGGGCAGGCCACATCGCGAGCGACCACCCACGCGGTCATGCATGCATTGCTTATCCGAGACGCCTCCGGGTGGGGACTGCAACCTTTGCGCAGCTCAACGTGTGCGCTC
Organism: Ulva prolifera; assembly: GCA_023078555.1. Lineage (NCBI taxonomy): Eukaryota > Viridiplantae > Chlorophyta > Ulvophyceae > Ulvales > Ulvaceae > Ulva > Ulva prolifera. The sequence continues at coordinate 5,130,862 of CM041199.1, forward strand.
GTGCATATTCGCAGGACACGACGCCGGAATGTCAACTGGGGCCACCGGATGGACCCACCACACACATGCCCTTACGCTTGCACCATGGGCGGCAAACGAATGCACCGCTGTCCCGACAGGTGCAGCGCATGGGCTGCAGACAGCCCGCCAGGTTTAATGTGGTGGGGATAACACTACCAATTCCTCCACTGATACTGGCATCTCCCCTCGACTGCTGTGCAGCCACCCTGCCAGATCACTGCCATCAAGCAGACAATGGAGCAGTGCCGGGTCGCCGGGCCCGATCGTATAGAACAATCTCAAATAGTCAGGTAAAATGTCAGTGTGGCAGCCCTGAAAAAAAGGCCTTTTTCTTTTTTATAAGTGCGACAGGGCAACCCAGTTCTGCAGCACAGCCGAGTTGCTGGGCCGACTCATGCGGAGAGACTACTATGTTACAAGTCCAGCCGGCCCACGTGGTATATGAGTACTCAGCATACATCGCAGCACCGGCACACACGAAACTACATGCATGTGCGCACGCACAAACGCTGCACGGCGCTCTGTGCCCGCGACCATGCCCCCGGTCACATGCATGCCCGACACACCGCGGCACACGCTCACCGCCCTCCGCACGGCCGCGAACTGGCCACGCTTACATTATCACGGCACGCAAGCGGAGGGGGCGTGTGCAGCCGAGTTGCGGCGGGGCCGCAGCGGGGAGCCCCCTACAACGGCGCGCGTGAGCCTGCGGCGCTCACCGAAAAACAAGAACATGCATCTGGCCCGTCCATGACCTGCCGCGGGCATGCATTGCAGCACTCGGCTGGAGGCATGGCGGCGGTCGGCCGGTGGCTTGGCTGGTCGGCGTGCGTGCACCTTGGCGACAGCCCCCCGGTTGCGTGGGCACTACCACTTGATGCCGGGTAAAAAAAAAAAGGGGGGGCATGAGAGGCCGGGCATCATGACCCGCCGGTGGGGCACGCCCGCGCCAAGCGGGCTTGCTAGATCTCAAGAGCTCGAGCCTTTGCATGGCAGTGCACCAAAGCCGACAATGCGACATTGAAAACATAAGCACCAATTTCAAGAGCAGTACCCGGCCAGAAAAAGGCCGTTCCCACCCGCATTCGGTTGCTCGGTGTGGCGGACCTTCACACAGTGATACGCACTGCCGGAGACTCCCCCGCCTCAGCAACACACGCGCATGCGGCACGGCGACAACATCCGCGGGCCCTCGCCCCTCAGAGAACAGGCACCGAACCTGGCACGTGCGGCGGGCGACTTGCGGCGTGCACGCGGGCGGCCTGCAGGCCCAGCACACACAGCACATCACTGCACCTCCCCCGGCATCTCATGCACGTCCGCGAGCCGCTCGTAGCCACCCCCGCCGCCCGCCCGCAGGGAGCGGCCCTTGCGCAGGCTGCGCGTGCGCTGCGCCTTCCGCGGCTGCCCCTGCCACGGCTCCACCGCCGACACCACGCCACTTGAGCCCCCCGGCATGCCTTCATTGCCCTGTAGGGAACGGCTGCTGCGGAGAGTGGCTACAGCTGTGGCATCGTGTACGTTGTGGTCAGGGGCGCCAGGGAACAGCGGTGCAGAGGACTGCCCATGCATGACGCCGTGGGGGTGAGAGGGCATGGCGCCGCTGACGATCGGCGCCGATGCGCCCTTTGACGCGGTGTGGACGCGTGCGATGCTGCCCGTTCGGTTGAACGTGTGCAGGGGGGTAGGGTCTCCCGGGGCGGCGCCGTGTCCATCGGCGGCGATGCTGCTTGTGCGGAGGCTGCTGGCACGCATGATCGAGCGGCTGGTGGCGCCGCGGCGCCAGCTCAGGCTGCGGGTGCTGGCGAGGCGGGCGAGGGGCGGGCGATGGTCGACGACCGCGACTGACCAAACGAGGGAGTCGGGGATGTCGGCGAGTTCGGCGCGGCGGAGGGAGGGCAGAGCCGCGAGGCCGAACTGGCGGAGGCGGCCGGAGAAGGTGTGGGTGAGGGGCTGGCTGTGGGGTGCGGCTGCGGGGCGGGCGATGCGGAGGCTGGTGTGGGGGGCGGCGGGGCCACCGGCCGCGTCCGCGTGCGGGTTGGAGGGGGGGACGAAGCGCGCTGACCGGGTGCGGGCTGCGGCGGATGCCTGCTCGGTGCCGCCGAGGACGCGGGAGGAGTCTCCGGCGGTGGGTATGGGTAGGGTGCGGGTGTCTAGAGGGGCGGTGTCAGTGAAGACGTCCTTCTCGAGGATTGCGACGTGGAGGGTCATGTCTGGCAGGATCGCGAGGAAGGGGATCGCGGCTGGCTCGACGTCGTCTGCAGCCGGGGCGTCGGTGGTGGAGGCGCCTTCGGCTTGCATGCTCTCGTGCATTCGCGCCGCGGATTCCTCTGCATGGACATATGTCTATATAGATCTAGTCACCGGCAAGGCAGGGTCACACCCGATCGGCAGTTTCCTCTGCTGAGGGCAGTATGTTACAGAAGAGTAAACGGACACAGCTAACACAGAAAAAAAGGTTCTTCCGATTCAACAGTCACATACACAGCCACACTGCAGCAGCTCATGCGCACACGCCCTCTGCTGGTGGCAGCCTGAGTGAGTTGATGGTGAACGAGTCAATGGCGCAGGCTCCGATGTTGCGAGCTGCGACATGCATACATGGTAATGTACAATACTATACAGTATGGACTTGCAGGATGGAGCCACGTCAATGCACATGTCGATGCGCTTGACAGATTAATATCATGCTGCTCCCGGTGTTAGGCGAGTTTTCGCTAGCAGCAAGCGCGCCCTGCACCTTGCCCAGCTCACGCCATAATCACGGAAGAAGACAGTTACCTGCGAATTGAATGCGCTGGTTGATGATCCGCTGAATAGAGTACACGTACATCACGTATACCCATAACAAGAATACTCCCACCACGACGCCGACCCACCACATAGCCGCTACCCTCTACTCACTCAACACGTCATGCGGTTTTGAAATGGAAGCCGCAGAGGCGAGCTCCGCGGGTCTGCTTGACGAGGCTGTGTACAGGGCAGCTGTTGAAGGATGCGCGAGCCATCGCGTTATAACGTCCAGACTGCTGCCAAGGGCTCCAAATCTTGTCAGGACATATTCAAGCATTCAAAAGTGACGGCCACAGCTCTGCATAGTTCGCGGTAATATGCAGCTGTATACAGCAGCGTTCTTCCGGGACGGTGTCGATGTCATCGACCATGCATGTCTACAGTCTGTCGATGCTGATGCACAGGAGTCAGACCGGTCACGCAGGCAATGCATGCCGTGTGAGAGAGCGCGATGCTGCGAGGCGCAAGACAAGCACAGACGGACGGGCTGCACATGGTGACCTCCGTTGATTGTGTTCCATGAGGACAGTGCTAACATCGGCCTCTCTGTTAAATGTTATCATGATGCAACGTCGGGGCAGCATGCATGCATGCATGCACACCGCTGCGACACCACACAGAAATCACCCCGCACCAGCAGCTGCGCAGTGTACGATTGACATCAGGTGCTTCAAGTCAGCAAGTGGCGCTCCACAGAAGCCTCGCCAGCGAGAGCTCCGCGCTGGCACGCAGCCTGTGTGGAGTACAGCACAGTACGGCATGGTGGCGACCCCCCTCCCCACCCCCCCCCCCCCCCCCCCCCCCCCCCCCCCCCCCCCATGCATGCCACCTAGTGCAGTTTGCATAGCATGATCGCGCGGCCTGAGAGGCTGCACGCTCCCCCGGCGTAGCACCCGATGGAGGTGCATGGGGCTTCCCGCATGCCATCCCCCGCCATGAACATCCCACAGTCCGAGGCACACCCAGTGCGCATGCATGCGCCTCGTCCCTCGCGGGGCCACGAGCGGGAGGACAGCGCCGTGTCGGCAGTATGCCGCAGGCTGCCGTCCGGGCGAAGGCACAGCCCCGCCTCTAGGAGGCCTTGTTGGCCCCCGGTACAAGGGGGCGTGCCGCGGGGCACGGCCGCGCGCCAGGTTGCAGGGGTGCCTCGCCTCGCGTGCTGTGTGCTGCGCGGGCCGGAGATGCAGCCTCGGCCAGCACACTGAAGCTGAAGAGGGCCTGTGCAGCACACACCACACAGCATGCTGCGCGGCCGCAAGGCGGCGGAGCGGCGTTGTGCCGCTGCGAGTCGGACTTGCGGGAGCTGTTGGGCTGAGCCTCGATGCAGGGGCGGCGACTCTGCGGGAAGGTGAGGCTCGCATGGGTCCCCACTGAAGGGCAGGGGCTCTGGCATGGCCCTGCTACAGGATGCCGGTGATCCCTGTGGCAAGGGAGCCTGTCACGTTGAGACATCGCTCGAGGCCCAGATGCCCCGAAGGGCATCTATGCATGGGCTGATCGCTGTCAGAGCTGCCGCTCGCACTGGCCGACCCCGATGCTGGAAATCACGGCGAGCACACGCCAGAGTCCACACTGTGCTGGCACTCCCGGCTGCTGCCCATCAGTGCCGGCTGCGGTCTGTCGGCCCGCCACACGCCACCCCTTGCAGCGCTCACTCCGCGCTGGGGACCTACGTGCCCCTGCCACCCCGGCAGCAGGCACCTGACGGACCCTCGCTCCAGGGTCAACAGCGCATTGAATCGGAGCAGAGATTCCAGGGGAACGGCGCAAGATGAGGGGGAGGCATGCGAGCTGTGATGACTCAGCTGCATGTAAGCACACGCACAGCGCACAGCACGCACCAGCGTGAGTCCGGGGGGTGTGCGGTTAGCGTTGCCGGCAGGTGCAGCTCTCATGGCGCACTCCTGTCGCGATCTCCACCAGGTGCTGCTCGGAGCATCACAGCGCATCACACGGGCTCACTCGCCCCCCTGACGCAACAGCACAGTCCAGCGCACTGAATGGCCGAGCCTACTGCACCTCCCCCGGCATCTCGTGCACGTCCGCGAGCCGCTCGCGGCCGTCCCCGCCGCAGGACCGCAGCGAGCGCGCCGCCCGCAGGCTGCGTGAGCGCTGCGGCTTGCCCGGCCGCCCCGGCCACGGTCCCAGCGCTGACACCGCAGCCCCGGACTCGAACGCCGACACCGCACCATCCCCCGACACGAGCCTGGCTCCCGGAGCATGCGCGCCTTCTGGCAGGCAGGGGGCCAGGAGCGTGGGGGGCAACGGCTCGGAGGCCTGCCGGGTCGGCTCGGCGGGCTGCATGCCGCTGAGCAAGACGTAGGGTCCCGCGTCACTCCCACAGGGTGGCGGGGCTGACACGGGATCGCCGGCGCCGGGGTGTTTCTGGAACGGGATCGACCCGGACCGGGGGAGGTTGAACGCGTCGGCGATGGACCCGCTTGCGCGGAGGCTGCCAGTGCGGCTGGGGGCACGTGTAGATGCCGTGCTGCCGCGGCGGCGTAGGCTGTGCGTGCGTCCGAGGCGGGAGGTGCGAGGGGGGGGCAAGAGGTGGGGGTGGCGCTCCGCATGTGCGGGGTCGACGATGGCGACAGACCAGACGAGGGAGTCTGGGATGTCGGAGAGGTCCGCGCGGCGGAGGGAGGGCAGGGCCACGAGGCCGAACTGGCGGAGGCGGCCAGAGACAGTGCGGGTGAGGGGTGTGGCTGAGGGGCGCGAGAGCTGGATGATTGTGCTCGGGGCGGTCGGAGCGCCGGTTGCGTCGGTTGGGACAGCGGGTGGTGGCTCAGCGAGGGAAGCTGTGTCCCCGGAGGGCCCGAGTGTGATTGACCGGGTGCGGGTGGCCAGAGGGGCGGTTTCGTCGAAGAAATCTGGCTCGAGGACAGCGACGTGGATGCTGAGATCCGGCAGGACAGCGAGGAATGGGATGGCGGCTGGATCGGCGTCGCCTGCTGGTGCATCGGTAGCGGGAACGCCTTGCGCTTGCATGCTGGCGTGCATTCGCTCAGCCGCTTGCTCTGCACACTCACTGCCCAGCGTCTCATGAGATATGGCATGAGCCGAAGGGCAGCATCTTTATGGGCACAGAACGCCTTGAAACGAGTGGATACTTGTCCGCATTCTAAGGAAGTTGCAATAAGTCAATGGCCCTTCCACAACAAGACGAGCACGGTGGCTGGAATGTGTCTGGTGAGCTTGAAATGAACGGTAGATCCACTGTATACTGCCACGCCCTCTTTCGGATGATTTGAAAGGGAATCTGCGGACTGAGGGCTGCTCACCAGTAAATTGCCGGCGCTGGTCGGTGATGCTACGGATCGAGCACACGTACATAGCGTACACCACAAGCAGGAACCCGGCCAACAGCAAGGCAGCCCACCACATGCTTGTTGCCCTCAAAAACTATCGACTAATTACAACATCTAATTATCATTGTGCTTCTTGGATTGCACAGCAACGAAATCAAGTACAGCGGGCTTGACCGGTGTTGCTGAACGACAGTGGCATCATCGGCAGAAGGCGGATCGTGGTCGCATTGGGATACAATGATTGAGACACAAACCAACTATCGCGGTGAGTGATTCAGTCAAGTCACAACGTGACGAGTCTGATGAGATCAAAACATATCGTTCAACGTCCATGCATGTGACCTTCACAGCGGTGCCTTTCTCAAAACAATGCAGACAGCCTAAACAAAGTAACGCTGGGGTGAAATAAATGAAACTAGACAGCATGTATATCCTTGTGTAGAATCGTAGCTGCATGTACGTGGACCCTCATCCCCACTGGGAACGTCCGGGACGTCCAACCAGTTCACCAGTCCCGAACGAATGGCCAACAGCAGCCCGTGTCGAAGGCACTGCGAAGCAACTGAAACAGATGCAGCAGATCCCTCGGTCATGTCCTAACGCAGATGACCCGTTCAGCGCTCTCCAGGTGAATCCCGCACGAGCCTTCCCGGTGTGAATTTGACATCTACAGTGCCATCAGGTATTTCTTGCGGAGTTCATGCTCAACCACGCAGGTAATTCAGTGCCAAAAAATCATATCAGCAGGCACGCTTACGGACGCCTCAGCAAAGTTGTACAATCAGTCAGCTCAGACATGCACCAGAAGTGCACCAGTGCATTCCATGCTCGAACGTGCATCACACAGAATTACAGAACCTGGATGGACGTTCGACATTATCACTCACGTACGCATCTATAATTTCTGCTGCCGGAACTGGGCCTCACACCGGGGCACACTCGATAAATTAAACCAGAATTGTACGATCCGTGGCTCACAGGCCCAACCACAGCGACTCGTTCTCCGCCCAACGTCACGGCCAGGAAGGGACGTGATCCCAGCGAATGACTCATGCCGGCACAAGAGCTACTTCTGCGCCCATGCCTGCTTCCCCAAAATTGCAAACTTCTTGCTTCAACACGCCGCATGCAGTGTCGTCCACCAGCCGACAACGGCAGACCTAACCAGCCCGCCCTTCGGCAGAGCTCGCTGAGTCAGCACTGCCGTCCTCCTCCACATCCTCGAGGAAGTGGTGGCTGCCCTTCGCCGGCCGCGCGAGCTTCGCGTCCCGCGCGACCTCCTGCTGCTGCCGCATCAGCGCGCACACATCATACACCCGCCACGCGAGCCCCTCCCGCGCGTCGCACGCATGCACGCTTGCCTCGAGGAACGCGAGCGTCACGTTTGACAGCCGCGGCACCTCCGCCGCCGCGCCATCCGCGCCGCCATCGGCGGCCGGCGCCGCCGTCGCATCGTCTGCGGCGGCGGCGCGGGCCGCCGTGTCCTGCTGCAGCACGAGGTCCCGCGCCGCCTTCCAGTCGTCAAAGACGCCGAGGGCGACACTGACCTGGCCGGAGCGGCACGCGAGCTCGAGGAGGCGCTCGAACATGCGCGTGTGGCGCGGGAGGAGGCCAGCGAGGGTCGCGGGGCCGGCGCGCTGGAGCTCCTCGTACAGCCGCACCGCGAGCTCGGCCTCGCCGGCGGTGCACAGCGCGAGCACGAGCGCCGCGACCGCAGGCACCTGCGGCAGCATGTCACCCTTGCGCAGCGGGCGCTGCCCGCGGCGAGGGGCGGCGCGCCGCCGCGCGCCGCTCGCCGGCGCCGCCTCCGCCGCGCCCAGCCGCTCCCACTGGCTGAACTCCAGCGCCGGCAGCGACTCGACAAGCGGGCGCAGGCGGTCGCCGCCGGTGGCGCCCCAGGCTCCCCAGCGGCCGCGCGCCGCGGTGGCGGCTCCGCCGCCGCCGCTGCGGCGGTCGCCGCCATCGCCGCTGAGCGCGGCGGCAGCCGCCGCAAGCGCTGACGACGGCGCCGTGCTGCCGTTGCTGCAGGCGACCATGTCGTGCAGCACGAGCAGCGCGGCCTCCGCGTGGCCGGAGCGTGCGAGCGCGGCGATCAGCGGTGAGCCGGCCTTGCCCGTGGGCAGGTGGCCGGCGGTGCGCATCTCCGCGTACAACACGAGCGACGACGCGCCCTTGCCCTCCCACGCACAGCCCGCGACCAGCGCGTGGAACGTGCGGTGATCAGTCTTGAGGCTGCGCAGCCGCATGAAGCGGTGCATGTACATCGCCCGATCTGCACCGACAGCACCGGTGACACTCGAGCGGTCATTGGAGCAAGTGTGAGGGCGACTGCGAAACAGTGGACTCACCTGAGCATCATGCTCAACCGTAATCATTGACAGCCCAGCACAAACACTACAGCGTGCAACCCGACTACGCGGGCCTGCGCTGATGGATGGCAACGGCCTTGCACGCGACCCACAGGTATGAGTAGGTCAAGCAATCCATGGGCAGGATGCATGCAGAGCCAGAAGCACACCGATGTACTGGTCGCACAGCGCGCGCGTCACGGAGTTGAGCGTGTGCGCCTGCATGTCGCCGTGCGCACGCATGAGGCGCTTGATCACGCCGAGCGCCTCGTCGAGGCGCCCGGCCGCCACGCACGCCTTGATGAGCGCGTCATGCACGATGTCGCTCGGGGGCACCCCCGCCGCGCACGCCTCGTGGTACAGCCGCACCGCGCCGCCGGCGTCGCGCCGCGCCTCGCACGCCGCCAGCGCGCAGCCGTACGTCACCGCCGTCGCCGCGATGCCGCGGCCGCGCATCTCCGCCATCAGCTCCTCGACCTGCACCGTGCCTGCGGGTGTCATGAACAGCCAAGGAGGCGTTCGTCGCACCGAACTGCAGCACGCCCGCCTGTGCCTCCAGAGAGGCTACCTCGGAACATTAGCTTGAAGCGACCCCGAGGTCAGGCTACGGACACATGTATGGGCTTCGCAACCAGTTACAGATGTGGCCATCGAGCCCTCGAAGCAGCGGGACACTGGTCAAGCATGCACTACACAAAGGGGTCGCAAGCGCCAGCAAAGCTGAGCAGGAGGCCGAAATCTGGATGCGCGTGTCATCCGCACGTGGCCCAGGCCGATGCCTACCCAAGCATCCCACTGACAACACTGCATCCCAGTGCGAGGGGCAGCACCATGCTGAGCGCCTCATCGCTGCCGTCGCGCACGCATGCGTCCATCGCGCTCGTGTACGCCACCACGTTGGGCGGCACGCCGGCAGCCTCCATCGCGGCGAGGCCGGCGCGAGCGCGCCCGACGTCCGCCGCCTTTGCGCACGCGTCCAGCACAGCGCCGTACGCGACCACGCCCGGCTCGAGGCCGTGGCTGCGCATCTCCCGCAGCAGCGCCTCTGCCGCACGGGGCTGCCCCGCGGCACCGCAGACGTTCAGGGCCGCGTTGTAGGAGATCTCATCGGGCTGCGGGCCCTCCTCCTTCATGAACTGCACACCAGCATGGCTCCCCGTCAGAGCTGCAATGCAACGGGGCCGAGCCGACACCTCACCTACTCGCCAAAACAGCTGCAGCAGTTTATTGGCATATTCTTGGCTCCAGGACAACGAAACAACACAAATGACCATGCCCCGGTGTTCTGCATTGCCGGTGTTGACTGTGAACGCTCGCATGAGGTCGCGAATCAAGCGTGCAAGCTGCCGCACCGCAAACACCGCCATGCCGTCACGCCACTGCCGCGCCGCCGCATGGTACGTCAGCAGTGCGTTGAACGCGACGCGCCAGCCCCGCTCGTCCGGGCGCGGGCCCGCCGCCGCCTGGCGCCAGCGCGAGCGCAGCACGCGCTCGATGCGCGCCGCAAGCCGCGCCACCTCCGCCGACTCCCCGGCCGCCGCCGCGGCACACGTCAGCATCGCGGACAGGACGTGCGCGTTGAGGCGGAGGCCCTCGGCGGCCGCGAGCGCCCAGATGTCGAGAACCCGGAGCGCTGTGTCGCAGCGGGCACACAGCTGCAGCAGATTGCACAGCACGCCGACCCCCGGCTTGATGCGCGCGGCGCGTAGCGCGGACAGCACGCCGAAGCACATCTCGACCTGGACGCAGGCACGTGGAGTGTCAATCACCTGCCCAGACGGCCGTTCACGCTGATGGTCCGTCAACGTTCAACTGTGGTGCTGTTCGTGGTGGGGTATATACGTACATCGATGTGGCGGAGGCAGCATGTGGATGCTTGCCGATCTACATTCATTACTCCTCGGCGGACGTGTATTTTGTGCTGAATGCGACTCTGAGTGTGCACAGCTGCTGATCTGAACGTCCCTGCCTGTAGGCGGGATTGAACATGGCGAAGTCTGCCTGTCAATGCACCTAGCACAGAACGTGCAACGAACACTGTGGAAGCTCCTCTCTCGCATGCATTAGAAGCCATGGCAGGCATTGTATTACTTGCTGCTGTACGGATGGCGATGAATGGAGTGAAAGAGGGAGGGAGAAGAGTGGCATGCCTCTTGAGGGGACAGTGGCATCTGCTTGGCTGCTGCCAGGAATGCAGAGGTGAGATGGTCGTCTGGCTCGATGCCAAAGCGGCACATGTCCTGCCAGACACTCCACAGCTGCCTGAAGTTGACGTTGGCATGACCTATGTCATCTCCGGTGTGGCCTGTGTTTGGGGATGGCAGCCTTGCTGTTGGGGATGTCATGCTTCGCCCTGGCTGCTGCAGCGGTGGGTCCGCAGTGGAGGCTGCAGCGGCAAACGCCGAATAGACAGTAGAGAAGAGATGTGGTGAGATGTATTGGCTGTTCTGGGAGGAGAGGGCGCGGTAATGGGAGAGGGCAGAGTAGGGACCATCGGTGTTGAGGAGAAGCTTCAGATGACACGCGTGCGAGCTTGCAGTAGGTGCAATGCCGCGAGACCGCATATCATGCCACACGTCATTGAATTGCGATTTGTTCCCGGAGTTTGCGTGGGCGGAGAGGACGGCGTTGAAAACGTGAGCGTCGAGGGCCAGCGTGCCACCAGATAAGCTGGCCGCTGGTACACAATACTTCATGTACAGCTCGTGGACAGCATCGGGGGATGATGCTGAAGACAGCTTGGACAGAGCGCTTGAAAGTGTGAATCTGCACTGGTGGTGCAGCTGTAAAAGCGCCGGTCTGGAGGCAATGGGCATGGCCTGCACGCGCAGGCAGGATGTATCGAATGGAAGCACACTTGTCCATTGGAATGCCCAATTCATCCCGCAGGTGAAGAGCAGCTTGCACGACCTCTAACGTGCCATGTTTCGCAATCTCGTTCATCAATGCGCCGTGAAGCTTTTCCGAACGTGGGAGCAGCGCAGCATAGTTCAGAGCTGCCTGAGGACTCCGCGCCCTAATGCACAGCCGAAAATAACGAGCGTGAAGTCCTCCCATAGTCTTTGCAAGCTCGTGCGCGTCTGCTGCATTGGTCTCCCGGAGATTGAAAGCGACGGCAGCCATGTCTCGGCTTTGCCGTTCCCGACAGATCCAAGGATGACTCTCCTGCGCTTCTGCAGTTGCGACATCGGTGATCTTCATGCCGTGTGCTGCTGTTGAGCTCTTTATGTCTTGATGCAGTCTGCAAGTGGACTGGCGTTGTTGCGCTGATCTCGATCCACGCTCTCTAGCCGTCCACTGCCACCGTGAAACAGGCAAACTTGTGATAGAGAGCCCACCTGAGCAGTGAATCTACTGCGGACGAAACGTTTTCGCGGTCCAGCGCCTTGGTCACATCCCTGCGTCTCTTGGTGTGTTGCCTGCCTGCCGATGTTGTTTGTTGAGGGAAACGCTGCTTGGCAACGCATGGTTCAAGACGGGGCACAGAAACAGAGCCACGGGAAGGCAAAGCTTCATCATCAAGCCCTCGAACAGCTGGGCTGAGAGGCACGGCCCCGCTGCAACAGATCACCTTACGAGAATCTGCCGCTGAAAGGCCAACCAAACGTGAGGTGATGCTATACAGCGGTGCCATGGCTCGTTCTAGAGGCTGACAGGCTGTTGAACTGGCCCGGGATGTACTCCTGGCTTAGGAGCGCGCATGCGAAATTGGCGAACACATTGCGTGTAGCCGTGCTCGGCTCAGTCAGCACAATCTCCGTTCGCCATCTGATATTCTCATGTCATCTGTACGGCCTTTCGGCTGCGGGACATGCCGTTGCCTGGTATGTACCAGGACATGGCCACAGCATTCCCGCGCCAAACGGGGCCGTCATGACGCGTTGGCACGTATTGGATACGCACCGTGGTACTGCACGCAAAGCAAGGTCTATTTTTGGAGCTGTCAATGCATGACAATGCATGAGCTCAATTTGCTATCGGTGCGCGGCGATGTCTGCATGTGGCAGTCGTGCAGCATCAAATCTGGACCATGACGCCCACGGCAGTAGTACAAGCTGCGGCTCCCTGAGGTTGGGGTGCAAGCTATTCAACTCAACGAGTATGGATGGACTACGATAGATTGTGGGCTGGTGCATGTAATTACGGCTACTGAAGCTGGGTCAATTCTGCCTTCCACCGAGGCACATGGTCGTCAGCATATTATCACAATAGCCACACGTTCTTCCAACATTGGCACTTGCTTCCAAAATGGTTGACAGTACTCAGCGTAATGCCTGGGTGGACAAGTATCTAACGGCGCTGTTAGGCGACGGGCTCAGCAAAGAGTACGTTGCCAGAGACGAGGACGGTGCCGACAACGATGCGGTCGCAGCCAACTATTTCTTCAATCTGATCATAGATGATGCAGATGATGGAATTGTGGCATCCTGGCGTCGTGCAAAGGTACGAATTGTCTTCCACCCAAGGCATCCATCAACAGCGGTGCAGGCGCACCTCGGCATCCAAGTCTCCAAGGCGTCCTGTGTGCATCCCTGTAAAGACACCTGTGCCAGTCTGGGACATCAACAACCATTTTCTTACTCGGATTCAGATTCGGCCGTGTGGTTTTTGCCGTTTGTACTGCGCTTGAAATTCGGCTCCTGTGTGCCTGTCGCTGTGGATGCTCCTAGATGGCTAGCAGTCAAAACCTGGACGTCAGAGCCCACGAGTTGACGCCAAATCATTACATTCACAGTATTTTGATAGACATTCATGCACTCTTGTGCACTGATAATCAAGCGGCCTTTGTAAGTACTGGTTTCCGGATGCACTATTAATATGGTCCAGAAGACTTGCGATCAGCTTGCTTTATATTATCTCGCGTCGCTGCCTGCATGTGTTGCGTAGACGTTCATGCGAGCCTTCAGATCGTATGTGATATCTTGTTGACGTTAGGCTCCCTCATCGGTGGACGAAGATGCGATCTGCATGGGCTCCACTGGTGCCGCGATAAGTTTCGGGGATCTGCAGATTATACAGCAACCACAGCTGTAGTGTATGTGAATAACTGGTAACCGAATTTATCTTCGTTGCGTACGACTCGTTGACCGACCATCCAATTGTTGTGGATGTTGAACGCCGAGGCACGGGTGTACCGCTTGCGAGTCAACAATAACGCAGGATTAAATTTCATCATCTTTCGCTTGTTATTACCTTACTTTCCCGCGGGGATAGCGCAAGTGAGGTCAGTCACTGACGCTGTCTCGACAAGCGTGATTGTCAGAGATACTGAGAACGAATCCATGTTGTGTCACGTCACGCGGAAAGGAGTTGAATCCTCACCAGAAGATCACGTAGAAACTGTCATGGTGGACGCGTGACACAAAAGGTCATCTGTGACTTGTGCAGTGATGAAGGCACATGTCCAGAGATGCAGGAACGTTACATGCAACATGCCGTGAAACTTTGCCACAGCATGAGGGAGTATGACTCCACTTGAGTGTGCTTCCCCATTCCTCCACAGTTTCATTCAATCGTCAATACGTGTGCATCGTCTCCTGCTGCTCCCGGCCGGAAGCAACTTGTACAGAGCACCTGCATGCAACGCCCGCGTTTACACAAACATCACAAGAGCTAAACTCAACACTTCTCTCTGATCCTTTTATCGGCGATCTTGCATCACCCTGCTGAACACAGTGCTTATATCGGCATCTATGTCACAGTTGCAACCATCTCTCAGCCAGCCTTCCCCAAAGATCCGGGCCACACACAGCCTCCAGCCCTCTGCCATGCTCATTCAAACCACATCTCTGCTCAAGCGACTGCAGTACAGCTGATGCTTCGACGCCTCTGCCGCCACAGGCGCTGTGCTCATGGGCCTGCATGCCATGGCGCAACCCAGTCAACCAGCCGACAGCAGCATCTCCCGCCTCGCTTGACCCCCACAGCCCGGTACCCCGCCGCAGCCCTCGCAGATTGATCAATTTTCGGCCTCATCTATTCCGCTTGCCATTGTAGCACGCTTACAGAGCATCACTGCATCGCCCCTCGACAGTTGCACTGGCCCGTGGGACATCGCTACACTGCCGGACCCGCCAGGACATGGGTAAAGTTTCACTGCAAGTGGGGCTGCTTGGGGCGACCACTCTAGCACCGCACACATCCATCAACGGCCGGTGTGCTTGCTTGCAGTCCGCTGCAAACAGCGCCGACTCCGCAGCCGTGCGCCGCGAGAACCAGGCGTGGCGCATCTGGTCGCTCAAGCTCGCGCGGGAGGACGCTCGCCGGGCGGCGCAGGCCTCCCCGGTTCTCGACGATGACGTCGTCGCCCTCGCGGTGGACCCCGCGGGGGACCCTGACGCCGACTCTGATATCCTCCCGCCGATCCTCGGCGCCCCGGCCACGGGCAAGCCCGGCCTCGCCGGCGGCGCGATGGCCCGCAAGCCGTCCGTCGGCCCGGCGCTCGGCGCGGCGGGGCTGCCGGTGATCCGCACGACGGCGCCCGCCGCAGGGCCGGGTTCGGACGCCGACGCGGGCGGGCAGAGCCCCGGCACGGCGCTGTCGGGCCACTCTGAGCAGCGCTCGGCGGACAACCCGTTCATGGGCCGTGTCGACCGGCTGTACATCGTGCTGAGCTCCGTGCATGGGCTCGTGCGCGGTGAGAACATGGAGCTCGGCAAGGATGCCGACACCGGCGGGCAGGTGTGATGCTTGTGGTGTGATGCGTTTGTGTACACATGCGTGCATGGCGTGCGCAGTGGACTGGGGTGCACATGCTGTGCGTACCGCGGTGTGCTGAGGCGTTGTGCGTAAGGTGTGTTTCTTTCGCCGACGAGGCGCTCTGCCGCGGTGCTCCGAACCCTGGGGTCAAGGACGCGACCCCGTTTGCCCATGCATGAGCCTGCCACGGGATGAGTTCTGTGCGGCATGCCCTGCGCATGCGTACCTGCGCCGTCGCCCGCGAACTGTGCAGATGAGTTGCATGTTTGGGCTATGCTCGTACGATTCACCAAGAATGCAGCAAGAGAGATAAAAAGAGCCCAGGGCATTGCATGTTCACACATGCGCATGCAGATCGCCGCCAGCCGGCCATGTCCAGTAGTGATCACCTGGTCGCCCCCACTCCAATTGCAGCTGCACTGGGGGCTGACTGATGGGGTGGCTCATGCCTACCCACTGCCAACTTGCACGCCCTGTTGTGTACTCACCCGCACGTGTACTCACCATACCGGGCCGCCAGATTGGGCCGCCAGATTGTGCACTTGCGGCTGTTGACTGCTGTTGACTCACGTGCCCGCCCGGCTGCCACGATGACTGCGCCTGCTAGCTCGCGACGTCAACTGCACAGATCCCTGCAGATCCACTTGCATCCCGCAAACTAGCATGGTGGCCGCCACGACACGTGCCAGCGTGCAAATGCCCCAAAGTCCGTCTTCACCCGACATAACGAGCATTGTGGCAGCCACAAACGCACGTGCATGCATGCGCCCTCCCTCCCCCGTCTACTCTGCCGCGCCCGCACCCGCGACGCGGAGCAGGGATTGCACAAATAGTGTGGAGACGCTGTGTTGTGCGGGGGTACAGGTGAAGTACGTGGTCGAGCTGGCACGCACGCTGGCGCACCACCCGATGGTGTACCGCGTCGAGCTGCTGACGCGCCTCATCGAGGACCCCGCCGTGGCCGCCGACTACGGCCGCGCGGAGGAGCGCCTCTCAGAGGATGACGGCAGCGGCACCCTCGAGGGCGCGTACATCGTGCGCGTGCCCGCCGGCGACCCGAAGGTGTATCTCGCGAAGGAGCACCTGTGGCCGCACATCCGCGAGTGCGCCCCCCCCCCCCCCCTGCCGCATGCATGCAGCGCGGCTATGTCATGTAACCTGCAAGCTGCTGTGCGGTGGTGGCAAACAGAGCGTGCGTGCGTGCTGTGGACAGCCATGCTGCCTGCAAGATACGCACGAAGTGTGTGTGTAGCTCGGTACAGAAAATGGAACAGCACAGGCGAACACAAACACAAGACGCGGGTGCACAGCAGCCCCACACTCCACCTCACGCCACATCCACACAGGCCCACATACCTGGGTACGTGCATGTTGAAAGTGATGTCAGTGTGAGTTTGGCTTGAATGACATGTCGGAGCCCCGTGGTGCCCCGGGCTGAAATGAGAACAATTCGATATGAGCAGATGACGTCGCAAACCTTCTTAATTCAAAACGATATTCAACTTTGACCACGGACAGCCGTCCGGAAGATACTGCGGAAGATCGGACAGGATGTTGCAGACACTTGGAGTCCACAGGTCTAACAGCTGCAACGCCATGATGCTAGTGTTATTGGCTTGTCGCGACTATGCTGCTGTGCGATGTTCAGAAATGCCATACAACCCCACATTCTCGTTTGAGTTCGGGGGGGGGGGGGGGGGGGATGCACTTGTACACATGAAGTGCAGAAACGTTACCAACTCTCTGAATGTCTGCAGCAAAGCAGTTAGCAGTGGTGATGACTTCTGATGATAGCTTGCATGTGGGCGTGGCTTCATTGAGTCTGATGCGGCCCTTTGGCAAGGCCGAAACATGCCCTGTCTGTCCGCGACTGTCATGCAACCAGTAACAACAAGTGCACTTTTCTACCTCAGATAGCACTTGGCTTCAGTGCTTGGTAGTATGTGGCCACCCTGCACCCTACATCCTGGCTCCGCGGGATCCCGCGCGCGGCGGCGGGATCTGAACTGTGCATGTGACCCTGTGAACGTAATGCATATAACCCTGGCATGCATGTCTGCGGCCATGTGTATATCCGAATTTGGAACAGCGTGCTGTGCTTGTCAAACGTGCGCGATGTCCAGGCTTTCCACGGCTGCATGGAGTTTCGAGCTCGCCGTCGCATTGAATGTGCTGGAAGTGTGAGGTCGGTAAGGTCAAGGCACTCCGGGTGGATGTCTCTGGTGGGGCCAGGCAGCGCACAGCTGTAGGCCACTGTGTGCTCACTGCGTTTTTCAGGTTTGTGACATGGCCAAAGGGCAGCATAGCTATGCATAGATGCAGAGATGTCTGCGCAGTACAACAGAGCCTGTGGTAGGCAGGCCTGACAATGCATGATAGAGCTGGGTGCCATTGTGCCATCAGTCAGGGTGTCACCCAGCCTGCTAATGCATCATGATGGTCATCTACCTCATCCAGGACAAAACAAACCTACCTCACATACACATCCAAGACTGTTCTTGTGTGGCACGCTGCTGCAGGTGCTACCCACCTGCCACATGATACCCAAAGCTGGCTGCAGACATGTGATTTGGCTGTGATGCGCTCTGTTTCCTGCAACAGACATCCAAAACACCTGATATCAAAGCCACCATATGTGGTCCCGTTATTTCGGAACTGTCAATGTCCTCTTCAGAATACGGCTCAGTAAATTCAGGTTTCCGTTACTTTACTGGAGCATAAACCGGTCGCCACGCAAGACAGATGCTGGCCTTGCCTGCGAGCTGCTGCAGGTGCCAGGTGGCCAGGGGTGGTGGCAAGGTCCACTGGATGTCCATGCATGGCCATGGCGAGCACAGAGGCACATCACACCCGCCTCGCTGCCTGTATCATTGCGAGAAAGCACACCTGAGATCTGCTGGCATGCCATGGCCTCGAGTCAGCAGAGGGCATCAGCTGACCGCCGTGGCACGGCAGTCACCGATCACGACGAAGTGGCAGTCACCGATCACGACGAATTTGAAAAATAAACACCAAAACGAAACATCTCCACGCCTTTCTGCCTTGCTGCGGCATTGCAGACTGTCCCCCCCCCCCCGTTTGTTTTTCAATGCCCAGCCGCACAGCTCACTACTTTTCAGTGCGGTACGGCGACTCCCATGATGGAAGGGGCTTAATCGCACCACCATACACGCGGTCCAGCACCACATGCATGCAGGCATCCCCAAAAGTGGTGCAGCCCAGCAGGAAATGCACACACACACATCCCCACACGTGCTACACCACAGCAAACAGCACAGCGTTCGCACAAGGGAACTGTTGTGCGCTGGCCGGCCCCGGCTTCGCCACAGGCGTCCTCCCGCCGCGGTCACAGCCGTCCGCCACGGCGGCCGCGGCACATGCGCCACGCGCGGACGACGACGGCCGGCCAGGCAGCCGCCACCGTCACGTCGCCAGTCGATCGCATGCCTCACGTTCTTGGTCAATGCTGTTCATTACTCATCTGCAGGCCACGTTGATTTTGCACTCCCATGGGCATGCCGAGCTTGGGTCTTCCAACCTCATCCCCCCCCCCCCCCCCCCGCCGCCCTCACCCCGCGGCGCCTGCAGGTTTGCAGACAACGCGCTGGACCACGTGGCGCAGATGCAGCAGCGCCTGCAGCGCGAGGCGGCGGTGCCGGTCAACCTGTACGCGGTGCACGGCCACTACGCCGATGCCGGGGAGGCCGCGGCGCTCATGGCGCACACCCTCAGCGTCCCGATGGTCCTCACCGGCCACTCCCTCGGCCGCAACAAGCTCGACCACCTCCTCCGCAGGTGCGCCCCCCCCTCCCTGCCGCGCATGCATGCCGGACGAGCCTCCACGGCCGGTTTGATTGCGTGGTCATCGGCGGTTTTGGTACGTAGCGTGTCCTATGCCGTGTTGGTTGTCGTACTACAGCGTTTATAGGGCTGCCTGCCAGACATTCGATTTGTATATGTGGAATTGTTCCAACCGGGTGGGCCCCATGACCATGGGATGCGGGGGCCTATCTGTCGCTGTGCGTGTGTATGTCGGGTGTGCAACAACACAGGCAGGCCCCCGCCCCTCTCCATGCCAGCTCAGTCATGCGTGTGTGCCACATGCATTGGGTCCATTGTCATAATCCAATTTCTGCAACCCGGGTTGGCAGCTGCAGCTGTGTTGGGACTGCGGCATCGGTGGTCGTGTGCGGCTGCGCGCGGGAGATCCCTCAGGCGTGTGCTGACATTTTGTTGTTGTTTGTCTGGTGTTCTGCCATACAATGGCCAGCACTTCTGTGAATTGATTCACCATAGAGTGTGGATGATACTGGTGCGCATTGCTTCACCCAAGACGATGAATAACACACATACACAAATAATGAGAGCGGCAAGCTCAGCGCTGTGCGCTGACCGCCCGGCGCGTGCAGCGGCACGGTAGCGCGGAAGGCGCCTCAACGCAACAACACCGCATGCTGCGGTACACCGGCACGGTCCGCTCCACAAACAAGTAAAGCGGCAGGTTCGGGTGTGCGTGCAGCGGCATTGGGTAGCCTTTCACATTACTCTTGCCATCCACCAATCCAACCTGAGAGCTCGGCATCGTTTTGAGTGATCGGGCCCTGATCCGCCGGACGAACCAAGACCGGCGTGTGTACAGTGGGACGACGACGCGGAAGCAGATCGAGGAGACGTACGCGATCTCGCGGCGCATCGAGGGCGAGGAGCGCGCCCTCGACGCCGCCCTCATGGTCATCACCTCCACCGAGCAGGAGGTCGAGCAGCAGTGGGGGCTGTACGATGGCTACGAGGGCGACATGGCGGCCGCGCTGCAGTACCGCCGCATGACTGGCCGCGCGATGCCCTACATGGAGGTCATCCCCCCCGGCCTCGACTTCTCCTCCCTCAAGGTGCGCGTCATCGCCTATCTGATTACATGTAATTACGTGTTGAGTGGGTAATTACGTGAAAAGTAAAGTGGATTTGCTTCGCCGTATCTTTCTTGGATATTGACAGCTTCGCATAGTTGGGGCCACTTCTGCCGGTGTGGTGTTTCTACTACATGTAACCGCATGTGTCTGAGCTTCATCGTATGCAAGAGAGCAGCTTGTGCGTGTATCCTGGGTATCAGATCATGTGATGAAGTACCTTCAGCCCAGGCCCAGCTGGGAGATTGCATGTCCGACCGCCGGAGCAGCATCCAGCATCAATCAGAGCTTGAAGGGCACCGCGCATGAGATGAGGTGTGGGATGCGGCTGCAGGTGGAGCTGCCGGCGGACCCGATGCAGCTGTTTGAGGACCTCGAGCGGTCGATGAACCCGGCGGACGAGCTCGCGAGCGCCGTGAGCGGCGCGCTGCTGTTCGGCGGCGGCGTCGGCGGCCCCTCGGGGCCCTCGGACCTCCGAGATGACGACCTCGTGTCCGGCACGACCTCGCAGAGCGGCACCCCCCGGCATCCCCCCGAGTCGCTCGCGGCGAGCGCGGGCGGCGCGGGCAGTCTCGGGCAAGCGGGCTCGTTCGTGCGGCGCATGCCGGGGGGCGGCACGAGCCGCGGCGGCGGCCTTGGTGGCATGTCGAAGGCGATCAGCTCTGCGTCGCTGATGGCGATGGAATCGCTGCGCAACGAGCCTGAGATCTGGTCGGTGCGTACATTGCATGTTAACAACGTTGGGGCTTGCGTTGTGCACCTGTCCAATCAGGCGGCATCGAACGTCTCTCCCCACCCTGTGTTCTTTGTGACATGGTGCACTACTACACACGCGCATGCAGTCAATCCACCGCTTTCTGCGCAACCCAGCGAAACCAGTCATCCTCGCGATGTCGCGGCCCGACGCGAAGAAGAACATCACGACGCTCGTGCGCGCCTTCGGCGAGAACGCGGAGCTCCGCCGCATCGCGAACCTCGTGCTCATCATGGGCAACCGGCAACGCATCGACGGCCTCGCAAAGGGCTCGCAGCAGGTGCTCACGGCCGTCCTCAAGCTCATCGACGAGTACGACCTCTACGGCTCCGTCGCCTACCCCAAGGCCCACTCCCAGGTGAGCCCTGCGGCCCCTCCTGGTGCTCCGCCCTGCAATGGCCCCTGTCCATTCCACTTGATGCCCCCCCAGGTGGCAGCCTCTGTTTTGTTGCAGTTGTCTTGTCGTTACCGACTAATGAACAGGGCACCCTCAGAGTGGTGCCTGTAAGCGGCAGCCCATGCATTGACTTGGGCGTGTTGCCGCAGCTCATTGGCTTGCATGGCGGTGCGCGTTGATTCTGGCAGCGCTGCCCGATTTGTGTCAGTTGCACATGATCCGTCGTTGACAGTGATCACAGGTCCCCTGAGCGGGGGCCTGATACGTACCGATCATGCCGTCGGGTTGCTGTGCGGGCATCCTGCTGGGTGATGGACGGGGCGAATGCGGATGCCGCTCCCCCCCCAACACACGGCCTGACACGCGGCTGGCTGCGTGCAGCAAGACATCAGCGACATCTACCTTCTCGCGAAGGAGACGCGTGGCGTGTTTGTCAACATCGCGCTGCAGGAGCCCTTCGGCCTGACGCTCATCGAGGCCGCCGTGCACGGCGCGCCCATCGTCGCGACCCGCCACGGCGGCCCCGTTGATATCATCAACACCCTCAAGGTGCGCCGGCCGTCGCGCATGCTGCCCATGCATGTGTGCAGGTTGCTCCCCCGCCAACACCGGCCCGCCTTCTCGCTGCTCGAGGCGACCGTCTGCATGTGTTTGTACGAGAACATGTCACTGCGTCAATGGATCCTGAGTGCGACGTTGTGGCTGCCCAAACCAGTGTTGTGCCCCATGTTCAGGTCACACAGAATGTACGCGCCGGCCGACCGTACCCAACTCTCCTTGTGCCAGTGTTGTTGGTGTCAATGTGTTGTAGTCTGTGCTGGTGCCCTGCCATGCACTGGCCCGAGCTTTCATTATCTTCCCACCGCACCTACCTGCCAGGCTGCCGCATGCATCCGACAGGATTGTGTGGGAGCAGAACGGCAAGATCGTGGAGCCGACGGACAGCAAGGCGGTCGCGGCCGCGATCCTCGACATCATCATCAAGACCGACAAGTGGAACCGCTACTCCTGCAACGGCATCAAGAACATCCTCGCGTACTCGTGGCCGAGCCACTGCATCCGGTACCTCAAGACGATCCAGACGCACCGCGACGCCGACTCTGGCAGCGGCGGTGGCGGCGGCGGCCTCACCCGCGTCCTCACGCAGTCGCGCCTCCGCCACAGTATCGACGACAGCCTCGCCGCACTGACGGACGTGGAGGACATCATCGACGTGCGCAAGACCGGCGACCTCGCCGCGCGCATGCGGGTGCGCCTCCTCCGTGAATGCATGCTGTGCGTGCTGCGTGATGTGCGTGGTGTGTGCTGTCCGTCTTGTGTGCGCTGCCTCGTGTGCGATGTGGCGTGGGGAACTTGTTTGGTTTGCAGTGTGTGCTGTGTGTGTTGCGTGACGCGTGCTGTGTGATGTGGGATGGCAGAGGGTGGGGCCGTGCTGCGGAGCACAAGCGCCGACTGGCCGTGCTGCGGAGCATGCAGCCGAGGTGGCGTGCAGTGCACGGTGACGCTCTGAGCGAATGCTGCGGCTGGTGTGCAGCAATTCAACGCGAGCGTGCCGCCGGACTCGCTGCCGTTTGCGATAGACGACTCTGCGGCGCCGACGGGCGCGGGGCACCGCAACGAGCTCCTGCAGCCGGAGCTGCCGCGCATCGACAGCGCGGCGCCGGCGCGGCTACGCATGCTGGGCCGCAGCCGCCTCGTGTATGCGATGATGGACACCACGTTTGACATGGCGCTTCTAGCCACCGCGCTGCGCTCCTTGCTGAAGGACACCGGTGCGTGCTGCGCTGCCGATGCCGCCGCCACAGCTTGCACCTGCTCGCTTGATGCCCGGGTGGGGCTTGTGGCGGCGTCCTTGACTGTGGCCGTGCTGCCTGTGTGAAGAACTCTGCAGGTGGCGCCGAGGTGTTGTTGGTCTGCCTTCTGCACCCGCAGGGCGGTGGCCGCACTCATGCATGCCCTACTGAGTGCTCGATGTCCTGGGATGGATGTTGCGCCCCCCGGAGCACTGGCCGCCATGCATAAACACCTCTGTTTCGCATGTGCGCAGCCAAAATCCGCCTGCTGCTTGCCTTACACGGTGCCGAGCTTGTCTGTGGGGTAGCGACGATCCACAGGCTCTCGGCAGTGTATGGCAGAGCACCAAAGCATGCTTGGAGGCTGTGATGCGACGAGGCTCAATGTGTGGGCCAGGCTGCCTGACGGCGCGGCGCGGTGCGTGCAGATGGCAGCCTCGGCGTCGGCCT
The DNA here is from genome assembly GCA_023078555.1 of Ulva prolifera. Lineage (NCBI taxonomy): Eukaryota > Viridiplantae > Chlorophyta > Ulvophyceae > Ulvales > Ulvaceae > Ulva > Ulva prolifera. The sequence goes on from CM041199.1 coordinate 5,154,332, forward strand.
GCTGACCGTGCTCACGTTCAGCGAGGTCGTGGAGGAGCTCAAGAACGCGGATGTCGAGGCAACGGCCCTCGACTTCATCGTGTGCAGCTGCGGCGCGTACATCATGTACATCGACACCGAGGGCAACTGGAAGGCCGACGAGGCGTGGGAGGCCAAGGCGATGTACCGCTGGGACAAGAAGCTGGTGGTGCGCTGCGTGCTCTGGCCCGCCATCTTCATCTTCCTTGACTCTTCGTATTCCGTGACTCTTCATCTTCCTTGAACTGTCGCCACCGGCAATGTGCATCCAGCACGCATTATCAGCAGAGGCCAAGCTGATCCGGGGGTGGCGGTGCAGATGCGGACGCTGACGAGGATGCAGATGAACCGGCCGCAGGGTAATGGTGAGGTGCAGCGCAGTGACCTCATGCGGCTGCTGTCGGCCGCTGGCGGTGTCGACATGAATGACGGCAACGGCCCTATCCACGTCCTGCTCGACTTTGACCCGCAGTCCAACGCGCCGCTCGAGCAGATGGACAACGCGACGCTGATTGACCGCGTGCGCAAGCGCGTGCGCCGCGTCGGCATCCGCTGCAACCTCACCCTCCAGCTCGTGCCGGAGGAGACGGCAGCGGAGCGCACGCGCAGCGTCCTCCACGCGACGCCGCTGCGCTGCTCGCGCGCGCTCGCGCTGCGGCACATTGTGCACAGCGGGAACTTCCTCATGGCCGACACCGTCTTCCTGTGCACGCCGGCGTCGATGCACGCCAACGCGGCGCAGGACGGCCACAGCGTCGTCGGCGCATTGTGCTCCGACATGGCGACGCTGGTGGAAGGCGCGCAGAAGGTGGTCGTCGTGCCGCCGAGCAAGCTGCCGCGCCTCTCGAAGCCAGAGAGTGAAGGGGAGGAAGGGAAGGCGGCAGAGCCGCGCTACGCTGCTGCGTTTGAGCGCCTGAAGGTCTCCCTCAAGCCCTTCTCCCCGGACCGGGTGCTGGTCCTGAATGCGGCAAGCGAACTGGAGACCCGTCTGAGTGAGGTGCTCGCCCCGACGCCAGCGGCAAAGGCGGCCGCGGCTGCTACAGACACAGCACCCACCACGGAACAGGACTGAGCTTTGCGGCACAGAAGCGGGCACAGCGGTGGACACGCTGTGGCGTGCTGTTGAGTATCAAGCTAGGGGAGTGCGGTGCCTGACTTTGACACAGGGTACCGGGGTGGCGCCGTTATTTGATGTGAATTACAGGGTTTATCACGCGTTTATCACGCGTGCTGTGCTGTGCGGGCGGGGCGCGAGCTGGTGGGTTGCACCATGCACCATGGTTGCCCGCAGCTGTGGTGCTGGACCGTGAAGCCTTCCGACATGCATTGCAGTTCGTTCCTTGATGTAGAGCTAGCAGGTTTCCTGTCCATCATTGCTACACGCGGCCGTTGTCGAGGCAGTGTGCATGACGCCGATCGATGGAGGGCGCCTCCTTGTGGGGTAGGTGCGGGGGCGGGGTATATGGTGGTCAGGATCCGCCCTGTCGTAAACAAATGTATAAGTGTCTTCAAGCTTTCCTGGGCTGTAATGGTTTCTACACTCACCATGGGAAGAATGGCGCACATCTGCGTCGCTGATGCGATTCGCTGCAGCTGCTAGGACACCTCGTCATCTCAAGTCCTGAGGCTCTGCGCTGCTGTGTGCTTGCCATGCATAGCCGAGAACTACCTGGCACTGTACCTGAGCACGTGCGTTCCATCAGGTGATAGCCACAGCTTCAGTTCGGATTTCGACTCAGTGGCTCTTTTTGTTTTCCTGTGTGCAAGTTGACGATCTGATCCCCTTCTCATCAGGTACGGGTATGCCTGCCAGCGGAAATGATCTGCATGCGTGTGCGCTCAGCGGTGAGGAGTCCCACAATGTCTGTTTAATTTTACCGTGTGCCCATGGACATGTGCACAAAGGGGATGTGTCGAATATGCTGATCGCTGGGCCCATGCAGGACACGCCAGTTGAGGGCGAGTCCCTGCAATTCTTGCTTGCCGGCGTGTCCGACATCCTGGACTGCATGCCCACATCAATTTGGTAATGGTGGGTACACACATCAATTTGGTTATGGCGTGTGGCACTGTCACCAGCTCTGTCCAGTGGCAACGAGCATTCATACAGCAGTCACCGCACAGTCTGCCACACCCCCACATGCTGCCCTGCGACATGCATTGGACAGATACACGTAACCCGGGAAGTTCCCCCCTAATCGACCGCGCGCAGCTCCCCCCTAATCAATGCGGCCTGGTGCCGCGCTATCGGCAGGGCTGCAGGTGGGCCCGCCTGCACACAGGGGGGGAGACAGCCGAGAGGATGCCCACATATGCGAGGTGGCTACGGGGGTCTGCAATGCTGAGGCACGGAGCGTAGCGCCGCCACACATGCCAACATCGGCTCAGGTGTCAGCTCCATGATCGCTGCCGTGGTGGCTGCAGTGTGGGGCATTAGCTCGTTAAGCGGCGGACAGGCGCCGCCGAAAGGAGAGGGGCCAGGGTCGCATGGGGGATGTACGTGATACTGTGTGTGCGTGTTAGCTATGCTAAGACAAAGGCGTCGAGGCGGGCGACACTGCGAATCCAGCAAGCAGCTCCAGAATAAGTCCACCAACCCAGTACGATGCTCCCGGGCCATGGCATAGCACAAGCCATACCCAAAGCGAGCACACCGCTGCAAACAAACACCCCTATGTGCCCACTGATGTATGTGCATGCGTGTTACGACGACGACAGCGAGTTCGAGTTCATCGACGTAGATGGTCATTGCAAATAAAATGTGTGACAGGCAGCTGCTTGTACCGGCCAGCTTCATCATGGTCCCCGTCTACAGCTCCTCATGGCTCATGTGCCTAGGATGGGAGCCTGCGGGCACACTCCTGTGGCCACAAGGATCGCCAGGGGGGTGATTGCCGAGGTTGCGCCGTCGCTCAACTGAGCGCCTGAAACTAGCGGATGTCGCGGCACGCACGCCACGGCGCATGCCAAATCACAGGTGCCGACTGAATGTGTGGAGCTCTGGTGCATCGCAAGCGGGTAGACGCGCCTGTAGCCAGCAACACATGCATCTCTGCGGGTGCATGCCTTCGTTGATTGCAAGGTGAACCATGCCGATGCTCTAGACAGTGTGGAGCCCTCACAGGGCCCGGCGCCAGTGTGTTGCGGAGTGCCGCCGCCCGCATCGCCCGAGGCAGCCCATTTGTTGTTGATGGTCAGAGTTGCCGAGGCCGGTGGCATCGCGGCCTGTGCATGTGTACGCATCTAGCCCGGGGTGGTCATGGCATGGGGTCTGCAATCATTCATGTGCGCCTCAACCGCAACGGGCGCCCAGATCTCGTCCAACGATCCCATGCTACCAGTGCAGTTGGGTTTGAAGGTCTCCTGTTGTATTGCTGAAGGCGGCAAGGGGGGGGTCTGCGGGAGGCTACTGCACGGTCAAGACTCCTGACTGAAAAGGTACACCTAGACGTGCTCGGGTCACTGGCTACTGTAAGGGTTAAATCCAGAACACTGTGTAAAGCTTGCCCTGTGACAGATTGCGTGCGGTCTTCGGCAGTCTTCTGTCCGCCCAGTCTTCTATCTATCCTCAGACTGTGTGCACTGTGAGAAGGTTGTCTGTTCTCAGCTGGCATCGCAGTGGAAACGCCAACCCGCATGGAACTAGACCAGAATATTCAGATGAGGCACGCAATCAACGGACCGAGGCGACATTCAACGCCCTAGCTGCATGATGCCTGATTTTGACTGGAAGGATTTCATCTTGTCGTCGAGCGCTGGCAGTCACGCTCAGGAAGCAGCACTGCCGCACTGGAAGACACCAGCCTGACATCTGGCACCGCGATGCGACTTCATCAGTAACAAGTACATCCCCACTGTAGCATGTGCAATGCGCGGTACTGAAGCGCTGTCGCCTAGCATTCGCTGACTGGGACACCACGGCCATCTGCTTCGAACTCGCACTCACTCGCGGTGACAACGGGCAGCTCTGCGTCCAGTGTAATTTGTGATACACCAAGAGCGCTTCTGCGCGCCTCAAAGTCATCGGACACGAAGTTGACCGCTTAAGTCTCGACGGGTTGTCGATCTTCACCATGTGGCTTAAAGTGCAGATGGAGACACTCGCATTGCGACCTGAACTGGTCAAAGCGCGTGTGGTCGATTGATTCACTGACACTTACAGAACATACCATGGTCGTGCGGCTGGTGCGACCAACGTCGGTTGCTTTCGTCCCCGGTCACAACGGTCTTCTTGCTTGCCTTCTCCTCACATTATGTTGCTCAGCCACAACTACCTCCACAAGCAGTGATGCAGTGATTAAATGAAGGCATCTGTCTCTCAAAATTGATATCTGGAGCCCATGTCCATGCCGTCTGTGTGTTTAGACGCAGAGGCTGAGTGGGACTCTGTCACAGCATTCCTGTGATTGGATCACGTATAGTCAACCGGAACGGTGTGACTCCGCAGCCACAAATACGCCATGTGCATGTGTATCAGGGAGTTTAGGGCTGCTCTGTATCTTCGACATGCGCACCACGCTGGTGCGCATGTCGAATGCTGCTACGGCATCGACGATCAACATTCCTACCTGCGGCAGTGCATCGCGTCATAAATGCCAGATTGTACAACTATTTTGCGTTGTGTGTCTCCCAGAAGGTGCGGTTTGTGCTCATCATATCGGTCCTCCGTCTGCTCGGCATGCCAGGCTACTCGGCGGACCAATCGAAGGCTGTCTTGAACGTCAAAACAAGTACCTCGTCCTGCAGCTCTGTTTCGCGTCTCATGCTATTCTCCCCAGGCTTGTCGCTGTGCCTGCTTCGCTCACGCATGTTCCGGGCTTGGCCGCGTCTCCATCACGTCGCGGTTCCTCAGCGATAACCAGCAGTCGCTGGCATCATAGACCACGCTGAATGAGTATGGTGTTGACGCAATCGCGATAATGCTGCAGACGATTCCAGCCTAGGCAGACCACGCAATACGACAGCGGCCAGCCAAGTCTCGAGAGGCCTTTACAGCCGAAGCCGGTCTGCCACCGCGACACACCCACACAGCCTTCACACAGCGATCTGCAGAGCGCTCCCTCCGGACAAGACTCCACACAGCCTCGTATCTGCGACCGACGTCACCCAGATCACACACTACAGCAACACCACAGCCTTGCCCTCCCCACAGTTCTCGGCGACCAGCGCCGTCATCACCACCAATCTGCCCACATGAGCGGCACGCATGGCCCTCTGGCCACACCAGCCATGCTCCGCGAGCCCCTGGCGCCAGGCCAGCTGCCACATGACAGACCAGCGGCAGCCCCCGGCGCCTCCGCGCCCCCCGCGCACTCCGCTGCGAGTACCGCGGTAGGCGCGTCAGGGACGGGGGTCGGCGCCGGCGTGCTGCGCGACATGCATATGCACCTGTTCGACCCCAGCGCGGCCGAGGATGCCTTCCAGTACCGCAAGGGTGAATGCCTCGGCAAGGGCGCCTTTGGTGTCGTCTACCGGTGCGAGGTGTGTGCTGACGCCTGTCCATGTCGCCGACGGACCGTATTTTGCCCATACCAATATCAATACCGTCAGTGGCCATGGATGCATGTATACAGAGATAAGATTCAATGTGGAACGTGTCAGAGGTTACTGCGTGCCGTTGCCTCTCTGAGCCGCAGCCCTGTTCTGCCTCATGGCGCATGCAGCGGTTTCGCCGCATGTGTGTCTTTGCTCACCCCTTTAAGTCTTCGTGTCTGCCTTTTTGTCGGTGCCCGGTGTCGCACCGGTGTCGTCGCTGTTGCCGCCAGCTACTCCCGATAGCGATCGGTGAGCGCTGCCCAATCTCTTGAGGAGCCGCGCGCATGCATGTGTGCTCTTTTGACCCCTTGAGATGCCGAGGTCACTTCCAACCCGGACATGGCTTCATGGCCAATTCCTTCTTCTGCCCTGTAGCACCACACACCGCATGCAAGCATCTACGAATCGATGGCTGTGGCCATCACGTAGCCGTTTGACATCCGCGCAACAGCAGTCTGAAAAGAGGCAAGAGGCACAAGGGTGTGGGGGTGTAGGTCCGGGAGGACCCTGGCGCCGACGTGGCCGCGGTGCCGCGGCAGTTTGCTCTCAAGGAGGTGAAGAGCCCGAACCTGTTCTACCCCAACGCACCCGACGCGCACCTGGCTGACTCCCTGCCCCTGAACGAGCCGGCGCTGCAGTTCTACCACGAACACCCCAACATTGTGAAGGTGTGCTCACCCCTGCCTCACCCCTCACAATCGTGGGCATCCGTTCCGGGCAGGGTTTCGTCTGGGCTGTATTCGCCCCCGGAACGCAGTGGGTGTCTGGGCATGGTACAGCCAAGTTTGCATCAAGCATACAATGTGTTGCATGCCATGCATCTGACACCGCGCAGACACATCCTGCCACCCTTTGACCGCTCGTGCTGAGTCCGAACTGACTCTGATGCTTGCGGCTGTGGCTTCAGGTGTACTGGGCGCATGTCGTATGTCTCGACCCCAAGACTGGTGCCCCCCTACATGTGACGGCAAACCAGCTGTGGGGCCCGATGGCTGACTACCTCTCACCTCCGGACCCTCGCAGCGGCCCTGTCGGCGGCGCGGCAATGCCGCCGGAAAACGGCGCCGGCACGCTCGGTCCACTTCATGGCAAAAGCGCATGGCCTCTCGGCGAGGGGGCCCCGGGTGCGCGTGCAACGCATGACGGCCGCCCCGGCCACAGCCGCTTCGACGAAGGCGGCGATGGCGTTGAGCGGACGGCACTGCCTCTGGAGATGTACTCAGACATGATACACGTCTGCATTGATGGACCCTCCCCCCCCGACGCGCAGCCGCCGGTAATCCCTGCAGCTACAGCCAGCCACGCACACCCTGAAGCAGCCGCCGCCGGCCACGCCCCACGCATGCCTGCATACCCGCCTATCGGGCCGGTGACCACAGCGCGCGTCCTCCGCGATCCGAGGTCGGACGTGCATGTCGCAGATGCATTGGAAGAGCAGGCGGCGCTCATGAATGGCCAGGGTAGCTCGCCCCCGGACCCTGAGGGCGAGAGCCCTCCGCCGGTGGTTCCGGCCGCGCAGCACGGCGCCGCAGCCTCGCCTCCGCCGGGGGCGCAGCACGCGCCCCCTGCGCAGCCCCCGGGGGGTGCACCTCCACCCTGGGGACACGATCACGTGCCAGGCGAGGCGGCGGCGGAGGAGGGTCCCCCGAGCGCGTGGCGGTGCCGCGTCGAGCGCGCGTGCCGCGTCGCAGCAGCCAAGTCGCACGTGGCCGCCGGCGCGGCGGGCCGCGAGGCCGCCGTGCAGCTGAAGATGCGGATCGCGATGGAGTACTGCGACCTCGGTGCGCTGCGCGTGCTGCGCGTGCTGGGCGTGCTGTGTGGTCCATGTGCTGCGGTGGAAGACAAAGGTGCATGCTCTGCAGCCGCCTCCTCGGGGTGCCTGCACGAACATCCTCATGTTCTCCTGACCTGCATGGTGCCGCGTGGCCGTGCTTCGAGGCCTATGCCGGTCCTCAGCACAGAGGAGCGATGGCTTGCGTTGCTCCTAAAGCCCAGGCGCGGCGCAGTATGCACTGTGCCTGTGTTCAACTGCATGTTGTCTTGCCGCAGCACGCCCTGCAGCCATGAGTGCAGTGAGGCTAGTACATGCTGTGCATGCTCTGAGGCAGCTGACGGGCCCCGTCGCACACAGCACACGCCACACAGCAGGTCATTCATGTAGAAGAATATAGCGAGTCCAGCTTGTGTAGTGCATGCAGAGCCAGCCCGATCGCCGCAAGCCTGTGTGCAGGGTCACTGGCGGACTGTCTCAGCAAGACGCAGCGCGGCGCACAGCACTTTTCGCAGCATGAGCCGCTCCGGAAGCTCGGGCGCGACATCACACCGCTGCGCTGCATGCTGCTGACGGCGCTGGACGTCGCCGAGGCACTGCACTGCATGCATGCGAGCAACATCATGCATGGCGACCTCAAGCCCCACAACATCCTCCTCGTGTCCGACCCCAAGGCGCGCTGCCGCGCGCCTAAGCGCATGCGTGCTGACACACGGCGCCGGGCCCTCGATGTGCATGCATGGCGGGACATGGAGCCGAAATGCCGCTGCACTCGGCAAGGAAATCGAAGTGCAGCCGTGTAGCCTTTCGTTTTTCCCACGACACAGCCAGCACGCAGCACGGCCCGTACCAACAACACAATCACATCTCGGACCTGTTTTGCGGGGGGCCATTGCAACAGGTGTCCTGGCTGAGAGGCGGGATGGAGTGCGGGTGCGGTGCAGGACGATCGAGGATTCCACGCCAAGGTTGCGGATTTCGGGCTGGCGGTGCACATGGCCAAGGAGTCGACGTACGAGGGCCAGCAGGGCACGGAGGCCTACCTCCCTGCGCAGGTGCCTCGTCTCCCCTCCCTGCCTTGCATCATCTGAGACTGTGGTGCTGTGCCATGTGCTGTGGTTCTGCCATGCAACGGCCCGAGCTCGTGTTCATCGTGCATACGAGGCCGTGCGTGAGGGGTTGTTGGTTCCCGTTTTGAACCTGCGAACAGCCACCCACCTTTTTGCCCCCCCAATGGAGGCCATGTCGGTCTCATGCGAATGCTCACGCGGGCAATCGTTCTGTGTGCACGGGGGTGCAGGCGCAGAGGTGATCCGCGGCGCCGGGGCCGTTGCGTGGCTGGCCACACCAGTACCGCGCGGCGGCGCTGTGTCCGCTCTATCGCGCTGCGGAACGGAGCCACCCCGCGACGTGTGGGATCTGCCTGCTGCGGACTGCGTGGAAGACTCGTGTAGGTGTGGATTTGGTGGCTGCGGGGTGTCGACCCTGGAGGTGTGTGTGCAGGTGTTCCTCGACCACGAGCTGACGCAAGCCAGCGACGTGTACGCGCTCGGCCTCCTGCTGTGGGAGATGCTGCACGGCGTGCTGTGGTGCTATGTCTGGGCGGCCGAGAAGCAGAAACGCGGGTGCGCAGCGCCACCCTGACCCTCCACTGTCTTCGCTGCCGGTCCGATCATCTGCAACACGATCCATGCTTTCAGATCCATGCTTGCGTGATTTGTTTCTCACACTGACGTTTCACATACCCAAGCTTCGGAAGAAGCTCACAACAACTTCAGAAATGAGCACTGTCGCGGACATGATCAGGCGCCACTGCTGGACAGCTGGCCGCATTAAGGCGTTTAGCACTCACACGCCCGTCATGCACTGACGGTGAGCATGCTATAGCTCACACACGGACGTGGCATTAGGTACCCATGTGAGGAAATCATCAGCCGATCGCTCCGGCCAGATTCGGCTGCTGCAGATCTCTGTGCCTCGTCAGTGTTTGGGCATGCAGTTCCAACAGCGCTCGCCGGGGCGTGCCAGTGCGTGTCATGTTGCAAAAGTGAGGAGCCCCACCCAAAAAACAGGATGCGTGCGCCGTGTGCTGAGTGTGCTGCGTGTGCTGCGTGCGCCATGTGCTGCGTGTGCTGCGTGACACGTGTGCTGTGTGCATGCTGACCCCGCGCTGCGATGTAGAATTCAAGACCCGTTGCAGATGGACTTTTATCGCCCCCTGTGCAACGGCCGGTGCCCGCCGCTCGTAGCCACGCTCATCTACAAGTGCATCCGCTCCAACCCTAACAGCCGCCCGTCTGCCGAAGACGTCCGCAGCCACCTGTACGACGCCCTCGAGAAGCTGGAGCCCCCAGCGCCACCCCCGCGCGGCCACGCCGCCCATGCCATCCCGGCGGCCCCGGACTTCCAGGTTCCCCCTGGGCTGTCGCACGCCGGCCGCAGCGCGGCACAGCACAGCACGGGCATGCATGGCGCAGCACAGCACAGCTCGGGCTTGCATGGCGCACAGCACGGAGCAGCTAGCCGGAGCAGCCTTCCAGGCGGGGCCTCAAGAGCGAATCCGGGGGCTGCGCCGGGGGGGGCGGGTGGGGGCTTCCTGCCGCCGACGATCGCGGTGGTGGTGCCACCATCTGATTCCAGGCTTTCAGGGCAGCCGCCGCCGCCGCATGCATGTGGGGGCGTGCTCCAGGCTGTGCCTCAGCACGGGCACCAGGCCCCGTGGCCGCACGGCGCGGGTGCATCGGGGGCCGTCGTTCACGGCGGGGAGCGGCTGCGGGAATGGAAACAGCGGGACGATGAGGATGAGCAGGCGAGAGGGGGTCCAGGGTGGTTTGACCCCGTTGCGGCAAACGCGGAGGAGGGCCCCCCGGCAGAGGTGCCGCGGGAAGAGGAGGTAGAGCCGCGGCAGGCGGAGGCGCGGCTGGGGTGCTGGGGCAGGCTGCAGGCTCTGCTGTGCGGCCGGGCCTAGGCATGCGAGGCACCTGCATCCCCTTGGAGGGGGTGCCGTGGCGCATGTGCATTGCTGCCTCTGCGTGCCATGTGTTTCGTCCGGTCTGGGACGGCCCGTCACACTAGCGTTGGGTCATCGGGCCCGATCACATGGAACAGTTCCGAATATTCACATATAATTTCAGGGTGACAGCCCTGGAAATGCTGCAAAGCGACCCAACGCTGGTTGACAGGCTCCCAGGCCCCTCTGTGGCCTTCGGCATGTTGTGTGACGTGGTGCCCGAGTTACCCAGTTCAAGTGAGCGTGGCTGATGCCGGCACGACGGAGTAAACCTTTGTGGCGCACCATGTGGTTGTGGTTACCAAAGATGACCCACGGAGAGAGTGCTGTTTGCAGAAGCACGCATGAGTCTGAAGCAATTGCGGTACAGGGGTGCCGCATGCGTGGCGGTGCTTGCGAGACACAGCCTGCACCTCCCGCGTAGCAACACGTACACACGCATAGTCCGGTTGACCAGGGTCCCAGGTCCCCTTTCCATCTGCGTTCTGGAAATGTTGGCGGTTAGCGCTCCTGCATGTGGCCACGCAGCAAAGCTTGGACGAAGGTAGTGGCAGGCACTCGAGTATGCTGTGAGTATGTGACGGTGTTGACCCGGTCAAATAGACAATCTGAGGCTGGCGTCTTTATGCAGACGTACATGTACCGTTCGGCCTATGTGCGACGCCACATTGTGCCACTGTTGTTGGCGGAAATGTGTTGTACTTTGTGCTGGTGCTCTGTCATACAATGGCCCGGGCTTGTGGTATTTCCATACATGAGACACTTGCTGCGCCGCACAGCACGGCCGCCCGGCTCACACACTTGTTTTTGTTAACGAACGTCACACAGAACACGGCTAAGTGGAGCCAAATGTGCTGTATTGCACACCAATGTTCTCCCTCGAGGTTCCCACATCACACACCGTCAGACACTGTGGCTTGACGGGCGCACCATGAACACCGACTTCCACTTGCATGTGCGTGATGATCGTTCAGCAGATTTCTGACGAATGCTTCCACTGGCAAGCATCGTGTGCCAGGCAGTGTGTACGTGGCGTCGCCGGACCGGACTACACACAGCACAGTACCGAACGTGAAGGTTCTGTTTCTGATTGGCGACCCAATTAAAATAACCCAAAAGCTGCCAGGCGCACCACTACTGCTGCCAGGTGGCGATGCTTGTGCCTGGTAGCCTGCTCTGGTGCAACGCAATGGATGTCGGAGCTCGTGCACGTGTCATGTGTTGCATTTCCCGCCAGAGTCTCTTACACTGTGCAGCGCAGTGCCCCAGCTTTACAAGTGATTACAAAAGAGTAAACGGAAGAAGACAAGCACCAAAACGGAATCTCATCCCATCCCACAGCTTTATGCAGGTCAGCTTTATGCAAGTGATCACGCAGCCAAAAGAACATTCTAGAATCATCTACAACATTCTGCTTCGGAGGCCGTCGGTGGGCTCAGTACTAGTGAGACGACCTTATGAGTCATAAGTTATGAACCAGTCAATGACTGGCAGTCATCGACCTCGCTCATGATCATGCTCAGACAGCACAAGATGAAGGGCAACCGTGCCTGCCACGTGTCCTGGCAGCGCCATCTGGCGATACGAGCTACACGTGCACATGTTGCACTGCACATATATATAGCCGCCCTGCAGCCTGCGGCCGCCGGCTGCAATTTCGCCTGTCATGCTTTGGCGCAGAACACGCGCGCTGTCTGATAAATCGCGATAAACGCGCTGACGGAGAGCGCGGGGCACGACGTCGAGCCACTGTCCGAGCGGACAGCTCCGGCTAGCCGTGCGTATCCTCAGCACATGTACAGTTCGTGGGTATTGCGAGCCGCTCGTCCTCGCAGCGTGTGGAGCACCACCGCAGTGAAACCGTCCCAGGCAAAATAGAAGCTAATTATAACCATCGAGATATTTAATTCTTAAGAATTTGAGCTAGAGCAGATGCGCAGCATTTTATATACTTCGCCCGCTCCAACAGCATTCAGTAATGATGTTGATGTTGTGCTGTGATGCTGATGGCCTGTGGACTCACACATGCGTGCAATGAGTGCGCGCCCCACAATTGCAGCAAGCTTGAATGGCAGCACATATATGCTAGACATACAGCAGCTCGGTGCTCGCAGCCCGGAATTGCCCGGCCTGTTGACAAACTGTCACACCTGCTCCTGCTTCTCCACTGTGATACTGGTTAGTCTACTCGTGCAAGAATCACAATACCTCCGACACCGACAATCACAGCAGTCATGACACTAGTGTCAGCTGCAGCAATATTTTCACAGTCAATTGCAAGCGAGGCACTACAGCGGCGCCGCAATCGCAACAGAATGCAGCAACGCGCTATTTTTGCTATGTACTGAAAGGGTAGCTACAGCCCACCATCTCATGCTCTATAAAAGTCTGTGAAATTTGGGGCCCGTTTTGCACTTCACTGTTCGTCCGCACCAGCCATCGCTGCGGATAAGGCGTGTGCCCTCGCAATTTTCACGCGGTGTTTACAAGTTCTCCCCTGCTCTGTGGTAGCTGGGGGTGCGCTTTGCACGTCTGCTGGGCCAGCAGTGCTGGCTGCTCTGCTGCTCATTTAGCCGCATGCTATGGGATCTCGATGGTTCGCTTGAATTTTGCTCTGTCCTGACGCAAGCATGCATACGTATGCATACGCGACGCTGCCAGGAGCCTCGCGAGGCCTCGCGGCCGTACATCCTCGTGTCGGCGCACGTTCTCGAGCGCTTCACACCACGCCGCGGTGGAGTCGAGGATGATTCGGGAATTCTGACGTTCGATGAGCTCTACCTCGGCGTGATTGGTCATTCTGTTCCACGCGTCGTACGAGTACGCGATTACTGCGCCAGGAGAATCGATGGTGGCGCTATAGGCGAGCAATAGACACAATGCGACCTCAAATGGAGTATGACTGCTGCGACCTCAAATGGAGTATGACTGCTCATACAGGCCAGGATGTGCTCGTGTCCCTAAACATTGGGACGCCAGATGTGTTCACGTTGTGCAGGTGCAGTTCGTCGTGTCGTGGAGTCTCGTGTGAAGAAGGTTGGAAGAAGGTGTCGGAGTCGCTCACGGGCGCGCCCACAAGATCGCGGCATCCAGCGCTGCAGACTACTCACGCACAGCTCGACCACACCGGTGCCCGGGGCATGAAGCTCGAAACGTCAAGGGGAGCATGTATACAATCTTGACCGTGTCCACGGCGGTAAACACAAAAGCACGTCTATGGCAGAAGCGATAAGAACATCCACCGTGAAAGACGCTGGGGAAGGAATATAGAACTTCTGTCTGACAGCTGTCATTTCCAGGTCGTAGAGGCGCTCTGGTGTCTGATTTTGTGCGTGGTCTCGTTGAAATGACACACTCTTTGGTTGAGCACGGCTTTGCATCGAGCGGAAAGGTCGTTTTGTAGCTGCTGTACAGAGTCGCACTGAAACTGGCCGCTTCATCATCACCGGGAATTTGTACTCTGGAAATTTAACGGAAGGTGGTCTGAGTCCAGACGCGGCGCAGTAGCAGCTGTGGCGTTGAAGCAAGGTGCGCATCTCGTTCCAGGTGTTGGTCGCGGGAGACGCCCTCTCGGACATGCCCATTCAAGGCAACAAATACCACTGCTGGTGATAGCTTGTCGGAAGGTGGAAAGCGCTGCGGTCAGGTCTCACCCGCGTTTTGCTCGTAAATGCCCTGTGTGGTGCGAACTGATGACGGCACGGTGCTGGCTGTCACCAACTTGTGCCCGCCAACGGGCTGCACAACATGCTTAAACGTGACCCTTTCAGTGGATCAGGAGTGGGTAGAGGCCCAGCGCGTGCAGAGTCAGCATTCTGCAGCGCACATTTGTCCTTTGATTGGACGCGATGTGAGCAGCATCGACATCCCTGTGTCACGTCAATGCAGGCCGCACGAGTAAAGGCCATGTCGATTCCTTCCGTTGTGGCGAACTTGGTGAACCGGTCTCTCAATGGGAGCTTGCCCACCAATGGTGCTGCTGAGCCTGACGCCTCGACATCAGCGCATCCGGAGGCAGAATCCATCATGCCAATTCACAAGGTCGCTACGAGTACCACAGACGCTATTGAGAACGTAGGTCTGGCTGCTCTACATCCTCATGATGAGCCATTCATCAAGAAGAAAGTGCTGGGGAAGGGGGGTTTCGGTGTTGTAAATCTCTGCGAGCGAAAAGACAAAGTGCGCGCTCCCCGCCCACCATTACCCAGCATGTTTCGGACTATCATGCTGCATCAGGCCCAGGTTCTGTGGCCTGACGTCTATCTGAGCAAGGCGTAGCCATGTGCTTTCGTAGGTGGCTGTCATACTTGACAAAACTCCCTCCAGACGTTGCGCACGCCACAACATATAGACAGATGCGACCTGTAGCTGTCGTAACTAGCTATCTGCGTGACATGGTGCCCGTGCTGCTGCAGCCTCGTGTCGTGCATTCCCTTCCACACCTGTACAACCATAGCACAGCAGTGCGCCTCCAACGGCATTCAACTTCCTCACCAAGGCCTCTGTGCTGTCCATGTGCGGAAGCTATGTAGCACATGTCTACATACAGGGCCGTGGTGTCCAGGACCCTTATTCTCCTGTTGTCTAGCCATGGACTGAGGGGCTCACAGACCGCCTCTGCAGCATCCCTGCCTGAGCTAACCACTTCCACACCCAGCTACAGCCCAGACAGCACGTCTCTCTCCTGTTCCCCCGCCAGCTCTTCAACACAGCTCACAGCAGGTGTCTCACTGCGTGGGAGCTGTTGAATCATCACCGGCTGCTGCAGCAGCAGTGCGATGACTACTCTCCTGCGCACATCTCACAACCAGTGCAGATGCACCCAGGCTCCACCCGCAGCCACCACTCATGCCTCACCCCCCTGCGCCACCACAGCCATGGCGCCCGCATGCCTCCCATAGCACACACCAATGCACAGCATGTCGTGTTGGCTCAAGCACGCCGCTCATGGCCACCACGGGGGCCGCGTCACACCTGGTCCCCACAGCCTCACCTCACGGAGTCAGTGCAGTGCAGATGCGGCCATGCGGCCATGCACGTGTGCACAGCAACAGAGGCGGCGACTGCTGCCGCCTCTTCGTCCGCAGTTCCCGCATGTAGTCACAGCTGCACTGGTTAGAAATGACAGGAAAGTGAAATGCGCTCGGGACCCGGTTTTCTCCCCCTGCGCTGCTATGTCATGATCGGATACCCTGGGATCTGCAGCCTGGATGGACAGCAGAGCCGAGCTATGCTGCATATGGGCACCTGCCAGAAGCTCCCCCCCCCCCCCCCCCTTCCTGGTTGTAGCTGCCCGTTTCAGTACCTCCCACGGTCCCGAAACTTCGCGGCGTGCACAACCTGCTCCACACCCACCACCATCAGCCGCGATCAGCACATGCTGCAGCCGCTGACCGCCGCGAGCGCGTGCAGGGCAAGAGCCGCGGCAAGGCCCGCCGGCGGCAGATGCCGCGCATGTTTGCGCTGAAGGAGCTCTCCTCGCCAAAGGTGTTCTACCCCGGCACCTCCGGGGACATCCGCGACTACCTCCCCCTCAACGAGCCCTCCATCCAACGCTTCCTGAAGCACGCGACGATCGTGGAGACGTACTGGGCCGACGTGCGCTGCCTCGACCCGAAGACGGACGCCCCCCTCGAGATCACGGCGTACGATCTCACCGTCACGGCCGACGACGCGGCGTCGGGGACGGACCCGTTTGTGGAGAAGGGCGGGCAGTCATGGACGCCGCTGGACCGGCTGCGCGACGTCGAGCGCTCGTGCGGGCAGGTCGCGGAGACGCGCCGCATCGGCGGCGCGCCGGAGCCGCAGGGCATCAAGCTGCAGATGCGCATCGCCATGGAGCACTGTGACCTCGGTGCGCTGCGCGTGCTGGCCGTGCTGAATGTGCTGGACGTGCTGTGTACGGGGGGGGGGGGGGGGGGGGGGGGGGGCAGCATTCTGTGCGGCCATGCTGCGCGTGCATGCTGCGTGTGACCGGGGGTGTCCACGCGCATGCGCCGCGGCATCCTAGCAGCCTCCATGTATCGTCCGGCATGGATTGTGCCGTGCTGCTGCTGACGTCGGGCACCGGTCGTAGCACCTGCTGCAGCGCCGGGTGTCCTTGCCGTGTCTGCATCTTATCCACAGTTGTCAGCCCCAACATGATACGCGGGCCCCCTGTGAGCAACCCCCCCTCAGCACCGCGTTGATAAACAGCTTTTTGTGGTCTGAGATCGGCAGTCCTGCTCCCTGTCCTCTGTGTTGGTGCATGGCATACCCGCGCTCATGTCGCACATCAAACACTCACCTGTGCCCTCGTTCCGAGTCACCCCCCGCGCGCCACGTGCTGACCCGCATCCACTCCCATCACCCCACATCATCCATCCACGCGGGTGCGCCGGTGCGATGGGGGTCTGTCGAGCGGTGACCGGGTGCCGTGTTCGGGGTTGCCGTGGGTGTGCATCTCCTGACGTGCGTGGGGGAGTTGGCGTGCTCGCTCGGTGCCCTGGCGGTGCTACCGGCCACTCCGGCTTTGTCCTTGTAGCACACACACTCGGGGCGGTGCTGCAGGGTCGCTGAAGGACTACCTCGCGCGGCCAGAGCAGCAGACACGCACGCTCGCGGAGGCCGTCACGAAGGGCAAGTGCAGCGGCAGCATCGACATGATGCGCTGCGTGCTGCTCACGGCGCTCGACATCGCGGAGGCCCTGCGCTTCATGCACCGCACCAACGTCCTCCACGGCGACCTCAAGCCACACAACATCCTCCTCGTGAAAGACCTCACCGTGCGCCCCTCCGCACTTCTCGCTGGCCCCTCCGCACCTCTCGCTGGCCCCTCCGCACCTCTCGCTGGCCCCCGCTGGGGGATGCTTTGCCGTCAGCATACCTCCGCCAGACGCACTCCTGCCACGCCACGCTGCCGGCGCATCTACAACTCTGTATGTGTGGCCATTCGTCAAGGAGATGATGCGGCTGCATTGCGTACGTGTTGTGAGGTCCTTTGGAGGCACACCGGACATCCCACAGCATGTGTCGCCGTGTGGGACCCCCTGTTTCCACTCCACACAGCGGTTCTGTGCAACGATTCGCGGCGCGCTGCCGCCCACGGGCTGCGTATTCACCAATCGCAGCACGTAAGATACTCGCAAGCTGTTCCTGGAGCTCCATCATGACACGCACTACATGCCCCGTCCACAACGCAAACACCACCCCACCTCACCCCTCCACACTGTCTGCAATTGCCTGTGGCGTGGGCTGTTCCCCTCAGCTCGTTCACGGCATGCATGTGCGAGTTCAGCTGAGCGTGCAGGACGAGAAGCGCTTCCGCGCCAAGGTGAGCGACTTTGGGCTGTCGGCGCACATGGCGGCCGGGCAGACGAGCGTCGAGATCTCGCACGGCACGGAGGCCTACCTCCCGCTCGAGGTCTTCAAGGACCTCGTGGTGACGCAGGCGAGCGACATCTACGCGCTCGGCCTCCTCATGTGGGAGATCTACTACGGCATCTTCTGGTTCGGGGTGTGGGACGCCGAGAAGCGGCGCCGCAAGTGCGTTGCCACCGCCCTCCCGTCCGCTGATGTACTGGCCATGATTGTCACATGAGGCGGTGGTCTGTCGTCGGGGGCAAGTGTCGTGCTCGGTGGCCGCTCGAGCACGTGTTGCCGTGCGGTGGCGCGTGGAATGGGCCGTGTTTGCTTGTACACACCGTCGGGCGCCCATTGCGGGCGTGCCAGGCCGCCGCAGGCTGGCCGATCAAACACACATCTGACAGCGATGCCCTGGCCCGGGGCGGTCTCGCTGCGCCGTGTCTGGGAGGATTCACCGACCGCTCGGCACCAGGGCTGTCTCTGTGGCCCGGCCGCTTAACAACCCACACCGACGTAGCTATCGCGGTGCTGACGGCGGCGGCGGGCGTGGTGCAGGACCAAGGACCCCTTCAAGATGGACTACTACCGCCCCTCCTGCTCCGACTCGTGCCCCGCCGAGTTTGCCAAGATCGTACACGACTGCATCAAGTCCAACCCGATGAAGCGGCCAACCGCCACCGACGTCTGCAAGCGCCTCAACGATGCCCTCAACGCGCTCTTCCCGGCCCCGCCAGCGCCGCCACACGGGCCCCCCCTCGGGCCCCCCCTCGGGCCCCCCATGCACCCGCACCCCGGCGGCCCCCCATTCCGGCCCCCGGGCGTGCAGCATTACCACCCGTACCCTGGCCCCGGCGAGCCGAGGTATTATGGAGCGGGGCCGCAGGGGCCACCCCGGGGGAAGGCCTCCTGGGCGTCGCGCCTCTGCCTGGGCTTCCGCGCCGGCGGTGGCAGCGAGCAGGGTGTCACCGTGAAGCATCAATGACACAGCGCGAACTGCCGGCCGCACGGCGTGAGCTGCGGCGGGCAAGGGTGGTAGCGGAGCAGCAGGGGGAACCCCAGCAGATGACCCCAGGCGGGCTTACCTCTCCCCGGCGCACCCCCCACGCTGCACACGGACCGTCCACACCGCCAACGAGAGTGCAGGCCTTGAGCTCCATGCCGTCGGCATCTTCAGGGGCAGCGCGCCCGGGTGCCACACCCTGACCCCCAAAGCCACTCCATGCGAGCACCGCCGATGCAGGAGCCGCGGGCTGGAGCCTCCCACAGCGGCCTCCCACAGCGGCGTGCTGCGTGCCCGGCACGCTGTGCAGGCTGTGCGTCAATAAATCGACACTCTGGCACAGCACACGGAGACAATGATGCTGCATGTTTGCTGCGGCGCTCCCTCGTGGGAGTGCTGCCGGAGAGGCGGGCCTGGCGGGCCTGCGGCCGGCTGCCGCTGTCCCCCCGCGTTGCTGCTTGTTTTTGCTGCGTGCTGGCGAGTGCCAAGGGCGCCATGGTTCACAGCCGCGCGTGAGATACTGCCCCAGCCTGATTGGCCATGCCTTGCTGGCGGGGCGCACACACACCCGCGTACGCTCTCGGAGGACTCGCTTGGTCTGCTCACCTGGCGGTGCTGGCCGCTGCACGCAACCGCCATGCACGCGTGTGAGCCGGGCGCCTCGGGAGGGACATGATGATGCTGCCGGAGTGGGGCATGCTGTGCTGTGCTGTGCGCCCTGTGCAGAATCGGCTGGGGCGTGCTGGCCGACCCGAGGTCCTGTGCCGCTCCTCGTTTATCTAGGTGCGCATCGTCAGGGGCGGCCCCTTGTAGTCATGCAATTGCGGTGGATGCATGCTGCCCAGGGCGTATTTGTGAGGCATGCCTGACGAGGCGGGGCGGGTGACGGGCGTGGCCGGGGCGTGGCCTTATTGTTCCGTCGGTGGGGAGCCTGTTACGATTGCCACCATGACTGCTATGGTATTGTGGTCGGCGTGCTGGCACGGTAGCACACAGCACGTGTGTGCTGGCGTGTCGAGGAAGGAGGGGCCAACGGCCGAGGTGCCGCCTCTGCAAACATGCGATTTTGAACCGGGCTGTTGTGGGTGTGGCAATTGTAGCAGTCACTCCACATCACTAGGGCGACCGATTCCAGTGCACAGAACCCACATTACAGCGTGTGATCCAGGCACCGATATTCTGTAAACTTCTCAAACGCAGTTCAGCATGGCATACAGACAACCCCGTTTCCAGTGTCGAAGCAACATGCTCGGGATTCAACTTTGTATGTATTCCCCAACCCCCCTGATAGACGTGTTCTGATGGTTCTCATGACGAGTGCGATGCACACGTGACCGGTTGAAGACATTTTTGCAATACGAGTATGATATAGACGACAATAAGATGTTATTAACCACTGATCAAATCCGACGACAGTACCGCTGTGCCCTAGCTACATGCTGACGGAGCTCCAGAGTATCACTCACTGCTACAACCGACTATGGCTGGAAGCCCCACCTCACGCGGGTCTAGATGGTGCAGAGTGAATCGCATCACCGGTCAGCACATTGGCACCGTCCACAATGCACACAGAGACCCTGCAACCACCGGTGGCCCCAAAAGGCTGGCGAGTGATGTGTGGCACTCGCACCACGCCGAAAGACAGTGGCGTAGGTGATCACACAGGAGGTGTACTGTGTGACCCCGAGACTAGTGTATTTACTATAATAGATCTGTGGTATCGCCGAGATTGTTTTCTGCTGTAATTGTTCTCTTAGGAGAGAACACTTACAGCAGATCCTCTGTCGTATCCAGCTACACCTACACTCTGGCAGGCGTCCATGTAATGTTTACAGAATTGATGAGAATGCCAGGATTACGCATGCACTTTCATGTACATCTACTCTCTCCGGGAGTACCCTAGGGCACGCACGCCCTGACCCTGAATCAGCAGACCTGTCAACCTGCGCAGCACAGCACAGATGCGGCGTGTTCTTGCTGTCACATGAGGCCTCTCTGCACGGCTACTCCCACTACTGGCACATCAAATCTTCTTGTGGCTCTGGTAGCTCAACGCATCACACAGAGGCCTCCTCATGAGCCGCTGTCTACGCGGATCAATTCTACAACTGCACTCATCCCACACGGCATTGGCGCCCCGTCTGTAGAGGAACTCACAGCACAGCATGGCGCAGCACAGCACGTTGCGAAACAATCCCGTATAGTCCTGGCCTTTCCTGCCACATCTCCCCTGCCACGAGTACGTGAGAATCATGTGGCATCCACTCCGGAACTGCCTGCAACTGACAACCCCCAACGCCCACCTGCCGCATAGCATACATCGCGGCCCCAACCCATACACCGAGATCGCGGCGTCTGGAACATGACACAAGGGGCCAGCGCTCATGCCGCACAGCACACAGCACGCAGCAGGGCACCGCGGCATCGCTGACAAGGCTGCACCCTGAAGCATGTAGGGGCTATTTCGGCAGCCGCGCTGCGCTAGCCGGCGGCAGCTGTGCCTCTGCGCAGCACGCAGCACGCTACTCGGCGACCTTACGCAGCATGTCGTTGATGTGGCCGTTCATGGAGCGGAAGGCGTGGAGGCGCTCGTCGCGCAGCGCGATGCCCTTCGCGAAGGTCACGTTGTCGGGGCCGAGGGCCATGCAGTAGTCCTTCGCGAGCTTTGTGATGCCGGGGCTGCCGGGGCTGTCCTCCGGCGGATCCTGCACGTCGCGCACGCTGCCGCCACATGCTCGTGTACAATGTGATGCTTCTACAGGGGCCGGGGGAGGAGGGGGGGAAACCGTGGCGGCCGTGAGACACTACACGCCATGCTGGCGCTGGATGCCGCATCGCAGGTCTCCCTTGGTGTAAACTCCACAGGTGCGGCCAATGCGGACGCATCACACAGGCGTACGCCTAGCGGCAAGCTCAACAGGCGCATGGGCGCATGAGGGTGACACAACATGCCTGAGCCGCCAGGCAGGCTGCAGCAGTCAGGTGAGATCGCAGCATGGGCACAGACGCCAGGCGGTTGTAGATGACGCGGGGGAAGGGGGCGCACCGGGAGGTTGGAGCGGGCGGGCTCCGGCACGAGGCTGCAGGCGCGCACGGTCTGCAGGTAGCCGCGGAAGCCGTCATAGTCTTGTGCGTCGTCTGCCAGCGCCTGCAGCTGCTCTAGCACATGCTCCACGTTCTGCTTCGCTTCGATCACCTCGGCCTGGAGCAGCTGCATGCACGCCGCGTCGTCAGCGACGCAATAGGCCACAACACGCGAATTCGCAGGCGTCGCAGCTTCTGTAGAAGCGAGATCCCGCCGGGGTGGGCGCGAGAGCGGCCTCTTGCGCGCGGATTCAAGCGCAGGTATGGACCACATCACAGCAGCGCGACAGCGCGCCGGGGGAGGGGAGCGAGGGGAGGGGGCGCACGGGCACGATCGAGCGGATGGTCGGGCGCGCCGCGGGGGCGACGGCGA
The DNA here is from genome assembly GCA_023078555.1 of Ulva prolifera. Classification (NCBI taxonomy): domain Eukaryota; kingdom Viridiplantae; phylum Chlorophyta; class Ulvophyceae; order Ulvales; family Ulvaceae; genus Ulva; species Ulva prolifera. Next base: position 5,176,467 of record CM041199.1, read on the forward strand.
GGCAGTCAAGCACCATCTCGTGCAGCGCGCCCAGCATGCCGTTGCCGTCTGCGGCCTGTGCGCGCTCGTACAGCCCCTTGGCGGAGGCGCGCGCCTGCAGGCCGGACTGCTGGATGCGCTCGCCGGTGGCGGCCTCGAACATGAGGGCGCCGACGGTCCAGACGTCGGCGGCCGCGGTGACGGTGGACGGCTGCGCGGTCTGCATCGCCGCCCACACCTCGGGGGCCGTGTACTCGCACGGCGGGCTCGGCGGCGCCGTCTGGCCTGTACGATGTAAAGCAGGTTTATTGTGTCAGGCTGCTGCGCTTCGGGCGCGAGGGTGAGCGGGTGCTGCAGTCACTGGAGCACCTGTGCATGCTCGCACGGTGGCTTGATATATGTGGATCGAGACTGTGATTTGGACAGCCGCAGTGCGGGAATCGATGACCCTGCACGCTCCGGGGATCTGGCGCACGAGGACAGTGTTCAGCGCGCGGTACTCTGCCGGCTGCATACACCGCCTACCCTGTCCAGCATGAATCGTATGCACGTAAATGACATCGACACACAAGACACAGAGAGGTGCGAGAACGCACCGACGCGGCTGCAGCGCTCGAGATCGCACAGCACCCACCGCTCCGTGTCTGCGAGGAACAGCACGTTTGACGGCTTGAGGTTGCGGTGAGCCCAGCCCTTCGAGTGCAGCGTCTCGACGACCGCCGCGATATCCGCAAGCGCCGTCCGGATCGTCGCGTCATCCCCGCGCGGAATGCGTGCAAGGAACACGTCGAGCGGCTCCCCGACGTCCATCACGATGCATGGAGGCCACCGGTAGCCATCCGGCCCGGTCCCTGGCTCCGTCACGATGCCGTGCTGTGGCACCGCGACCGCCTCGGCGATCGCCGTGCGGCCATACGCCGCACGCTCGCAGTCGAATGACGTGCGCGACCGGTAGAACTTGATCGCGTACCGCTTCTGCGTCTCAGGGTCCTCGAAGATCTGCACGACCGCTGTGCGGCCGAGGCGGCGGTGCGCGAGCCCGAGCGGCGCGTACTTGTCGAGGAACTTCTCGCGCTTTGCGCACAGCGCGTCCAGCGCAAGTGTCAGCGGCGCGAGCGGCGTGACCTGTGTCGTGGGGTCCTTGCCGGAAGAGGTGGGGAAGAGGGAGCCGGGGGGGTTGGGGCCGAGGGCTCCAAGGGCGCTCCCGCCGTTGGCGCCGTTTGCTCCGTTGGACGCGCCGGCAAGCTCCGCCGCCGCGGTGTGCACGCCGAGGGAACGCATGGAGGTGTCGTTGGAGTTGAGGCCGGAGGAAGCCCAGGTGGCGTCGGTGGCGTCGAGCGGGATCTTGGCGCCATTCGTGCCGTTTTCCTGCAACACCGGGGGCGGCTGTAACAGGGTGGCATGTGGCTGTGGGGCTTTATGGTGCTGTGAACAACTGACCTGTGCCCTGTAGATGCATGTGAGTACAGCAGGGGGCACAGCCGGGGGCACAGCACAGCAGGGAGCCCAGCACAGCAGGGAGCGCAGCACCTTGCCGCCGGGCGCGCCATCGTTGAACTCGGCCCAGGCCTCTCGCCGCGAGCGCCGCCGCACCACGACGTACACCGCGAGCGCCACGAGCACGAGCGGGAGGAGCGTGCCGAATACCGCAATGAGCGCGGTACGTGTGCCGTTGCCGCCGCCGCCCCCGCCGCCGACAGACGCGGCCTGCGCCTGCGTTGCAGTGTCGGCGTCCGTCGAGGCCGCGGCGGCTCCGTCATCGCCGCCGCCATCTGTGGCGGCGGCGTCGCCACCATCCGCAGCACTGACGACGTCGTCTTCAACCCCATCCAGCACCGGATCGACAGCCTACATGCAAACCCCGTGCGACGCATGCACGCATGGCTCCGGATCGCTGTACGATCTGTGCTGGCGTCCGAATCCAACACACCCTGGTAGAATCTGACATTTCCACAGCCCGGTTCGGACACGCGCACACAAACACACGTCGGGGAAACATCATCCGCACGCACGTGGCACTTGGACCACCCAGCACGCACAGCACGCACATCACGAGCTCCGCAGCCCCGCACCTCTGCAGTCGCCAGGAACCAGAGGTCAAACGTCGACGCAAACACTCCGATCGGAGCGTCCTCCAGCGGCTGGCACGGCTCTACGGGCCCAAACGCCGAGACCTCGACTTTCTCTCCGTTGTCGCAGTACACCCCCGCGTCCGGGGAGACCCCCGCGAGTGCCGTCGGGCTGATGTAGACCGCTCCGGGGCCGTCCATCGCGGTGACGTTGATGTCCTCCATGCGGAGGCTGCCGAAGTTCTCGGTGCGGAAGAGCGCGAGCCCGTCGCCGACGAAGGAGTTGTGGATGTAGCCGTGTGACACGGACAGGGGGCCCCAGGTGCTGACGACCGCGGGCTGCTTCGCCCGCACCTCAAAGTTGTACATCTCGACGTCTGCACCAACGTGCCCACGTGTTGGGGTGCGCGATCGCGTGCTTTGGTGTGAAATCGCTGGTGGAATGACGTCCTGAAGAGTGCCGGTGGACGCAGCACAATTAAGCCTGATGCAGCTCATCAGCATCACACAGCGCAATAGCATAGAACAAGAGCGGATATCTCAACGTATTTTCAGGGAACCCATCCCAATAATGAATTCATTATCTGGATGGATTCGCTGAAAGTGGTTCAATACCGCCCAACACGGCCACACAGCATGCCCATGTGCTGCATGCAGGCTACAATGCGCAAGGGGAGCTGTGTCTCAAGAGCCGAGCTCAACCGGGCGGGCCTGGTGGAGGGGGGGGGGACTCACTCTCAAGGTGCATCCGCGAGGCGTCATCCCAGAGCGCGGCGGCCTTGAAGCCGCCAAGCATGCTGTTCTTGCCGACCATGAACGAGAGGTCGGTGCCATAGATGACGGCCCCCCGGCTCGCGATGACGATGCCACGGGGGTCCCCGGACTGCTCGTCCCCGTCGACACCCACCAGCACGTCGCTCTCGTCCGCAACCGAGTCGCTGTCGTAGCGGATGAACAGGTTGTCGATCCACAGGTGGTGGTTCGGCTGGTCGATGAAGAAGAGGCCTGCATCGACGAGGACAACGCACTGGCCAGGGTTGACGAACTGCGTCCAGTTGGTGTCGCCCTCCTTGCGCATACTCGTCGGCACAGCTTCGAGACACGAGCCCCCCTGCACAATGTCATCTGTTGTGAAGCCGCATCCCAAACAAGCCTCACCAGCGGCAGACCCAGAGTACATGTGTCTGAACCGAGGCCTGACTAGAGAGACGTATCGTATGCATGTTCTCTGGGAAGGCGCTGGGATGAGGGGGTCTGGTGACAGTCTGGATACGCGGCGCACACTCAGCAAGACTTCCGCATGATGCCGCGGTGTGCGTGGCGTGGGGAGAGGGGGCGCACGAGGATGGCGCGGGTGGTGCGCTGTGGGGACACAATGTAGCCGTAGTCGTTCAAGTTCTGGCCGCGGAGGTCGAGGTGCTGCATCACAAAGATGTCCCTGTCGCCGTCCGCGATGGCCTGGATGAACGCGCGGGGCGTGGTGACGAGGTCCGGTTGCGCCGGCGGCGCTCGGATCTCAGGAAGGCTCTCAGGTAGGCTCTGCTGGCCGGGTGGAGTCGGCTCTGCGAAGTCCGAGATGAGCTCGCTGTTAAGCACCTGCAGGGGGGTTTCGTAATCCGGTGTTCGACCGCCGCGATGGATCGCTGTGCACACGCGACGTGATCAGTCGCTGCTGCGGCGTCGTGGGAACAACGCGCGAACGGCCATGCATGGCGAGGCGTCGTGAGGAGGGGCATTAGAGTCCAATCGTGCAGCACTGGGCCTCGACGCATGTATAAGATGAACGAAACAGTTCTAAGCGTTGTGTACTGTAGCGTCAACATGAAGACCATGGACAGACGTTTCGGCCTCGCGAAAGGCCGTGCCAAAGAATCTCATCGACGTGAGTCACATGCATGCAAGCAATGCAATTTGGACCTACGTAGCACTCCGCGCTCGAGAGTCACGAGGAATACATACGGAGCAGCTGCACGCATGCATTTATGGCACGGGTGTAATCGGGCGATATCAAGCAGCAGCTTGTCGATTGACCCGCGCGTGACTGGGTTCACGTCCACGTTGCTCGAAACACCTCCGTGCTGCCGCGCATGGCGAATTTCGAGGGCAACAGGGCCTCACGCAGTCGCAAACATGCAACGGCAGCAAGGTCTACGCCTTGCGACCCACATGTGGCCAGTGGCCACACAGCAAATCGGCGCATGCATGGCGAGCGCGAAACCAGGATCTTCGATCGGACGACACAGACGTAGCGCGTTACAACGGACACCCGTTAGAAGGCGTTACGGCTGAGCCGTCCGATCGAACTTGGCGCGACAGCTGCTAACACCCATACCGTTCCGAAGCCCTTGGGCCAGCGCGCCGCATGCCGGATTCGGCCAAATTCGATATGGCACAGGAGGATCCAGCGCGGATCTGTGTGCACAGAGACAATGGCGCGCCGCCACACGCGCCAACATCGGCATGGGCGGCTCCAGGGCTTGCCCCCACCGTGTCAGCCGCAGCGCACACATCAAATGCATGCATGCAGATGGGGGGGCATTCCGAGCAGGTGAGGCAGGGCATGCCCACGGGACAGCAACCAACCCGTGCCGCTGGCATGTCATTGCGGCACGACCAGCTCGGCGTTCGAACCAGAACCTCCTAGAGACTCCGCGGCATGGGTGTGGCCGCAACGCTTTGGTGGCCGTGGCACATGCCGCGCCGGCCAGAGGCACTTCGGACAAAATCACACTGCGGCCGTTGCGCGACACACACCCACACAACGCATGCTCGTGTGGTGCGGCTCTGTGCTCGTTCGACGCGGCGCTCCTGTGCGCTCGGATGCCAGATACACGCAGGAGCACCTCATCGCGCAAGCACAGAGCCCCGCCGAATCAGCATGCTGTGCAACCGGCCCCAACCCCGACACAGCCAACACACGGGTGAAGCGCCCACCATGCAAGGCGGTGGAGCCGCACCGATTGAACCGCGAGCACCCACTCGTCGTCCATCGTCAGCATGCCACGCGGCCGCCGGCCCGCCGGGATTGCCGTCGCGGGCACGACCGTCTGCCGCGAAAAGTCCCACACCGGCGACCCGCCCTGGCCGTTCGGGCCGGCCGCGTCCGCCGCGACCAGCCCGCCGCCCTGTGACATGTAGAGGTTACCAGTGCAGCCTTCGCACACGGTACCCTGAAGCTCGGTGATGGCCCCAGTGTCCCGCGCGAAGAACGCGGCCGTGTTGTTCCGCGGGGCCGCAAGCGCGCTCATCTCGAGGCCGAGCAACGACATCGCCCCCCAGCTCGTGACGATCGCGCGGCTCATCGTGGGAACCTGAAAGTCGTGTATGCTGCACCCTGCACCGGCACGCGCGCTGGCTCAGACCGCAGCTGACGATTGTGTGTTCTTGGGGCATGTTTTGAACCCGCGGCCCGTGCTGATGTGCCTGTGGGTTGGCCACGAAGCTGCCACGGCCGGGGGCGGGCCGCACAGCCGCCTCGCGGGGCATCCGCAACAGCTCATGCCGGAGCGCCTCCCGCAGCAGAGCCTCTCTCGCAGAGAGAGACTCCTACAGCCCCACCCCCTCCATGACAGTACACACTCCAGAGCGCTCAACACTGGGGCGCAGCACGCCCGGCGCAGGACACGACCACGCCACAGCGGCTGTGCGCTCCGCATCCTCACGTCAGGCACACGCTTGGCAACACGCGTCTGTCACCCGGCGACGCGGCATCGAGACGATCGCACGGCAACAGGCGCAGGGGTCAGGAGGAGGCAGAGCCAGGCGGGGCGCACCGTCAAAGTGGGCCGCAGCCGTCTCAGACCACAGCATGATCCCCTCGCTGTAGTCTCGCGCGCCCTGGAACGTGCAGTTGGACACCCAGACCTTCGAGCCATCGCCGTCGATGTCGAGGAGCCGGTGCTCCAGGCCGAACTCCTGCGGCCCGTGCGGCGCGCTGCGCAGGTACAGGCGGTCGATCCAGAGGTAGTGGTTGTCCTGCGTCATCCTGAAGATGCCGTGGTCCGCCGAGAGGATGCACCGCGAGGCCGCGGGCTTGAGCGGCTCGCCGAAGTTGGTGATGCCGGCCGGCGGGTCGGGTGTGGCCGGTTGCGGGCAGGACCCCTGCACGCGACCGCAGCGGCTTCTGCATGCGGCAGCCGGAAAGACTGCGTGCCGGGCTCGGATGTGTTTACAGCCCACGACAACGAGAGCGCGCACCCATCACTCACAGCGACAGAGAGACAGGGAGGGTGGGGGTCACGCAGATGTGGAAGCAGCAGGGGTGCGGTGGGACCGCGGTCGGAGCGCCGCTGCGGCGTCGGCGAACGTCGGGAGTTGCAGTCATCCGCGAGGCGGCCCGTCACGGCTGGCTTTTGGTTTCGGCACGCACCCGGATCGACCGTGTCGTCGGCAGAACGGCCATGATGAAACCTAGATCATCTGTTGGGAGGTTGGAGAGGTCGATGTGGTCGGTGATGAGGATGTCTCGGTCACCGGCGGCGACGGCCTTGATGAGCTGCGGCGCCGTGGCCACACGTGTCACCTGCGGCGGCGCGACCGCCGCGGCCGGGGCCGCCGCGTCCGGCGCGGCCGCGTCGCCGGCGGGGTCGACTTCAGGGGCCACGTAGTCTTCAAACTTGTCAGGCTGCTCCTCCTCGGAGAGCAGAGGCCCGACGAGCTGCATGCGGCGTGCGCGGCGGTGATTCGGCGCACCATGCATGTGAGCGCGAACACGGCAGAGAGTCCACTGGGTGATGCGACGCGAATGCCGTTCACGGACCAGCATGACTGGCACCAGGGTTTCGAATGGAGATGCAGGGGCATGCATGCACGGCATGCATGTATCACGAGAAGAAACAACAGGAGCGCTATCTGCCAGAACAGGTCGTGTGCCGGTGGCGAGACACCTGGCGAAAACGGCAGGGGCTGTGCGCCCTGTATGCCAGGGCACACGCCCATCAGTCCTGGATCCCGAAGTCACCAGCGCCCTGATCAAACCGGGCACAGCATCCACCTCACGCATGCATGTGTCCAGAGGCGCACCAGCTGCCGCTCGATGAACGCCGGCGTCCGCTCCGAGATGAAGCGCGATTCCCCGTCGATGTTGTACGCCAGGTCCCCCAGCGCCTGGCTCGCGGCGGGGATGTAGTCGTCCCCAGGCGCGGTAGGTCTTCCAGCCGGGTCCTGCGCATACACAACCACCGCAAGCGGGTAGTCCGAGAACACCTGGGCCGCGGCGGCATCGTTGCCGGCGGACACGGTGAACGGGTGGGGGTTGCTGATGGAGGTGACGGCTTCGTAGCGGAGGCCGGGGCCTAAGCCACCAGGCAGGGGCTCGCCGGCCTGGAGGTGGATGAGCGCGAGCGGCAGCCCGTTCTCGGCCGGCGCATAGAGGTTCTGTGTGAAGAGGCAGTCGATGAGGGAGACGGGGGCATCGGCCAAGATGACGTTGCGGCTGCCGCCGAGGCGCCGGAAGATGCTGTCTGCAGCAGCCGTGGGGATCGGTGAGGTGTCACGTGTCCGGGGAGTGCCATGTGCTGTGTCGCACACACAGCATGAAGAATGAAGCATAGAGCAAGCCAGTGCATGCCGCATGGGGTGATTGCGAAAGTGACGGACGATGAGACGTTTGAAGTGGAGCAGACGCATGGTGCGGGAGCGGGGAGCTGGCCTACTGAAGTGGTTGCCGGCGGGCAGGCGCCGTGGATCGGCGTGTCTGTGTACATGCATGCATGCATGCATCTGCACACAGAGCGCCGGGGGCAGAATCATCGCATGGCAGTCTCTGCACTCCCGGCTTCTGCGAGGCGCCTCGCAAGGAGGCGGGAAGGGGCGAAAGCGAATCCCGTGAGCGACAATCCTGGCGCCCAGTGGGCATGAGAGCATACACGCCGCCAGGAATTCGCGGAATCACCGGAGGTGCGCACGAGATGCTGGAACTCTTATGACTTTGTGCGGTTGGCAGATCTTCTTTGATGAGAGGAGCGTGCACCTTTGACGTACACAAAGCTGTCTATGGTTGCCTGGATGGCGGTCATTGAGGTCGCGCCGTCGCCTTCGAATGCACAGTCAATAGCCCAGAGCCTGCCCGGGCCGATCACCTCCACCAGGGCCTCCACGGCGTTACCCAGTGGCGCAGGTGGGGCGAGCCGGAGTGCCAAGTTCTGGATCCAGACATCGCCCTCGATAGCAAACAGCGGGCCGGGGGAGAAGACAACGCAGGCGTTGGGCTCCAGGGCCAGCTCCGCAATGTCTTGAATGAGACCGTCCGTGATGGCATTGGGATCACAGTTGCCCTGCAGCAGGCTCGAGTGAGGTGTGTCACAAGTGTAGGCGGATGCAAAGCAGATGCGGCGCTGTGGCCGACCACTCTAGCAGAGAATGAGCTCAGCAGAAAGGAGCTACCAGCACAGGGCAGACAGAGCCCGGTTTCAGAATGAAGGTGGTGAGGTGGCCCGAGACAGAAACGCAGCAATGCGGCGATGCACTGACATGTGCTCTTGCACTGTTGCATGGGCAGGCTGATGCTGCACTCGCAAAAGGCTTGCCTCGGAGCATGCGGCATGTCTGTATCAACGAGACGCGCGGACTTGTTGAAACAATGTCAGCAGCAGCTCGCTACGCAGCAGAGCTCCTCATCTACAGATGAAGACTATTGTGGTGCGCTTGACAGAGTCACGACAACCTGACCTGTTGCAGCCGTCTGCCGGTGTACAAAGGACTTCTAGCGTGGGACGCACCCGGATTGTCAGATTGACGCCCGCTGTCACAGTTGGCACTCTGGTCGCGAACTGAGGATCCGGCTGGACGTTGGACATGTTGATGTTGGACGTGAGGATGATGTTGGTCGCGCCTTGCTCGATCGCGAGAACCAGTTCTTGGGCGTTGTCCACCAGCTCCGGCTCGATTTCAAGACTCAGCTGCAGAAGATCACGACCACGAGTTTCTATTTCATGTACTGTCACACGTCCGGAAGACTCTATCGGTCTGCCTTCTGCCACCCCGGCTGTGGATGCGAGCGCGGCAATTGCGAGCAGCCCGCCCAGTCCAGCTGCAGCACTGCGGAGCGACCACGCCATACTTGTCAAAGCCATGAGACGATCAACGAAGAACGTTAATTTGGTGCCTGCATGTGGGGTACCCAACATGTCAATTCTCTTCATGCACCATCCGGTGTGCATCCAAGTCCGCACAAACTGCTCTGCTCCCAGTCGAGGCACGTCTGGCATGTTCACATCACTCAGCCACCGGTGCACGTAAGTATACAGGCCCGCACTCAGGAGCGATGTCAAATGCTTGTACACATGGCGCGTTCCTGAGCGCAACGCGTGCAGGGCATTGAGCCGAGTGCGAACACTTTGGCTGTTGAATACTGCATCATCAGGTCACCTGCTATCCACCGTAAACAGCAGTAATACTGTTACTTCGGTGAGCTAGTGGCCTGCAGGAGTGTGGGATGCTGACCGAAGGTTGCGAGGTGTGCGCCACGCTTGATGCGCGCGCCCAGGAGTCCCAGCGGCTCTTTGGCAACTCAGCACATGAGATTTTGATGAACAGGCATATAAATGTGGCACACATGCGCATTTGTACGAGGTAAAACCAGCGCACCGACTTCAAGCCAACTGCAGCTTTCGGCTGTTCCAAAGAGCCATGAAATTGGAGCAGAGACGACCACAATCCACTAACCAAAATAAAATTATGGAGCTGAAACAGCTGATACTGTGTCGCTCTACGCCCACCACGCCTAAACGTTCTCGGTGGCCAGGGCTAGCTTCACACCGACTGCGAATCGATCAGACTACAGCACAAATTCAGCTGCTGCGCAATAGAGAGGATCTAGACATGTCCAGATATACTTAGCGCTGCAGCGAAACATCGCAATTGGGTGGACCCGCGCACAGCAGTGCGATCTTCCGAGGTGCGATAACAGCAATGCATGTGCCGAAAGCATCTGCCGCATCCAACGAATACGTACTGGTCCGCGCAGCCATGTTGCAAGCGTTCATCTGCGTAGATGCGTAGATTTAGGCATTGCGGAAGAGGCTGTGATATTGCGAGCGACGTCTGGCTCTGCGTCTGTGAACGCCTGGGCAAGGTGTATGAGCTCAATGTGACGCATCTCCACGATCAGCTTCCACAGCTTTCAGGATGCAGTACTGCCACAAGCGACAGTATGCATGTGAACACATCGCGGATGACGCGATCGCCGTCTGTGGGAGTGCCTCAGCTGCCATGCGCCTTGAAACCTGATATCGGCTGATAAAGCGAAAACTCTCGCACACGACTGGCTGTCACGCGCTGGACGGATACTCACTCAGAGTATAATCGGATAGCGGTTCCCTGAGATTGTCGACATCACCGATGTCGTGTCCTGACAGCAGACCGGCTGCGCTGGGCACTGTTTCGCATGGGCACGCAGGCATCGAAGGTCAACCTTCGCCCCTCTTTCGGTCGCCTTCGAGCCGCTTCTGCTCCACAACGTTGGCACTGCCGTTCGCCACGAGCGGAGTGGTTTTGTTTTGACCTATGGTGTGCTGGCACCAGCTTGCTGTAGCTAGGGCCAGCGCCAGTGCTCTACAACACCCGTATTTTATGGAGGGATTCCCGCTGAGTTTTTCCAGTTTTCAGAGGGCAAGCACCGCTGGTATGCTGAAATTTCGGAGGGCTATCCCGCTGTGATTGTTTTTTCCTGGAGGGATGCCAAAAATATTTCGGGCTCGCTGCGCTCGCAATCATATATGTCTGCTGAAGTATGGTAGTGAGGAAAATCCTTTGCATTCATATACATTTACCTCCAAGGCCTGTTTGTGTGGGCAACAACAGCAACATACTAGTACACATTCCGTCGCCCTCTTGCATACCAAAGGTCAGCACGCGCTCTAACTCATCACGCTCAATGTCCTGCTCATCATCATTGTCACTATAACTTAGTTGAACCTACCTCCTCACCACCTTCAGTACCTGGAAGCACATCAGACAAAACAGCGTCCCACGCCTCATCAGGCTGCATGGCTACTGCCTCAGCAAGCTTACGGACGAGGAGGCCACAATTTGAATCTTTCACCAATTTCGCATACATGTCTATCATGGTGAGTGCACCCTCCTTATCATCTATGGGCCTGTTGGGATCAAAATGCTGCTCGCGAAAGTCTTCGAATGTGATAGCTTATTACACACGTATTTGAGAGTCAAGGGTGGCCACATGCGTCGATAACATCAGCGGTCGTATGATCACCGCCTAGCTGACTTCTCGCAGCCTGGTTCGTGCCGGACGTGCTAGCAACCTCATCACGAGCGCGCTTTCTGGGGGCTGACCCCTTGAAACCGAACCGACTAAGCATTGCTCAAAGCGACAGGTGCACACAGCGTCTATTGGCACTTTCAGCTGTGCTTCGCAACATTATGTAGCGATACAGAGCCAGCGTGTTGCGGCTACGGAGCAAAGCATCCAGTGACGTCTCGGAAAGTGCACCTCAGGACACTGTGCACCTAGGTGCAGCTGCTCGTCAAGATCGCTCGCTTCGCTCGCTCGTGTGCTCGCAGCATTATCAATGTGAACACATCCCGCCCGCTGCGCTCGCACGTCGCACATTTCAGCGGGCAAGACCGCTCAGACGCCCGAGACACAGCGGGCTGCGCCCGCTGGCATTTGCTGTAACAGCCCAGTTTCAGCGGCGTAAACCGTCGACTTTTCAAAATCTTGGCGGCATTTTCAGGAAAAACGTCTATTTCAGCGGGAAAACCGGCGGTTTGTAGAGCACTGGCCAGCGCCCTGGCAAGCGGGCAAGTACGGAACGCCTGGACCACCTGGCAGCATATCGCAGGCTATGTTAGAGACGTGACGGCCTCTATACAAACAAATTCTTATCAAGCGTCTTTTGCGACAGGCTTAGCGTGCGCCAATGGTGCTTTGAGGTGGTTGCGCATGGCTGCAGCAAATTGCGCATCGTTCAATTGCCAGGCAACTGCGTGCACGAGCAAGCTCCATGAAGAACTGGCGAAGCCGAGAGAATGATCAACGACTATTCTTGAACACCAGGCCTTTAAAGCCAAGGATATTGCAAATGCTGGCGAAAATGCCAGAATCCCAAGGTCTTCTCAGGCGTGGCCAGACAGCTGCATTTGGAACAATGGCGCGTCGTTCGCCAGCGCCTGCTGATTCATAAAGCCAGACTGTACACGTGTTCTGTCTGCGAATGTGGGCATCGACGGTGGGCTCCGATTCATATGAGCACATCACGAACCGAGAAGCGCGCAACAAGTGCAGCGGGCATGCATGTTGAAGTGAACGTCCACCTATCTTGCGCGACCACGATGGCAAGCGCACAAGATTGGTTACGAGTCAGCAGGCCTCAGGATCAGAACAGTTGCAGCATCGTAGAATTTGCAAGCCAGGGAACACTGCAGGGATCCCCGACCAGGGCTTGCAGTCCTGGATGCAGCTAGATAAGCGAGACAGACGGCATGCCGGGTCATAAACTTGCCATGAGTACATTGTTCCTGCATACTGTCCCCGAGCTCGCGTACACACCTGGAGCAGCGCTTTACTACTCCGACCGCGAGACCTCCCATCTCGGAGATATCAGTGCATCGTTTGCGCACTCTGTGAAGTACGCTTGCAAGCTATGGTCATGGATGACTTCGAGTGTATGAACAGCTTGGATATGGCTAGCCATATCCATGGCGATGCAGCTGCATCGCCATGAGCCATGCCGGAACGCTGCACAGGCAGCGCTAGCAGTCCGGTCGTGCCTGCATGCCTACCAGCGTCTAGTCCCGTGCCTGGAGGACCCGATGCTGCCAGGTTGAGGCGTGTGTGTTTGAGCTGCTGCCGTGTGGCTGCATGTGTGGCTGCATGTGTGGCTGTTGATTAGAAGGGGTTCTTTTGCTGTTGTTGTTCTTTTGCTGTGTTTGTCTATATAAGTCTGTGTAACAGTCTAGTCTCTCGGTGTCTGCTCCTGCATGCTCGGTATCAGCAGGAACAGATATTACAGATGTAGTATCTATCAGCTGGCCGTGAGGGAGTGCTAGCAGCGCGTTCACCCGCAGCGTCATCCATGCAACAGCAGTCTGCTGCTGATCAGCAGCAGACTCTCAAGAACCCTCGAGTCCGACATCGGTACGACCCGGTCAGTACACATTCCGGACTCAGAACTCGTCGAGAGCTTCAGGCGTCTGCGACGGATCCATGCATGCCGATTAGGCGTTTCGGCCTAAACGTCAACTTTGCTGGCAGAGGTGAACTTGCGGGTCACCAGGTCGGCGCGCCACGCATGGTCATGCACTGTGTGCCCTCAAACTCGCTACCGCGATCCGCCACGATATCCCAGCCGGGCTCAGCAAGCTGAGCATTGCAAGGGATCTCATCGGCACTGTCCGCAAACGTGTGCAGTGAAAGAAAAGAATCAGTGCATATATAGCACGCCGCCCTCCTCCCACCCCCCACACACGTACAATGCAATTTCCTGCCACAGCTTGCAATTGTATATCGATATCATGAATCATGTGACATGATCGATCACGTGCACACGGCCGCGATCACGTGCACACGTTGCCGGCAGCGCAGCTGCGGCCGGCGAGGGGGGTCTGCACTCGGGCCATGCACACGTCCACCGGGAACGCGAGCCACTCAGAAATATTTCGAAATCAGCATTTGGGGCGAAAACAGGCCTTTCCCTGGGCACCTTTCTACGTTTCGCTCAGGGACCGCCTGTGTGCATTCAGTATGTTATTGTGAGTCTATAGACACCGCCCAGGGCCCTGGGCGATGTCTGAGTGGCTCGCGTTCCCGGTGGACGTGTGCATGTCCCGAGTGCAGACCCCCCTGGCCGGCGCCGGCCATGCGCTCTCCAGAGTCTCCACGGTGCCGTGCGCACCGTTGGACTTGCGGCCGGAGACCACCTCCCCATGGCATCATTCATCTACATGGCTGCGCCCATGGCCCGGGGGCGTGAGCCCAGCAGGATGCTGGCGCGCCGTGGCCAGAGTCCGAGATGAGCTAGTTTACGTCGTAAGTTACGTCGTAAGTTACGACTAGTAGCCTTGCGATGCGAGTGCGAGGATCCCATTTGCAGCGCAAGCATACATGTGCAGGAGAAACTGGGGGACATCATATATACATATATATGATGCATGTTTATGCCGCCAGGTGACGCTTTGTGCATAGGGGTTGTGTCGGTTAACAATTGTGAACCCCTGTGCTGGTACCTATTGCGGCCGAGCGGCCCGGGAGGACGGGAGTGCTGCGGAAACGCGGGACAGCAGAAACAAGCAGAAACGCAATGCTTATCGCTTGCATGACCCTGATGCATATAGCTTTGTGCCGTTGTCGCATGAGACGCATGGTCGCTTGGGACAGCGAGCTATGGATCACTTGAATCGGCTGGCGGCCTCCGGAGGTTGTGTCTCGGTGTGGTAAGGTTAACTGTGCTTTGTTTGTGACGAATGCTCTGCGCCGGTTGAGTGTGGCGTTGCGCAAGGGGAATGCTCTTGTGCTCTGTGCAGGGCTTCAATCTTGGGCTGGCATCACCGGCAGGGCTGTGGTACGTGCTCGTATCCGGTCTAGTGCCATGAATGCGTGAGTGGATTTGCGGATGGATTCCTAGGAACGGCCCGGTACCCGGCCTCTCTGCTTTGTGACTACATGTCCATCTGATCCATTAATATTGAATTAGCTCCGGGCGGTGAACTGTGTTGACACTGCATCAGGAAGGTGGCAAGGGTGTGCATGGGTGTGGCGCATTGTGGATCTAGCTTTTCATATCGACTTGACCCAGTGATCTGGCCACTATATGTAGCCGGGTGTACCGTTGGGTTGTCACACTATCCATGTCCGCTGAAGGACACAGCGAAGAACAACCAAAATCACTTTACTGTATGCAAGCACAAACGTGGCCGACTGAGCCGCAGTGCTTGGCTGCGCCAACACTGCAGAACATGCGTGTTTTGGGTAGCGTCCATGTGATCAGGCTTGCAATGTTTGACCTCTCTCTTGGCATCTGCATTTATACATGTCCTGTGCAGCAGCCAGTCATTTGTGAAAGCCACAGGATTCAGGCAGGTGAGCCGTCTCGGCAGATCGGAGGGATGGTCATATGTTCCATTGACGACGGAAGGCCTGTAGGATGCTGCACTGCGGACGTTGCCCTTCTCGGTTATAGCTGACGATGCCAACTGTGGCTAGCGGTAGCGACGTTGCACCAGGCAGCACAGTAACGGAAAGACGCGTAGCGCTGCAGTGTGCTCCCCTTGCAGTATGCAGCGATAGCTACGAATGCGATGATCTGCGTACACAATGCTATTGCATCAGTCCCGCCTGCTTCGACATCCGAGACCATGCTTCTCACCTGTACAGATTACCGAGGCGTCTAGCAGCAGTACCGTGGGATAGTCGCCGCGCATACGATGCCAAGAGGCGCTGTATCGGGGCAGCTCCTGTGCTATTTCTGCCGGACGCGCAGGTGAGTTGGTACCGATGTGGTCCTTGCCCTCGTTGCGCCTGGCTTGGCATCATACCAGGCGCAGCTGGCAAGGCTCAGCTCCTTTGCAGACACTCCGGTGATGAGACTGACGCTTAGGTATGTGCAGCTGGAATCATGCAGCCCGTCCACTTCATACCTTCGCTTCCAAGACAGTTGCGCCCGTGAGGCGCTGGACGTGGGGCACAGATCATGCCGATCACAAAGACAACAGCAAACAGGAGAGCCTCAAATTTTCAACCTTTGTGTCTCCTTCGATGCCGCCGAAAGAGCGTGGACCGTCCAGCCCAAGCTCAAGTAGCGGCATCCATGCGCATTCAAAAACAAAGCCTGACGAGCCTGATGAGCGAACTCAGAGTTCAGGCGAGAAATCCACTATGGATGACATATTATCGCAAAGCGCTCACCGAGCGGCTATAGAAGCGCAGAAACGGCAGGAACAGGTAGATGCATTCAGCCGAGCTCCTACGGAAGAAGCTGAAAAAGCTCGCGATCGAATTGAATGGCTCCTCGGGAGAAGATCATACACACGCAAGCGTCTTGAGGACAAGCTGCTGTTCAAGGGCTTCAGCTCAGAAGCTGTGGACTGGGCGCTCGACTGTGTCGAAGTGTGTCCCGGTCTCTGCCTTATCAGTATCAAATACCTTCTCACGCTTGCGAAGAATCGTGCCATGCCCTGATGATCTGGCCTAGACGACCAAAGTGTGTTTTTCATCGACAGCCCTGGAAAATGCGATGCTTCCAAGATCATATCTGAGCTCCCTTAAGTGCCGATCCTTACCGATCATTTTACCAGCAGCAACAGGCTAAGCAGCTCTTTTGATGATCATTCCCCCACCGATTCACACAGCACTGTCCAAACTCCTGTCACACATAGCAACCCCTGCGATCATCTCCACCACCTCGTGCATCCCGCAGGCATGGGGCAAGCTCTCGGACGAGACGTATGCACGGGACTACGCCCGGGAGCGCTGGCGGGTGCAGCGGTGGGCGCCAAAACGCATCTCGTACGAGCTGCGCAAGCGGGGCGTCAGCAGAGACGTCATCGAGCGGGTGCTCCTCTGGCTGCGGACGGTGCGCCCTCTCATGCATGCGCAGCGCGCCGATGCGAGTGCCACCTGAAAGACCCCCGGGCCAGCATCGGCTGGACTGTGCGCTTCCCACGGTGCCTCACAGGCTCCCCCATCTCTGCGCTGTGTGTACATGTCTGCTCAACCAGGCAGGCCTGAACCTGCCTGACGCAAACAGCGCTGAGCTCGCACGGTGGATCAATGAAGGTCGATCCATTGAAATGCAATGGGCAGCTCCTCCCCCCCTGACATGTAGACGCGACGCTGTGGGGGCCACTGCAGGAGGGGCAAGTGCAGAGGCGGTACGATGGCAGCTTCAGCGAGGCCCCCGATGAGGCGGAGGCGGAGGGCATCATGCGTGCGCAGCTGGTGGAGGAGGCGCACATGCGGCTGCGGCAGATGGGGCCGCTGCCGCCGGAGAAGCAGCGGCAGCGCATCTCGGGCTGGCTCGCGCGCGGGGGGCACGACTGGGACACGGCGGCCGCGGTGCTGGAGGAGATTGGCATCAGGTGACATCGGGATGGCGGCGCCTGAGCGGAGCATACGGCAACACCCCCCCACCTCCCCCCCCATCAGCGCAGCACACGGCAATCCCCGTTTCCCACCTCCTACATCATCAGTGCAGCCCACAGCAACCCTCCCCCACCTCCTCAGCGCAGCACATGGCAACCCCCGACTCTGACCTCGTCAGTGCAGCACACGGCAAACCCCGCCTTCCCTTCACCAGCGCAGCACACGGCGTCCCCCGCACCGCCATCAGGGCCTCACGCAGCTCCGCAGCGCAGCACAAAGCGCCAGAGCGCAGCACACACCTCCCCTCACCGCAGCACACACTCTCGCTGCGCAGCACACAGCCCCTCAGTGCAGGGGATGGCTCCTCGGTGCAGCATGCATGTCCTGAGGGGCCGCGGTTGTGGCACAGCCCAATGCCGTGGCGTTTGCAATGGCCGTGAGTCCCACACACTGATGAGACGGGACGCGGCCGGTGTGCTGCCAGGCCCGTAGTTCACAGGGGTACTTTTCTTGGTGCCATACCCTCGTCCGCTCTGACAGCACCTCCATCTCCAGGCTGCTCCCCGTGTTGCGGAGCCGGGTCGCTTCGCTGAGAGGTATTGCAGCTGCAGTAAGTCAGGCTGGGAGGTGTTGGTACATGAGATTCAAGTCTCGTTTTGAACGAACGATTTGAGTGAATGTACACTGCAACTTCTAGTGTAGCTGTTGGAGAGCTCTGTGAGCCTCGTACTGTGAACTAGGCTGCGCTCGCGCCTTGACAGAGCACGATTGGTGGCTAAATTTCTGGCCGAGGATCTCTTGGGATGGTGCAGCACATGTCTACGCATGTGCTGCTTGCAAAAATAATCTTTGTTTGATACACTGCGTCTGTTTGCCTACTGGTTTATCAGGTAACACAATAGCTTGCAAGGGTGTGCGGATTCGTTGCAGCCTCGGTTGTGCACACTTCAGGCCATGACTTCCATGGGATATGGTCTTGCGCAATTATGCGTCGCTATTTTTGAGTGTTGGCAGCACTGCAGGTACCGGTGCGATGCACGAGGCTGTGCTGACGCATTCAGGTCTGACCAATGTAAGCAGTAATCAGCACTGAGTGGAGTCGTCCTGAATTCGAAGGTCCGGGTAATATCATCGCTTCTTGAAGCGTTGTTCGTCTCTTGCCAGCTGTTGCGTACCGCCATGGAGCAACAAGCTGGTGTCTGTGGTGCACTTGCACAGACTGGGACAGGCTTGGGGGGCAGGCAGGTCAGTCTGTAGGTAGTTCCCATCGACAGATGCTGGTTCAATCTGTGGAAGACACTCCTGCGTGCAGGTCTGCTTCGAAACTGGATCGGTCGACAATTGCACTGCAGATCCGGGGTGGCGGAGGGCTTGACAGCACTCCGACGAACCACAGCACGCAGCTGTGTGACTAGGGGATCCGGACGTGCCCCCGTGAATTTGCTATGTTAAAAGAGAAGCATGAGCATGGAAACATGCCTGAGCGGGTAATGCGTGATTTCGGCATGCGACATTCGACAGTGGCGAATCCCTGGACCTGCGCCACGCAAGCACTTTTCTATAACAGAGGCTGTACTTCACCCATAGCTGGTTGGAATTGTGTCTTGTTGTGTGAGGTGTATTCACAGCACAAGTGAAGCCTTGAGCCTGAAGAAGCGCACTGCGTCTTTGCACGTCTACCGCCTGCAGGTCTGATCGGAACAGTCAAGCTCAGTGAACGATCACAGGTATAACTCCTTCCGAGAACTGCTCACTTCGCGAATGTGCACTTTAGAGTTTGGCCTGCATGTTCATCGGTCACACCGACGCGGTGGTTCACAGCCAGGCCCAACTGCAGCTGCGAAAACTACAAGTCAAGATGACGTCAACACACTATGATGATTTGAAGCGAGCGGTTGTGTCCTGTCTAGAGAGCCGTGGGGTGCGACACAATTGCCCGAGGCTGTGAATATGTTTGTGCTTGACTATGGCACCGGTTCGGACAGGAAGCACGCCGACGGAGCTGCTCTGTATATAAACAAATTTGATCAAGATGGCTACACGCGTGGTGTCTCAAAGTCTACGCCAGTGCATCAGGGCATCTGGCCATTCAAACAACCGAATGCCTGTCACCGCACACCAGGTATCCGGCGGGTAGGAATCGCGTCTTCTATTCAGGTACTTGCCAAGATGCGCGCGGAGCTGACGTTTTCTGTCTTCGAATCAGTGGATGCAGCAGAAAGTGTTTCTGTAAATCCGAAGAGGGATGCCTTCATTGCCACCGGTATGGCCATGTCCTTTATCTGTGTAGCCTTTGCTGCAACGAAAGCAATGTCGCTGTGAAGATGGTTGAGTACCCCTGCATCTTTGTCAACCACTGCAACGTTTTGATCTGCTGACCGGAAATGCAGAGGACGGGACTGTTGCTTTGTCCCTATTCCATGATCTGATCACCCAGCTGGGTCTGGTGTGTACCAGCCGCTTGTTTGAGAAGGAAGCAAGATTCAGCCAGCCCATGACACGTGAGCAGCTTTCCTCCAAGCTGGGGTTGCCATCCACACCCACAGAAGCACCACTGATTTTGTCACTTATCTCTGGAGCTGTGGACGCTTCACCACGTAGCAGCATGCGCGAAGAAGCATCACTTGCCAGTGCTCCCATCAAGCACGAATTGATGTCTCCAGCAATCAGGTCTACAGAAATCAAAGAAGCCCAAGGTATCTCTGACTCTTTCGATGAGGTCGACAACAGCACACCAACCCGCATCCCCTCATTTGTTGGCCCATCTCTGGATTCAGGCAGATTTCAGTTGCCCGCCCAGGCCCTATCACCTGATGAAGCTTCAGCACCATACGCGTTGCCTAGTGACTCCGCAGAGTCAATGGATAGCGGGGGAGCGAGAATATTGGAAGACACGGAACCCCGTGCACAGAGACAGCACCAGACCAACAGCTTTGAACGCATGGACACATCAGGAGCGTTGTCTACCTGTCATAGCAAAGAGGCAGTGCACCTGGATGATTCAGACTGTCAGGAGGAGCCCCCACCAGATGTCGACTGTCAGGAGGACCCCCCACCAGATATCGACTGTCAGGAAGACCCTCCACCAGAAATGGTGCTGAAATCTGCGCTGAAGCCTGTGCCAGCTGTACTTGCACCAATCCCACGAAAGAACTTGCCACCACTTGGGCCGGTGCATGTCAGCCATGTCAATGGTCCAGTTGCTCTAAACAGCCCTGCAGAGGTGCCTCGCCAAGACTGGCTGGCCAAGACGGCACCTTCCGTACGTGATGCAAGGATGGAAGGGCATGCGCAGGACCTGTTGGCGATACTTGGCAGTCCTCGTGCAAGTGAAGATGATGAGCTGCCGGGATTGCAGAGGCTGGAGGAGGATTCAGATCTCTTTTCTGACAACGGCGATATGGATGGTGCTATGGGGTTGCTGCCTGGCAGCTCCAGTGAGTCTGGGGGGGAGCCGGAGTTTGGTTTTTGAAATAGCTGCGCATTCACCACGCTAAGCATGGACATGGAGGGCCTGAGGAAAGGATCTGCGGCGTGCGCGGGGCGACCGCTCAGGAAGCTTCAAACCGGCATGGACTCGCTCGAGTATGGTTTGCTCGATGCTCCACATGATTCTAGTCAAGTTTTGCCCGAGGCCTGCGAGGTTCAAATTGTGCTGTTCTACAGTCGACTTCCACTTCGGCGTCGGTGTCGTGTAGGTGTCATGTAGCAATCTGTGTGTAAACTCACCGCGGTGCACTGTTCTTACCTGATACCTGTTCAGCGCAACTGCACGTTCGGAGGCGTTTGAGTTCTTCGAACGACCGATGGTATTGCACCGATACAACATAGACATAATCGGGCTTGCCGCTTGAACTCATCTGTGTCGCAACCAATTGATTGTCAGAGGTGCAAGTGCAGCTGTAGAGGTGCAAGGCGGGCTGTTTGCAGCCGCAGCAACACCTGTTGTACAGGTGCGACTTCAACACGCCCAGCGACGGCGGGCTCGCAGCTGCACTTTCCATCATCTCTAGTCACGCTGTTAAGTTTTTCGACTGTTTTGTAATGGCGACATCATCCTGGGATGCAACTGTTCACGCTGGATGAGGCCGGTGCTTCCAACTGCGTCAAGGCAATGCATTGCTGGGGCCAGTACGCCTGTGCGCAAGCATGCTCGCATATTATAAGCGGGCTGCAGGGCCCTCAGCCGTGTAGCAGTGTCAAAATTGCGAGGCCACCTGGTTGCTTACGCTCCACTGGCTGCAAGGGCACTGTCGTCCGCGATTGTTGGTTGCGTCTCTGCAGATTGCAGATGACGCTGTGACATGTTGCCTGCGTCGTTTGACATATTGCCTGCATAGCTGTTGCTTTTGCACGACCACAGCCGCACAGCACATGTAGGGCTGAATCCAATTCCTAGGTAGATTGTATCACCACGGCTCCGATCGTCTTCCCCAGGAGGCTGGCGGGCTGCGAACAGCTCATCGGTTGGGCATGGATCAAGCCACTGCCTGACACTGCTCAAGCATGACCATCAGCAACCTGAAGGTCTGCCGTGGAAGCAGTTGATCACGATTACTGCCGTCAAGGGGCTAGCGCTGCCAGTTTCGCTACCATTGCCGTCCGAGGTCGGTAGAATATTGTCGAGGTGGTGGTGCGTGGCGTAAGTGCGACTGCGTGCGTGGAACAACCAGCAGCATTCCGCTAAGGAGCCACGTCCGACCAAAGCCACTCCCAATGTACACCTCATCAACTTGACGGGACCATGTATCATGCTCTCCCCCTGTTTCTCTGCAACGGCTCTGTATCATACATGTTAAAGTGCTGGCAACTAGACCAAGCTTGGTCTACTCGTACTCTTTCCTTTAACATCCTGTTGTAATTTCGTCTACTCAACAGAGTGGCAGCAACAGCCAGCGCCTTGCATTCTGGCCACCCAGCCGAACCGCTGGCGGGCAGTCGCGCACACGTCCTACGGGAGCAGCTATGCCGACCCAGGGTCCCGGAGACCTGCCCTCCTCCCCCCCCGCCCCCCTGCCAAGGGGGGCACCCTACACCGAACCTCCTCTGCTGTGTACATGTACGCATACCATCGCAGATCATGATGTGCGTCTTCTCCTCCAGGACCCAGAAACGTTTGCTGCTGCAGGCACAGGCAACACGTGCGCGGCGGCGCTCCGGGCGGTCATGAGCAGCGCAGCGAGCACTTAGACGGATGGTGTACTACGGCTGCTCCACGTGGCCCAACAGGGGCCGCTGGCTGCTCATCGTCGCCTTCTCTGCCCTCGGCGCCGCGCTGACCGTGCTGCACGCCTTCGAGACCGCGCAGTGCGTGCGCTGCGAGACGACTGTGGACGGGGTCGAGGTGTGCGAGGACTACAAGCAGGGCCGCGATGCTGACTGGACAGGTCCGCCGCGCTGCCCCTCCTGGCCGCCGTCCTGCAGCTCCGATCGCGATGCGCACTCACGCCGTGAAGGTGGCGTAAGTGCACATCGCTCAGCACTTTCCGTGTGACGGCTCACGCCGTGAAGGTGGCTCAGCACTTCTCGTGAGAGTGCACTGGCCCGCCGATGTAGTCATAGGAACAGCGAGCGCGAGCAGCGAGCTGCTGCTGTGGTTGCGTGAGAATCGCCCAGGCAGAGGCAGCATGCCATATTCCTGGCCATGCGGCGGTGGAGCGGAAACGGCCTGCAGCGATCTGACGTAGACCGTGTGCTGCAGGGCTGAAGAAATGCCGCACGTGGTGGATGATCGCCACAGCAGCGTCGTTCGTAGCGTGTTTCGCGCTGTGCACGGGCTCGTGCATCTCCATGTGCTGGGCCGTGCCCCCTTCCGATGAGCACACCGTGCGGCCCCCACCCTCCCTTCCTGTGTGCTCGCGTCCGCCCCTTGCTCGAAATGCCTTGTGCGGGTCGTCTCCATGTGACCGTTCATCATCCACTGACGCCGCCAATGTGCTTGCCAATATTGACCTCACATCCCCCCCCCCCTCCGGGCCGCTTCGAGGGCGAGCAGATGCATGAAAGCCATGCACACATGCACACAAATCACACCACCGCAAGCCGTGGGAGCGCCGCCGCAGACACAATGTTGTTTCTCCATAGCAACGCAAGCGGTCGTTCATGCAGTCAATCCCCCTCAGCACAAGCCAGGCAGACAGCAGCCACGAGCGTGGCAGGCAGAAAGTCCCATGCGTGGCCCCGGCGGCGAGAGCGAGCACCTCTTGCACCACACCCCGGTCGCCCCCCGACCCCAAGCCCGGGCCGCCCCCACCCTTCGCCACCACGCAGAAGAGCACGGCTGCGCCCCCAGTGGCCCCGACCGACCCCTGCGCGAGAGCTGCCGCAACGGCCGTCCAGCCATCACCGTCGCGCAGCGATCGCGCCCCGAGCGCAGCGGGGACACCACCCTTGAGATCCCCTGGGGATGTTGCCGAGAACAGCCGCAGACGGAGCCCCAGCAAGAGCAGCCCTGATAAGACCAGCCGATCAGTCGCGCAGACTCCGGGTTTGTACGAACAATCCGTCGGCTCGGCGGCGGCCGGGGCATCGCCGGCACGCGCAGGGTCGGCCGCCGGCCCATGTGCCGGGACCTCGTACGCGGCGGCTGCGGAGCGCCCCCCCGCTGCCCCCGTCGCCGAGGCGACCGCCGTCCGCCCGCCCCTGAAATCCCCACAGCGCACGCTATCCGGGCGCTCCGCAGACGCTTGGCGCGCCGCGGACGCCGATATCCCGGCTGGCGTGCTTGAGGCCATCGGGCCACAGAGCACCGTGCGGCCGTCCCCGTACGTCGTTCTCGACTCCGAGGGCAGCTTCAGCCCGCACAGCACGCGCAGCATGACCTCTGGCGGCCGCGCCGCCGGCATGCACTTCGCGAGCATGCAGGACATGCTCTCCCTCGAACCCGCGGCGGCCGCGGGCGAGCCCAGCCGCAACGCCGGCGACATCCTGCGCTCTCTCGAACAGCTGAGCTACGCCGGGCAGACAGACACTTGCGGCTCGCAAATGCTCGGGCCGGTGCCGGACCGGTGGTTCGTCCTGAAGCCGTCCAGCAGCAGGCACAGCATGCGCAGCGCGCTGTCCGCGTACGCCGCGGCGCAGGAGGCGGAGGAAGCTGGGGGCCACAGGGCACGGCCGCTCTCAGACGGCGGTTCGGTCAGCACGACGGGGAGTGGAGCCGGGGGTGCGACGAGCGCGGCGCAAGTGACGGTCGAGCCGGGGGTGCATGGGGTGGGGATCGTCCCAGAGATCTCCCTGCAGCTGAGCGGGTACGCGGCCACAGGCGCGACTGCAGGCGCGGCGCCCCAGCGGCCGGTCGGACAGTGAGCAGGCCTGCTTGCTGTCTGAATGAGCACATCAGCCGTGGCCGCAAGTGGCCGCCCGGGTGACCGACCCTGCTAGAGGTCACCACCTGCAGAAGTGCTTGCTGTGTGCTGCGTGCTGTTTCATGTGTGCTGGTACATGCAAAGGGATGGTGAAAGGTATATGACCCGCGCTCCGATGCGCTGGATGCGCGCTCATAGTGCGTCGCGATTGCCCACCCACCTGGCTGCCCGGTGTAGGAGCGTGCAGCACTGCGCCATCGTATCTCCCCCGCAGCGCATGGTGGCATGCATGCGCCGTTTTGGGCTGCCGAGGCCGGCGTTGGTGAGCTCCGGAAGCTTGGCCGGGAGGGCCTGGTGGTTGATGAACACGTGAGACGATTAGAGCCGTGCTTGTATGTTCGCGGTGACGCGGCGCATGCTCGTGGTGTGGCCGAGCGCTGCCGTGCCATGGAGTCAGCCGAGCGCCGGTGGGCGCTGGGTTGTGTGCCGGTCAGTCATGCAGGCCATCCGCTGGTGGCATGGCCAATTGGTTTCGCTGTGCTCTGAGGACGCGGCGGGATACAGATCCCCGACGACACGATGTCAGCTCTCGAGGTGGCATGAGCTCGTGTCGGCAGGCAGACGCGGCAAGTGCAGTGGACTGTGTGTGAAGCTGGAAATCACGTGCGGGGACACAGCAGTGCAGTGCAGCACCTGAACACCGGGCCCAATAACGTGTTGCAAATGGTTTCTGTAGCCCGACAGAGACCGTCAGAGGAGCCTGTGCGTTTGTCTCCATACAAAGCGTGGCCAGCGGCGAAATAGAAGACCAGGAACATAGTGTGAGCTGCAGTGTCTGATCAGATGATACCAGAAAGGGGCTGTGCTCTTGAGTAGTCCATGTCGTGAATGATAGTGTTGTCATGGTGAAAGGCAATGGTGGCAGCAGTGAGTGCAAGAAGGATCTGACTATGGTTGCTATGGCGTTGTACTATGGTACTGCAAATTTTTTGGACGGGAGATATAGAGAGTGTGGATGGTCAGGTGGATGGCGGTGTAGGCTGTGGAGGATGGGGGCGCTTTCGGGCAATGCCAGGATCCAAGTTGATCCAAATTGAATCGACTTGATCCGATCTGATCCAAACTGATTCGAATTGACATGGTGATAATATGACGTGGTAGAAGAATGAATGGTTCGCTGTCTCTCCTGCCTTGTAACTGGAGTGTATAAGATACTACACCTCGAGAAAGCTGTATCGGTGCGTGCGCCTTCGTTGGAGAGATGGCCAGCTTCGCTGGGAGACTGCAATAGCAAGCCTGCTCAAACATGCCGGACCTGCATATCTGACATACGGGGAACGGGTGCGAACAAGCACCGCAGACCGTACATCTGTCCGCGTGTGCATGAAGTGTTTGAGAGGTGTTGGGCTGCTGTGTGAGCTGCATGCGTGCCTGCACGCCCAGACACACATCAGAACTCTGCAGCCGAGGACCTTGATCCAGGCATCACAGAGACACCTTTGTATCAAGGTCAAAGCTGGAATAGATACAAGGTGAAGCCAAATATTGTCTGGCACCTGTGCTGTTGCAGCCAACCACCACTGGTCCATCATGGGGCTGCATACACTCCTCATTGCATTTGCATGCACATACTGACAGCTTCAGTCACCTTGCCTGTGTGCTGTGCTAGTTGCATACAGATTCTGGTGCTCGCCATGGAACTGCATGCCAACAGCTGGTCTGCATGGTGGACACCTGAAGTGGAGCATGGATGTCAATGTGCTGTGCAGGGCGAAGTGAGTGTCTTCTCTGCCAATGAATGTGGTCGTTAGATCTGTTTTGATTTCAGATATGGTAGTGCTCAGGCAGTTCATTCATTTGCGACGGACACTGTAGTGTGTGACATTCTGCACGTGACATGCAGGGACGAAGCCAAAGCCGCAGCATCACATTCGCTACATCATCTATCGAGATAACTTGCTGCCGGATGATGCAGTTGCTGCGAATTACTTGGCTGCGGGTCCATTGTTCCACATGAGGCAAAATCCCTTGGCCAAGGCGACATCCGATGAGTCCCGCGCACCCCGTGACCGATTTGTGCCTATATTTCGGTCATTCAATATGCCATACGACAATGGGGCAAATCCTGTGGCTATTTGGGCTTCCCAACAGTCTGCAAGCGGCTGTCGCGAAATAGGTCGGGCTCGGAGGGCGGGCTCGAGTCTCTTGCTGTGCCGGATGGGCATGCAAAAGGCACAACAGTGTGAAACTGCCACTCCAATATGAGCAAGTATCAATCTGTGGCCAGAGCTCAGGTTGCTGCCGATCGTGATCGTGACTGAGCGTTTTCCATGCCTGCGCTATTGAGTGCAGCACTTGTAGTTGCGCGACCGACAGATGTACGTGGCCATCTGGATGTATCTCGCAGACCAGCTCTGACTGGCTGGACGCTGCATGCGGCTGTGGACTTCGAGGATCTGTGGATCTGGTACTGCATGGTCGATCCCGAGAGCCACCGGAACGATGGATGCTACTGGCATTTTTGAACGCCGAATCGCGACGTCTCGGCTGTCAACTCAAATGGCGCACAGCGCGCAACTGTACTGCCGACGGCGGTGCTTGCAATACGCTCCATCTCAGCATCCAGCATTATGCCTTGCATCTCCAGGTTGCTTGTTGGCAATTGTGGGCGCAGGAGAGCAGTGTTCCGTGCAAATGTACATAGCGCGCCCCTTCCAGTCCACATTGTGACACCAACGTAACTGCTATGCAAGTAGTATGATTATGCAGCTATTTGTGAATCGTGATCCGTGTGTTGTTGCCCAAGCGCAGCGAACCGGTTAGGGAACGCATGGTCTACTCGTCACCTCACAAGAAACGGCCGCATCCCGGCGAACCGGCACCATGGGGAGGGTACAAAGCCTAAGCTGTCATCATGCGTGTACTGATTCTGAATGGTGTCTTCTTCTTGACGAGGTGTGGAGTCTTTGGGTAATGCCTGCAGGAATTTCGACGAAACAGACTATCCGAGAGGATCAATCAAACGGATAATGATGGAAGACTTTATGGTGCGTATGGTACTATGATCGCACCGCGAAACATGGCACCGTGGCCTGAGCTGTCTTGAAAGCTAACAGGCGCCCGCTCATACGTGACAGCAAGCTCCATGTGCTATCCGCTGTGCAGCCAACAGGAGCCTGTGATGCAGACGTACAAGAAAGCTATCGTATACCCAGGACCGCGACTCAATCTTGTTCTGGGACCAAACGGTATGGTTTCTGTCGCGAGTGTTCTAGCGGAGCCAATCCAGCGCATTGGCAGGTTGCAGAGCATGGCCGGCAGTCACGGACGTCGCACGTTTACAGGTAGTGGGAAGAGTTCCATCGTATGCGCAGTGGGACTTGCGCTGTGCGCAACCTCGAAGGTGCGCAGTTGTCTCACTGAGTGTACAAACGTGTTCCCCCAGCGTGCTGTTCAGGGCAACATTTGCCCTCGATACCAGCCAGGCTGTTACTATTGGCTTTGACCTGTGCGCTGTCTGTCAGAGTGTCTCAAGCTCGATCTATTGTCACCCAGATGTGTTGTACCAACATTGTGACAACCTGTGATAGTCCCAACTGTGCTGTGACGGGATACTGCATGAAGAGACACCACAACCGCCTGACCAGAATGTCATTCCCTGGCCACTGTTTCTACTTGTGATGATGCACTGAAGACCAGTGGCAGGGCGAAGCAGTCAGACTGCAGCTACGTGTCCGTTGTCTTTGCCAGCAACATCAGAATCCCATTCTGGGTGGGTTTTACCTCACAGCCCAGCACTGTCTCTGCAGCGCCTGGGTAGGGCAGACAGTGTTAAGGAGTTTGTGCGCAAAGGCTCAGAACGGGCACATGTAGAGCTGATCATCAGCGGCGGCCCCGATGCCTCCGACTACCGGATAGCCCGCACGCTGCACGCCGAGGACAACAAGAGCACCTTCAAGATCAATGGTGCGTCCGCAGAAGCCCCTCATGCTGTGGCCCGACGGACAGCTCCTGAGACTGTGGCCTGGCTGACAGCCTCTCAGACTGTGGCCTGACGGACAGCTCCTCAGACCGTGGCCTGACGGACAGCTCCTTAGACTGTGGCCTGACTGACAGCCTCTCAGACTGTGGCCTGACTGACTGACTGGGGCCAGGCAGTGATGGGCCACCCAAACAGGCAACACAGCACGCAGGCTTTTGTGTCAGCCTGGGCACCGCCCTTTCTAGCGACCCTCCAGCCACCCACAACAATCCATGTATCCTTGTGAACAGTATAGATCCTTGTGAGCAGTATGGATCCTTGTGAAGAACGGCCTGGGCGGCTGTGACAGCTGCCCAGGCCGTTCTTCACACGACCTGCCTGGCCGCGATGTGCACTGCCGCACTACACCACAGCACTCGTTCCTCCTGTGCACCACAGCACTCGTTCCTCGACCACGTGTTCATCGGTCACTCGGCCAGTGGTCACTCACTCCCCGGTCACTCACACAGCCAGCACTGGCGTGCGGCTAACTCCCGCGCCCCTGTGCCACTCATGCAACCCCCACGTGTATGTGCCTGCGCACACACGCCTGCATACTTCTGCACATTCGCACCGCACCACTCTCATTTCACGACACGCCAGTGTCCTTTAAGCTCCTCCAGCCTCACCAGAGTCCCAGCTGCGGCCTTCACCTGAGCCAGGTGCCTGCGGCCGTCGTGTGCTCGTTGATTTGTACCTCACACTGACTCGCGGAGGACATCCCGCCACCATACAATAGCAACATTAATTACAAATCGACACAAGTCGATAGGCGCATTCGTAAAAAAAAAAACAAAAGCACAGTGGGGCGCAGCAAATCGGTAGTCTTTAATAAAAAAGATACAAAAGGAGAGCGATAACACAAAGTCATCAGCTCATGATTCAAAAGGAACCAGAGCAGCGGTGTGCGCCTGCAGGCCAGCCCAAGACGAACCGAGACGTCGAGACGCTGAACCGGAAGCTCAACATCCAGCTCGACAACCTCTGCCAGTTCCTGCCGCAGGAGAAGGTGGTCGAGTTCTCGAAGATGTCGCCGGAGGAGCTGCTGGTGAACACGGAGCGCGCGATCGGGGACGCCCACCTCGCGCAGATGCACTCCAAGCTCATCAACGGCGGCAAGGAGCTCCGCGAGATGCAGACCACCAAGTGCGTCCCGCCCCGCTGCAGCGGCCTGCATCCTCCCGGGCCATCGCATGCCAGAGCATCACAGCAGACCACAGCACACACCGCAACCAGAAGCACACGATCCGCGCGCAGAGCCTCACGTCATTGCATGGCAGAGCATCACAGCAGCCTGGCAGGCACCGCGACCGCAAGCACGCGATCTGACCGCAGCGACAGCGCACGGCTCTGCTCCCGCCGCCTCAGCAGCCCCGCATGCTGCCCCGCATGCTTCGCCTGAAGCCTGCTTCTGTATTTGGGACAGTAGTGGCGGGTTGTGCTGGGTCTACGTGTACAAAAAGGAAATCAGAGATGCAGGACATTTGCGCACCGCAGGAAACTTGCGCACCACAAAGCGGACACAGCACACCTCAGCCACGGCCGTCTCTCTCTGGCAGGGACACCAGGCTGCATAGGCCTCCAGGGTGCCACATGTTCAGTTGCAGTGGCGGCTCACGTCGATCGCGTGCAGGGAGAACATTGACCGGCAGCTGCTGAAGAAGGAGGGGGACCGTGATCAGATGCAGTCCGACGTGGAGAAAATCACAAAGTATGACAAGCTGCGTGCCAAGGCGCGGCAGCTGCGTGCCCGCATCGCACAGCTGCGGGAGAAGCATGAAGCGGTGCGGCCCACACCGCCCTGGCCCATGCATGTCTGCTCGGATGCTTGCTTTCGCACTCACATCCTCAGGAACAGTGACATGTCGGGGGCTGGTCGAAGCAACCACTCCCTACGCCCCTGCACACATGTACCTCGTTTCTGCACCGTGCAACCCCTTGCCACTGTGTATATTGGGTATATGAGAGTGTTTGTTCGCGATGCTGTGCAGCCTGTGTTGGTGCTGCCACGCAGTGGCTGCAGTTCGTGTACTTTCTTGCTGTCCCCACCATCGCAAGTGCAGTTTCCATGCATTGTCGTGACTGCCATGTTCGACGGCATGACGTTGCATAAGATCCGCTGCATGAATGCTGCATGGATGGACCCCTGCAGTGGCGCGCAGTGCGGCCGTGATGGTGCGGGCTGAGAGTCAACGCCGGTGCGGGCTGAGGTCCGTCGGCGTTGACTGGCTGTCGTAGCTGTGAGGACCGCTGCCAGTGCAGGGAGTGTTCAAGGCTCGCAAGGCAGCTTACACACAGGCCAGCGAGCAGGTCGCCAAGCTCGAGAAGAAGCTGGCCAAGGCCCAGAAGCCTCGCAAGCTCAAGCAGGAGCAGCTGCGCAGCCTGAAATCGCAGGTACGGCCCTCATGCATGGGGGGCCCGGCCCACACAACCACTGGGGGCGTGCCCGCACTTCAAAACGCCCTGGCCAGGATATCCACCCCAGAAAACATACCAGCCTACTGGACATACCCACACGGCCACCGTGAGGAGGGGGGGGGGACCCACGTCCGGCAGCTGAGGGTGGTCGAAACATCATGCCGTCACGCTGCTGCTGTCGCTTGCAGGGCGATGCACTGAAGACCACGATCAAGCAGACGGAGCAGCACCTGCGGAAGTACCAGGATGAGTGCGACGAGAATGAGGGCCAGGTGCAGGACCTCAGAGAGCGCATCGATAGCTGCGAAGCGAAGGTGCGCTGCAGCCGCGGCCGCCGCTGGCGCACCCGGCCGCGGAGGCTGCATGCAGCTTCGCATGTTGCAATGCCCTGCGTCAAGCCTTGCGACACGCAATGCTCCGCACATGCCTCGCCCTGGCACCGAGCGCGTGTGCTCGGATGCCGTGCCTGAGGGCTGCCCCGGCACCACCCCTTCATGGGCATACCTTCACAGACCTCTGTTCATACTGTGAAGTTTCCAGTTGCGCTCGCTTTTGTTGGGTCTCACGAGCACAATGCGATATCGCCTCGGTGGCCTGATTGGCACCGAGGTGGCGCCTCGGCAGACCGTGTGGTGGTGGCTGTCAAGCAGGGGGGGACGGGCTTGCGACGGCAGCGCATGCATGCGTGGGGGGCGTGAGGAGATGATCTTGTGCAGGAGGCCGAGCGCAAGCAGGCGCTGGAGGTCGCGCGGCGGCAGCACCGCGCCGCGCTCGACCACGCCGACTCCCTGCCGGAGCACCCGCAGGGGCTGGACCCCGCGGAGGAGGCGGCCCTAAAGGAGCGGCGCGGCGCGGCGGCGGAGCAGCTCGGGAACCTCTCGAACGAGCGGCGCAACTGCGTGCAGCAGATCGCCCTGCTGGACCCCGATCGCTCACGCGCACACAAACACCTGCAACGGCTGAGCCAAGTGGCGCTCCGGCGGCTACAGGCACGCTTCGCTGCTTCCCTTGGCCCCCCTCCTTGCGGTTGCATGGCCTGCTGTGGCCTGAAGCATGAACTGAATATGGGACGCCGGCACTTGGGGTTTGGACATGTACATGCATGAGTGACATGCAAATATCCACAGTGGCACGGAAGACACTGGTGGGAGGGGCCGAGGCTGCTCTGCCACATTGACCTCCTCGCAGTTTGGCATGCTGTTCATAAGCGCAAGTCGTGGGCGTTTGAGTGTGTCGCACACAGCCACCCCGCCCCATTGCTTCCGGGCAGGCGTGCTGCCCAACTGAAGGTGCGCCTTAGCGCGGGGGATGTCCGCATACGTGTGCGTCCCAGAAGGGACAGTGTCACAATGGCAGGACGCGCCACCGGATTCATGCTCATGACGTGCACGGTTAATGTGCGCGCAAGTGTGCCAGGCAGCGACACTCCCTGCGGCGTGCAGACGCTCGAGCACACGAACAGAGGGCTGGGGGCGTTTGTGCGGCACGTCGAGGAGATGAAGGGCCAAGGCCGCTTCAAGGGCGCCGTGTACGGCCCGATCGGCACGGAGGTGCGGATGCTGCCCGGCGTGCCGGCGCACGCGGCCGCGGCGCTCGAGAACTGCGTGCCGAAGCGTGTCTGGTCGGCGTTTGTCGTGGAGCACTCCGAGGACCAGGCCCTCATCCGTGAGTGCGCCTCCCCCCCCTCCCCCCCCTCTCACTTCACCGGGGGTTTTCTGCATGGCGGCAGTGGCCGCGGCGGTCGCGCTGCGTCGCCGTGGCCTGGTGAGTGTGGTAGCGCCTCATGCGTGCGGTTTGTGCCTTTACCTGTGCTTGCACAGGTGCGGCCGTGGCTGTCACAGGGGAGGCCCGTCATCGCGTGTGTCGCCGGCGCTGCGCGTGTACAGGGTGCACACGCGCGAGGTGTGCACGGCGAGGCCTGCCGCATCGACTCACACGGAGTGCTAGCGCGCCGCATCATGCACCGCGCCTGTCATCAGCTTGGGGGTGGGTCTCAGCTCATGCGGAAAAGAGGCGTGCATATTAGTGCTCACATGTGCGCCACAAACTCCACAGACACGCGTGACAAGGCCACACGCGGTCCTCGTGTGTGGCACGCACATGTGAGTGCCCCCCTCTGATGTCATCACACAGACACACCCAGCCCGCTGTGCGCTGCTGCGCCAATGCATCTCACTGCCCCGGCCTCCTGCTGTAGCGTCGCGCGCCGAAACGGCGCCGGCCGCGTCGCCAACGTCATCGCGTTCAGCGGAAACCCCTCCGCGCCGCTGCCGCGGCCGGCGGGCGCGCAGGAGCACCACGCCGCCGCGGGCACCCTCGGCTCCCTCGATACCACCTTCGAGTGCCCCGCGATTGTGAAGCACGTCCTCGCGGAGGAGTCGGCGATCACCGCGTCCTTCCTCATCGCCCGGGACAGCGACGCGGACGCCGTGTTTGAGCGCACGCCGGTGCGGCAGGTGTTTGCCCCGCAGCGCGCGCACCGCAAGACTGTCTCCCGGTGCGCCCGCCGCCTTGTGGCTATGCTGTGTTCAGCCTCCCATGCCTCTGACCATATATAGGTCTGTCCGTCGACTTGTCCCCGTGTGCCAGGAGCGGGTGAGGGCAAGGCCACAGTAGCACCACGGCCCGCTACTGGCACTCTCAGGCTGCGATGTGGCCGGCAGTAGAGCAGGCCCGGGCAAATCTGTCGTGCATGTAAGTGTGTGCCTGCGTGCGCTCTGATTTTGTAGTTTCCGGTGTGTGCGTTGTCTGTATCGGACCTGCTGGGGGTGTGGAAGGTCAACCTGGCTAAACTTGGATCTCTGAGAATGTTGAAAAAACACCACGGCATGCCATGTGTGGGAGTGTTCACATCGATCAGAAGCGTCATGGAGGTTGCCGCTGAGCTCCTGGGTGAGCACGGTTTGGTAAGCCCAGCAACACTCGCCGGGCTGGTTGCAGGTATAATTCCGCGGGTGTGTCGATGTCGTCCTACAAACTCCCCAACGCACAGCTCCTGGGCGAGAACATCAACTCGGAGGAGGTAGAGAGAGTGAAGGCCGCGCTCGCAAACATTGAACATGAGCAGCAGCAGCACCAGTCCCGCCTGGAGCAGGTTCGAGCCGCCCTCTGACTCGCCGTGCTGCTGTGACTCGCCGTGCTTCTGTGACTCGCCGTGCTGCTGTGACTTGCCATGCTTCTGTGACTCGCCGTGCTGCTGTGACTCGCCGTGCTGCTGTGACTCGCCGTGCTGCTGTGACGCGGTCCTAGCCTGCGCCCAGCTGGCGACGTGCGATCTGTGTGGGGAAACCCTGTGGACAGACAGATACATAGAGCGTCGCTTCCAGCGCTCATTGCCCTGCCTCTCTGATGCTAACCTTGCACCGCACAAAGACTGCTGCACGGGGACAAACGGGCGGTCATGGTTCACTGGATTCCACATTCCAGCTTCTTGTACGCTATGTAGAGCCTGCACACATACACAACTACACACACAGACAGGGGAGGCGTGCCCTGCAGATCGACAGCGAGGAGCAGGCCGTGCATGAGCATCGCAGCGGCGCCGAGAAGCGGCTGCAAGAGATCCAGGGCATCAAGGACGCGCACGCGAAGGAGCGCCGCAAGGCGAAGGCCAAGCTCACCACCCTCGAGGCGCAGATCGCAAAGTGTGACCCCCGCCACTTCCGCTCTCGCGTGCCGCACAAGCACATGCCCGAGCTCCCCCCCAGCCCGCCCTCTGTGCCGCAGTTTTAGTCAAATCGCGATCAGATCAAGCATTGTCACCAACAATGCACTCAGCATCACACTTGCCAGCCACTCACTCAGAAGCGATCATGAAGCTTGTCCAGCTCATCACCTAATTGCTGGCCAGCCTCTAGAGCTGCCAGCGCCGCTGGAGCACACCCTTCGTGGCGCTTACAACGCGCAGTCACTCGCGCCGCGGTGTGCAGGCAGGAGAAGCTGGACCCGCTGCTCAAAAAGCCGGAGTTTGAGGCGAAGCTGCATAAGCTGCGGGCCGGGATGATGAAGAAGCTGCGGGAGGTGGTGTCGAAGGAGGTGGTCAAGCTGCTTGCGGCCACCAAGAAGCACGCCACCGTAGTCGCGCATGCCGCGCAGCTGCAGGCACGCCCCCCCCCCCCCCCCCCCCCCCCTCCCCCCCGCCCTCCTCGCGCCACGTCCACCTCCGGCCATGCTCCCACAGGGGCAGGGCAACGCTGCCTTGTATGCACACATGCATGCGCGATCACAGCACGACATGCCGCTGTTGGGAGAGATGGGTGCCGAGCCTCGTGCTGTTTGCCTGGTTTGATGCTTGGCCGCAGCTGGCTGGAGATGCGGAAGCGGATCCGAGCCTGTGTGCTTGCTATGTACCGCTGGGTTGTCATGTGTTTGCACCCACTGACGGGGTGTTGAGAGCGGCGGCCATGTGCAGGACGAGGTGGAGCTCATGCAGCAGAGCGCAGTGGACAACCAGCAGGAGCTGCGGGAGCGGCAAGCGCAGATCGCGGGCCTCCGGGAGGATGCCTTGCAGGCCGAGACGCGCTCGCGGGCCACCCGCAAGACCTGGGAGGAGCTGCGCGCCGCCCTCAAGCCCCCGGAGCTCCGTGCGCCCCTCCGCCCTGCCTCTGCCGCAGCCTCGGCACCCCCGCGCAGGAAGCTGTGCAACGCGTGTGTAGCTGTGCGCGCCATAGTGCAGATGCATGCGTCAATATTTGATAGAATTTGATAGCGCATGCGTCCGGTTGCGGACAGGGCGAGTGTTCCCGTGCAACCATACGGGCCAGCTCCCATGTTTCTGTGTGGCTGTCATTCGCTGTCATCAGTGGTGTGGACGCAGAGCAGTGGGCTGTATGCGTATGCATGTGGGCCTCGCTCTGCCGGGCACAAAGCACCTGCTGGGCGACAGCATCCGCCGAGTGCATGCCGTGTTGTCGGTGCATCTTGGCGTGTAAAGTAAATCTGAATTCACTGAGCTGTATCCTACTGGACATTGACAACTCCGAGTCAACGGGACTCTATGTGCGTGTGCTGTGATGGCGCTGCGGCAGCGCTCTGCACCCGGTGGCTGTGCATGACCGTCACGCTGTGTGCACAGAGGGGCTCGAGGCGCTGCCGGCGGACGAGGCGGAGTGCGACGAGGCCGCCGACGAGGCCGATGCCGCCGCCGCTGGCATCGCGATCGCCGACCGCGGCGTCATCGACCGCTACCACGCCCTCAACCAGGCCATCGACGCGCAGCGCGCGCAGCAGGAGGCCCAGGCCGCAGCCCTCGAGAAGCTGCAGGCACGCCCCGCCCACCTCGAGCGATTGTTGTCGCCTGTTGTGTGCATCAGGGGTGACGTTGCCACAGCAGCATGTACTCCAGTGGGACTTTGCTGGCGACAGATTGTTCGCCGTGTGCCCGACGTCCAGCGCCGGTGTCAGCAGGGCCTGCCTCTACCTCGTCACTATATTTGACCCCCGTTCCGGGGGAGGACGGCGCGGCGCGGAGGAGTGGTGTGCCTTACAAGTGTGAGTCGTGCAGGAGGAGCTCGCGGCGGCGAAGGAGAACTGGCTGCCGCAGCTGAAGGAGACGATCGCCAAGGTGTCGGCGGCGTTCACGCAGAACTTCTCGCGCATCTCGAGCGTCGGGGAGGTGCGGCTGCACGAGGACGGCGACAACTACGAGAAGTACGCCGTGCACATCATGGTGCGCCCCCCCGCAGACCCCCGCAGACCCCCGCCCCCCCCCCCCCCGAGCCCCCCATGGCCCGGGCCCGTCTCATACACTGCGCCCCTTCGATCGTCGTTTTCGGTTGTTTTTAAACTACTAGCGCCACTCCGGGCTGCGGTTGCATCACGGACCATGTCGGTGACGGCTGCGATGCTCCTGAAATAAGGGACGCCCACGCCCCTCCTCTCCAGGAGATGTGGCATGGTGTTGCACTTTGCGGTGTGGGTGGGCTTGCATGCGCAAGGCCCTTGCACGTCGGCTCGTGCTAGGTCGAGGAGCCGAGATCCGCAACAGCCGTGATGCGCATGGCAGTGCATGGCCAGCCGTGACATGCCAGTTCTGGCCATGCACTGCCATGATCGCGCCGTGTCACCGCATGCCTCCCGTGTGCCCCGCCGCTATGCCACCCACACCGCCATGCCACCCACACCGCCATGCCACCCACACCGCCATGCCACCCACACCGCCATGCCACCCACGCCGCCATGCCACCCACGCCGCCATGCCACCCACGCCGCCATGCCACCCACACCGCTGACGCCGTGCCCTGTGCCCGCACAGGTCAAGTTCCGCGACGAGGGCAGCGTGGAGCGGCTGTCGGCGCAGTGCCACAGCGGCGGCGAGAAGAGCGTGAGCACGATCATGTACCTCCTCAGCCTGCAGCGCATCACTGACACGCCCTTCCGCGTCGTCGACGAGATCAACCAGGGCATGGACCAGACGAACGAGCGCGTCGTGTTCCAGGCGATGGTCGACGCCGCGACGGAGAGGGGCACCGCGCAGTGCCTCCTCATGACGCCCAAGCTCCTGCCGCAGCTCAATTACAGCGACCATGTGAACGTGCTGAGCATCGTGAACGGGGCGTACATCGGGGCGGCGGTGGACCGGCTCGTGCCGAGCGAGCAGCTGTCGCAGCTGCTGGGGACACACTCGCAGCAGGCGTCGCAGGCGCGGATGATGTCGCAGCCGAGCGCGAAACGCGCGCGGGCCGCGTGAGCGTGGCTGTGCCGGACGCGCCTGGCGTGCGCGCGCTCCCGCCGCGGCCGGTGCGATGGTTTGCAGCGGCGCACCTGTGCACACACTGAACAGCTGCGCTGCGGACGTGCGGTTGATTGACGCAGTGGAGCGTGAGGCGGACGTGAGATGCCTGTGCATAGCGTATCCTTCGAAGCGCGGGGCCCTCGAGTGCGACATGGCACCGTGATGTGTGCCGTGGAGGGGTGGGACCGCGGGGCGCGTGGGTTTGATTCTTTGGATTTGTAGATTTTTTGGCGTTGTGGTGGGAGGTTGGCGAAGCGGCCGCTTTGGCGAAGTGGCCGCTTTGGCGAGCCGCTCCGGGGCAGCGGCGTGGGGTGCGAAAGTCTCGCGGCAACGATGAGTTGCTGTGGGAAATGCAGCAAAGCCACGGGGGTGGGGATGGTGGCTTGTGTGGTAGAGAGAGAAGGAGCTCGGTTCATGGCATGCATGAGCTGCTGTAGATCAGACCTGGCCGTAGCCTGGATATTTGCATGGCTGGCCAGTTTGGGTAGCTGTGGGAGATGATGATGTTGTCGGCCGGTGGGGGTCATCCATTCGACTGCGCCATGTTTGCTCATGGCAGAGCTGGCTCAGCCTGAGCAGCATAGGAATGTTCGATGCGGAAGGCTGTGATTCTGTGTTCACAAGAAATACTTCATGATGGTCAACTTGAAGGCTCAAAATGACCGCCAGTCTCATGTCAATCTGTACAGCTTGCGCTTGCATAATGCCACCAGACTGCACGATTTCAGTCTTTGACGTGCATGACCACCCTGTCCAGAAAAAATGGCAGTCGATGGAATTCTGTGTGTAGTCCAACACAGTGAGTCAACGGCTGAAGCCTTTGCAGCTCGCTCACTTGCCAAACAGCACAAGTGGGCCCGATGTGTCGCCACTACGGCGGTCGGTGTTCAGGCAGAAAACAAGACGATGGCGTGGAACACTATTGCTGCACAAGTACGGACGTGCTGCATGGACTGCGCAGGGGGGCACAACGGCTGTGCACCCGTGGGCAGAGCGCAAAAAGCTCTTCGAAGGTGTACCGCTGCAGGCGCAGCGCCACGTCTTGCGTGCCTTGTCTGAATCGTCACTGAAGACGGGGGGAGAATCAACTGGCGTGGACAAACCACGGCACAAGAATCTCTTCCAGACAAGGGTTTGCACACGCAGCCTTGAATTACGCTGGATGATGCTACGTGTGCATTCTCTGCACTGCATGAAGCAGCGGGGTCTTGCCTGCATGCGTTCCGCGCGAGACGAGCGCCCAGCCTACGCATTGGGAAATGGAGCCTCATGTGCACTTGCTTTCAAATTCGTCCAAGGAAGTCGCCCAAGAGTCACGCCACAGCAGAATCCGGCACTGTTCTCAAGCGTACGTGCTCGTAACGCTACCCGGGTGCACTTTTCTGCAGACTCAGACTGACACTACACATACAATCTGCAGATTGTTCTCATTTGTATTGCGTCTCGCGATGCCCGCGAAGTCACGCAACACCGCGATCGTGTGCCGGTTCCGCGAGCACCGGATCTCGTTCATGCGTGGCTCCGTCTGTCTAGATATACCGCACCTGCACGCTGAGCGCAGCAAGCTACTCTGTAATCTCAGGGAGGAGGCGGAGGCGGATGTGGATGTCCCGCTCGCGCTGTCCGTTCAAGAGCTCCAAGCGTGGAAGGCGTGCGTGAAGGCCTCGGCCAATCCACGCCTAGGTAGGGCACGACCACTGTCATCTCTCGGCGAGGAGACTATTGTAATGGCACTGCGGGTGTGGCTTCTGATGCTGTATGTGTGGTCGGCGGATATGGAAGCCCGTTGTGCCGAGGCGGCATCTGCTTGCGTTGTGCTTAAAAAGGATGCTGATACATGGTTACCGACGATGCCGATGGCCGTCTTGCGAAAGTGGCACTGGTTTGTAAATTTGCGCAGGTTCTAGCTTTGGAAAGGACTAGTCCCTCGTTTACGCTGGCTTACGCCGCATATCTGTGGTTGCCTGTACCAGCGTCCGCAGCAGCAACAGCTACCACTTGTAACAGCACAGCGGGCAAAACCCACAGCTCTGCCCACACTGAGATCAGATCCAATTGACACAGATCCATCTTGCAGGCTGCAGATTTTCTACAGGATGATGACATGGTGTGCAGCCTGACACGCATGCTGAGCCAGGCTTTTCTCCCAGACTCGACAGCAGTGGAGATCTACGATATGGATGTATTCATGTGCGACCTAGGACCGGTTTCCTTGCCAACTCAGCGGCAGCGCACTGTGGCTCGCAAGGTGCTCACCCTGGTCAAGCCTCGCATCTGCCACTGACGGAAGCATCATGATGGCAGGTTGTTCATGTCACATGAACCATGTAGCCACCTCTCGGTTGATCAGGCTCACAACTGCATCGAAACAGCACCTGTCTGCGCCACAGGCCAGCGATGTGCCTGCATCATAAGTCATTCAGCGCCGCATCAGTGCCGAGGACGATGTCAGGCCGCCACAGCTCCTCAGGACCCTCCCTTACACCAACACCTGCCACAACTTCTCAGGACCTTCTGTCATACCACTTCTGTCATACCAACGCCTGCCACAGGGCTGTGCAGATTGCCAAGGCAGCTCCGCCAGAGGTTCTCCTGTCCATCCTCTCTGCAGCCGAGCCCACGCCTGAGACAGACTGCGACTCCAGCATGGCAGTATTGCAATGGACTCAGCTGGTATATATGCTCCTGCTGCTGCCGCCGTCTTGCCACCCCGCAGTCGTAAACGCCCGCCTCCCGGAGGTCCACCTCAGCAGGAGCCTCACCATCCCACTGCTCCCGCGCTACCCTGCCCTCGACGATGCCTCCCCAGCGCGGGCGTCTCTGCTCGTGCAAGTCCTCTCCGCCGCGGCGGTCCTCTCCGGGGGCCACCCACACCGTGTCTGGAGGCCCGACGCCACCCCCACCGTGCCCCCCCACCTTCAGCTATCCCCTCATGGACCCTCCCTCACTGAACTACGGTCCCGAAATGAATCGCGTAAGCGCCCACGCGAAGAGCCGCCGCTGCCGGTGTCCCCTGAAGACATCGCGCCCGCCGCCACGCACGCCTCTGCGCCGGCGCTGACGTGCCTCCGGCTCGACACGCTGCTCACTCACTACTCAAGCAGTGCATGCATGCACAGCGTCCGTGCGGCTGCCCAGCTGCAGGGGCTGCGGGAGCTGGAGCTCTGGGGCTGGCACGCACCGTGCCTCAGCCCGCATCTGCCGGCCACCCTGCAGGCGCTCCCGGAGCTCACACGACTGGGACTGCGCGGCAGGGCACACTGCCGCCTCAAGCGCTGCATCGTACAGAAGCTGCTGTTCGCCGTGACGTCCACGCCGCAACTCGAAGCCCTCGCGCTTGAGCAGTGCTTCGACTGTGACACCCTTCCCGGCGCAGCGCTACCCGAGGCGGCCCGGGAGGCGCTGCTGAGCCTGTCGCGGCTGACGCGGTTGACGCGTCTCGGGCTCGCGGGCAACAACGTGCCCCCGCTGTCGGAGGGGGTGTTGGTTCGAGCGCTCGAGGGTCTCCCGCTCCTGCAGGAGCTCAGCGTGAGGCTGCTCAGTGCACTCACCCGGTGGCCGTGGCCGCCGTCCGCCAAGCACAGGACCCTGTCGGAGGCGGACAATTCAGACTCCGAGTCCGAAGAGCCGTACGCGCGAATGCATTTTAACGAAAGAGGAGAGCCCGGGATGTTGGTGCTGCAGCTGTTCCGCTCCACAGCTCTGCCGGCCCTGCGCTCGCTCGATGCCGCCGCGAAGGGCTGTCTGCGGCCGAGGGAGATCCTGGGCTGCCTGGATGCCGGGGAGGGGGGAGTGCTGACTCGGCTGACTGCCCTGGACCTGTCAGACATGGGGTCCTCAAGCTACAGCCAGGCAGAGGGTCTCGCGTCGGTGCTCTCTCGCCTTACCGGCCTACAGAGCCTGAGCCTCGTCAGACAGCACGACATGCGTGATGCTGGTCTCGCGGCGGTCGCTCATGCTCTGCCGAGCATGAAAGAACTCACCGCCCTCGACATCAGCCACAACTATGGGACACAGGAGGGGGTGGAGAGCGTGCTGGAAGCGGCGGAGCAGCTGGCTGCCGCCGGGGGGGGCCTGCGGCAGCTGGCGCTGGCCGACACACCGCTCGGGGACTGGGCCGCGGCGGCCGGGGAGCGGCTCGCGAAGTTGTCGGGGCTGCAGGAGCTGGTGCTGTGCCATACATGCAAGGACGAGGAGGACATCGTGGCGGTGCTCGATGCGCTGCAGGCGCTGCCGCGGCTGCGGATGCTGGACGTCGCTGGTATTGCCGGATTGTTGCCGGCGTCGCCGGCGGCGGTTGCGGCTCTCGCCGGCCTCAGCTCCCTGCGCCGTCTCGAGGTGGGCCGCATCCGCCCCAGGATATCCATCGGCAAATACCTTGCTGCGGTCACTGTGGCAGAGGCGCGGGCTGCGAAGGCGGCGATTGAGGGTG
Organism: Ulva prolifera; assembly: GCA_023078555.1. Lineage (NCBI taxonomy): Eukaryota > Viridiplantae > Chlorophyta > Ulvophyceae > Ulvales > Ulvaceae > Ulva > Ulva prolifera. Next base: position 5,218,463 of record CM041199.1, read on the forward strand.
CGGCGCCATGGATGACGGTGGCGATGGAGTCATCCTGGGATAGAGCACAGGCGCGTCTGAATGAGGGCATCAATGATGGCACTTGCAGCAGCCCACTGCGCATTGGGCACCTGTTCTGAGCATTGTCCCGACGCGGATACTAGCTTGACATGTGGGAGCTCTGGTGCACAATCCGTGATACTGCTTCGGCTCGAGAGATGAGAGCTGACAGCCCATTTCTTTTTCATTCTGTACAGCTTGCACTCGAACACCGCACCCCGATTTGCAACAACGAAGTCGATCATACTCATCAAAACTCTGTCCGATAGAATGTAGTGGTCAGGTTGCCGCTTGCAGTCCCAGAACAGTGGGTCAGTGGTCAGAGGGGGCTGCACCTCGCGGAGCTGCCCCATGAGAAGGGCTGCTGCATTGGGTTTTGATACGAATCAAAGCGGGAATTGAAGAAGCTCTTTTGCCATAGTTCGATTCCGCGATTAAGGCAACGAAGATCAATTAAACCTTACATCAAAACTTGCCTAAATTCGGTTTCGTAGCAAACGAGTTCATGTGAATGGCCCACCTGATCGTCATCGATAGTGCCCTGGCGAGTCCGACAAGGTCTGGGTCTGGATCCCCTGAGGAACCGGCCACGTTGAACAGGAGCCTGAGTGACGTCCCGGTGCTGCAAGCTCGGCTGTACAAACTCCACGCGACCAGGCCAGTTCGCAACACATGCAACTGTGAAGCCACATGCCATAGCTCTGCTGCAGCTGCTGCTGCATCTCAGTAGGCTGTGGTCATCAGAAGCAGAATTTGTGCCTCGGACACGATGTCTGCCGCCGAGAGCATCGAACATGTGCCGTAGCTGCAGATTAATCTAATCTGTTGCAACGTTCTTCAGCACCACAGCAATGATGGACAGAGTGCACTGTGCCCAGCATGCTGTGGGATTCGATGGGCCTTGTGATACGTTCATGTGAGACACACATCAAGCCGCGGCTCCCATGCTGGACCAGTACCTTGTTCCCACGGTCACTCTGCAAAGGCTGAGACGGTGACATGCTGTGCACTTGTTGCCTGCTAGTGTGCGCCCCAGCCCCATGGCCATTAAGCAGCATGGCAGGGTGTCCATGTACTGCACTGAACCTGGCGCTGCATTCGAGCTCCTACAGCGCGCTGCGTGCTATGTGTGCTTTGCGTGCTGTGGTCTTGTGGCACTCCACTCGAGTGATGACCGGCAGCGGCAGCCGTGCATGCATATGCACCTGTCAGTTGTGCTTGTAGAGCGGTCCTGCAAGAGTCTCTGCTACGTGCCAGGCTTCCTGCTGCTTCTGCCCATTTGGGATATCTGTGCATACTGTCTCTATAGAGGGAGTATCAGGTGCAGCAGCGCTGCGTGCTGCGTGCTGGGGGTGGTGGAGGGGGTGGGGCCGCAGGGCGCGTCGGTTTGATTCTTCAGATATGCAGAGCTTCTGGTGGTGTGGTGAGAGGTTGGTGAAGTGGCCGCGCTGGCGAGCCGCTCCAGTGCGGCGGCGTGGGGTGCGGAAGTCTCGATGGGCTGTTACTGCAACTGCAGCGAAGCCTCGGGGGCGTGGGCAGTGGCTTGTGTGATGCAGATCAGATCGTGGCATGCATGGGCAAACCCCCCCCTGTGTGCTTTCTCCCACCGCTGTGGTCACCACGCCACCCTCGCCAGCGTGCAGTCACGTCCGAAAACCATTCACAAGCATCAAGACAGCAGCAGAAGTACCAAAAATTGCTCCTGTTCCTCCAAACAATTGGCATTGGCTTGGAAGCTGACGTGCGTGTAGATACCATGGCCCATTCGATTGTCACTGCGTTGCCGGACCTCACCATCGCGGCAGGTCCGAGTGGCTGCAGATCGGACCTGGCCGTAGCTGGACTGTAAAGTAAAGTAAAGTAAATCTGAATTTACTGAGCCGTATCCTATTGGCTGTTAGCATGGCTGGTCAGTTTGGGTATTAATGTCGATGGCCGTGGGGGTCCTCCATCGCGCTGCGCCACTCTGGCTCATGGCAAAAATGGCTCAGTTTGAGCACCACCAGAACGTTTGACATGACAGGCCGTGACGCTGTGTGACTATCATGGCAAGCTTGGTCAGCTTGAAGGCTGAAAATGACCGCCAGGCTCCATGACATGCTGCACAGCTTGCACCTGCACGTTGAACACAAAATGCATGATTTCACTCTTTGACATGTACGACCGCCCTGTCCAAATAGAATGGAGTTTGATGGAGTGCTGTGTGCAGTCCCCACGCAATGGGTCAGCCTAAGTTGCCAGATCGCCCTCTTGCAATTGATGGACAACACACCCGAGCCGATGTGTCGCTATCTAGAGCTCTCGAGATGCTGCTGCGTTCGGCTCTCTGGCAATGCTCCATGGCGTACGGCACATTTGCCGCTGAGGTGTGGACGTGCCATGGTGGGCGTCAAGCCCCACCATGGCTGCGCACCCACAAGTACCGCGCAAAGAGCTGCGCAGACGTTCACTGCTGAAGGCGCCTGCTGAAGGCGCCACGATGCGCAGACCTTGTCGAAATCGTCACAGAAGACGGGAGAAAACGAATCAGGGCTAGAAAAATACAGCACAGGATTGTCTCTCGAAGCTGCGTCCGCACACGCAGCCTTGGGACATTTGCGCATGAGCCCACCGGTGCCTTGTCAGCATAGCATGAAGCAGCTGCGTCTTCACCGCATAAGGAGGGACTGCCAGCATTTGCGTGGGGCAGCATCTCATCAGTGTGCCTCATGTGCACTGTTTTAGAGCTCGCTCTCGTCAAATAAATACCTGTAGAGACTGTCCATAGGCACAACCGAGCCCGGCACTGATCTCAGGTGAACTCGGTCGCAACGGAGTCTGGGTGCACTTTTCTTCAGAGCAAACACGATCCCTTGGAAAATCCATTTGCTAATATACCACGTGATGCCCGCGAAATCAAGCGTTACCGCGATCGTGTGCCGGTTCCGCGAGCACAGGATATCGTTTATGCGTGGCTCCGTGTGTTTGGACATACCGCAATTGCACGCTGAGCGCAGCAAGCTACTCTGCAGTCTGAGGGAACAGGCGCAGGCGGATGTGGATGTTCCACTTGCGTTGTCAGCGCAAGAGCTCCAAGCGTGGAAGGCGTGCGTGAAAGCCTTGGCCAACCCACACCCAGACAGGCATCTACCACTGTCAAATCTTGGCGAGGACGTTTTTGTGTTGGCATTGAAGGTGTGTCATCTGCTTTTGCGTGCGTGGATGGCAGTTATGGCAACCGGTTGTGCCGAGGCGACACCTGCTACCTGTCTTCGACGTATGGATGCTGGTGTACAATCCGTCGACGACGCCGTTCACCTTCTGAGACTCTGATACGGTCAGTTGTGACATTTCACAAGTGGATGCTTGTGGCCCGTGCTGCAGCACCTCTCGTGTACCTACATATACACACGACACCTGTTGTGCCCTTGCAGCGCACACATCTTGCTCCACCGCATGGTGGCTGTCATGCTATGCTCTGCCAAGACGCAGTACGAAAGCCCACGCGGTCGAGCCTGTCACAGGCTTCTCTTCCGATGGCAGGGCTTTCGCTGCCTTTCCATGCAGCCCCAACTTGGGTTTGAATTCATCCCCCTCTGTGCGCTGCGCTGCACATCTGCTGTCGCCTACATTGTTGCAGGCAGCGGCAGCAGCCATAACTTGTATGTATGCATGATGTATGAGCACACAGTCGGGCAACAAGAACCACAGCTCCACCTGCATCGGGACTTAGGAATTCATCCGCATGCTTCTTGATGATAGATCTGTCATGCAGGCTGCAGATTTCCTACAGGACGACGACATGGTGGGCAGCCTGACCCGCATGCTGAGCCAGGCGTTTGTCCCAGACTCAACAGAAACGAAAGTCGTCGGTGGTGGCCTTGCTGCATCCTGCGACCTTGAATTGAAGGCTGTGCCGACTCAGCGGCAGCGGACTCGGGCCCGCAAGGTGCTCGCCCCAATGCACCCATCATCGGGTTCTTCAGTCCATCATCGAGTTTGCCACTGCATGTCAAGTCAAGTAAAGGCAATCTGAATTTACCGAGCCGTATCCTATTGGACATTGACATGTGGTTCCGTTCAGCTGCACATTTCAATGTCCTCCATGAGTCGCGGCTCAGTAGACCCATGTCCATTTGGCTTTACTGATGCATGAAGATGGCAGCCTGTTCTCAGCATCCTGTGTTTCGATACCGAGAGCGAGCCGGGACGGCTGCTAGGGGCCCTGAGCAATGCCGTCGCAGCTGGCCGGAAAGCCGGCTTGGCAGATGCAGGAGCCAGCATGCATGCTGCTTGTTTCATTTGTTTTTCCTTTCGTTTTCTATTGTTTTAACAGCACGTTGAGTTGCAGATCGTCAAGGCAGCTCCGCCACTGCTGCTCCTCTCCATCCTCTCTGCTGCCGAGCCGATGCCTGGAGCCCACCAGGACTCCAACTCTGGCATGGTCTTCTTGCAGTGGAAGCTGCTACTGTTCATGCTGCTGCTGCTGCCGCCCTCTTGCCACCCGGCCGTCCTCCAGGCCCGCCTGCCGGACGTCCACCTCAGCGGAAGCCTTACCGTTCCACAGCTCCCACACCACCCCGCCCTGACCAACGCATCTCCAACGATAGCTTCCTTCCTTGTCCAGGTCTTGTCCGCCGCGGCGGTCCTCTCCGGGGGGCACCCACACCGTGTCTGGAGGCCCGACGCCACCCCCACCGTCCCCCCCCACCTTCAACTGGCCCCCCTTGGTCCCCCCCTCACTGACCTGAAATCTCTCACTGACTCGCGCAAGCGCCGCCGCAGCTCCGGCGGAGAGCCGCTGCTGCCGGTGTCCCCTGAGGACATCGCGCCGGCCGCCACGCACGCCTCCGCTCCGGCGCTGACGTCCCTCTGCCTCGACGCGCTGAACGCTCCAGACAGCGCCTGCATGCACAGCGTCCGGGCCGTCGCTGAGCTGCGGGGGCTGCGGGAGCTGGGGATCTGGGGCTGGGACGCACCGTGCCTGAGTCTGCATCTGCCGGCCACCCTGGAGGCCCTCCCGGAGCTCACGCGGCTGCAGATACGCTGCGCGAGATCCTGCCGCCTGAAGCGATCAGCTGTACACAAGCTTCTGGCCGCTGTGACCGCCCTGCCGCAGCTCGAGTCCCTGGCGCTTGAGCACTGCATCGACTTTGACTCTGTTGCTACAGCACGGCTGCCCGAGGCGGCCCGGGAGGCGCTGGCGAGTCTGTCGCGGCTGACGCGGCTGACCCGTCTGGGGCTGGGGCGGAGCAACGTGACCCAGCACCGGGAGTGGGTGTTGATGCAGGCGCTCGAAAGGCTCCCCGCGCTGCAGGAGCTCAGTGTCAGGTCGCCGACCGCATGCATACGGTCACCGCATGCGGCAGGCAAGCACATGCCTCCGCCGGACGCAGACTCCTCCGACTCCGACTCGCCAGTGGCGGACGCCGCGCCGAGACGCCACAGGGTTACTCAGGCGCCTAGTGCGCTGCTGCTGCATTTGAGCCGCTCCGCCGCCTTGCCCGGCCTGCGCTCGCTTGACGTCGCGGGAGTGGACTCGCACCTCCGGCCGAGGGATATCGTTCGCTTCCTCCATGCGGAGGGAGGGGGGGTGCTGACTCAGCTTACTGCCCTGGACCTGTCATACATGCGCATTTGTCGACGTGACGCCGAGGCCCTGGAACTGTTGCTGACACGCCTCAGCGGTCTGCACAGCGTAAGCCTGATCGGCGTGGAGGCATGCGATGCGGCGCTCACGGCGGTCGCTCGCGCTCTACCCAGGATGACAGAACTCACCGCTCTCGACATCAGCGACAACGACAGGATGCGGGCGGGGGTGGAGAGCGTGCTGGAATCTGCAGAGGAGATGGGAGGCGGCCTGCGGCGGCTGGTGCTGGCCGGGACGGATCTGGGACCCTGGGCTGCGGCGGCCGGCGAGCGGCTGGGGCGGCTGGTCGGGCTGCAGGAGCTGGTGCTACACGACACGTGCCGGAGGGAGGCAGATATGGTGGCACTGATCGGTGAGCTGCAGGCGCTGCCGCGGTTGCAGATGCTGGACGTAACTGGCAATGCTGGGGGCATGCTGGCGTCGCCGCGAGCGCTCGCAGCGTTCGCCGGCCTGGCGTGCCTGCGCCGCCTGGAGGTGTCTGGCTGCCGGGCCCGCACCACGCGCTCTTGCAGGCGACTTGACGGAGCAGATGCTGCGGCGGCTGGGGCGGAGTCGTGGGCTACGAAGCAGGCGATCGAGGGGGCGGCGCCGTGGCTGACCGTGGCGTTGGAGTCGTCCTGGGATAGAGCACAGATGCGCCAGTGTGAGGCTGTGGGGTGAATAGCGCGCCGTGAGACGGTCGTGGCAGCATGCCTGTGCGTGTGCTTGGACGGCAGCGTCAGCCTGAGACGAGTCGAGTCGAGTCTCTTTCTTTTGTGAGACTCGGCAGCCAGGAGTGTCTTGGTCCTGGTGGTGGGCCTGACTGTCGGTTGCGGAGCTGTACATGTAGGGCTGGGGGAGGCGCCCGGGGAGGGGGGGGGGGGGGGGGGGGGGGGGGGGGGGGGGATGTATGGCTGGGGAAGGCCGTGCTGGGCAGGCTTGTACATTCTAAATATCATTCCACATGTTTTGACCCGGTCGTCCAGAGTCGTCAGTGTCTTCTTCCGGACACGGCTAAGTGAACCCAGACTTACTTTACATCTGCATGCCGGTCTTGAGCTCTGAAAAGTGTGACACTGCGTGTGTGTGAAATCGGAAGTGCTGATACAGAGTGGCGGCGCATTGTAGGGGAGTGTCTCCCCGAGAGATTGTAGGGGATGCCAGAGCTGCACTCAGTACATCGATGCTTTTTCGATGGGCAGCCTGCTGGGCTGTTTCACGAAACACAGTCGTCAGTCTGCTGCATGAACTCTCGTCCCACATGTGATATTTAAAGCACACATGTGCATTCGGGACATGTGGTCGAGTTAATCCGGAGTTGTCAATGTCCCTTCAGAGTACGGCTCAGTACATTCAGATCTACTTTTACATCGGGGCGTCTCACGCTCAGGATGTGTGATAGAGAGAGAAGGAGCTCAATTGATGGCATGCATGAGCTACTGTATGTCAGGCCTGACTGTCAGCATGGCTGTTCGGTGTGGGAATTGACGTGATGGTGGCCGGGACGCTGTGTTGACATACTTATAATATTATATTATAATTCACTCTGTGTGGGTCAGCTGGAAGGCTGAAAATGACCCCCAGTCTCTATGTCAATCTGTACAGCTTGCACACTCACACTGCTCCCAAACTGCATGGCTCCAGTCTTTGGCATGTCAGGCAAGCCTGTGTACGTAAAACGGACTACCTATGCTATCGTCCTATACTATCGACTATACTAACGGTATATATGATGGAATGCTATGTGCAATCCCAACACAATGGTTCAGTGGCCGGAGCCTTGCAGCAGCTCGGCCACTTGATGGACACCACATCCGAGTCCGATGTGTCGCTGCCTAGAGATACTGTAGCAGCTGCACTTCTATGCTACAGTATATACTTTAGCGTTTGCCGGCCGCGAGCGGGGTGCCCGCTCTAGACGCGGAGCGTTCAAAAATGCAGCTTATTGATCGTGTCTCTCGAGTTCACCCACGCACACCACCTAAGGTTAAGCTTGTGCCACGGAGACAGTCCAGAGCTCTGCACAACCGTCTCCAGCACTTTCTCGGTGGCAGAGGTGCCAAGTATACTGCTACTCAAAGAAAACAGCGACGTTGCGCATCTGAATCATCGACAATTCACTTGATGCCTGCGAAACGAGGCGGTCCCGAGATCGTGTGCCGGTTCCGCGAGCAGCAGATATTGGTTATGCACGGCTCCGTCTGCTGAGACATCCCGCACCTGCACGATGAACGCAGCAAGCTACTGCGCGATCTCAGGGAGCAGACGCAGGCGGATATCCATACGTGGACGTGCCGCTCGCGATGTCCGCACAAGAGCTGCAATTGCTTAAGCGCGGAAGGCGTGCACGTGCTTTCGCCGCCTCAAGGTGTTCATGCATATGAACAGCGGCCGGCGCGCCATGGCAAAGACGTGCACCCGTCCGGGCACGAACGAAGCCGCGGCCGCTGTTAACAGCGGCCGCAGCCCACACCTCCACAATTGTGGAGGGGTGGGCTACCAAGCATGCGATCGAGGCGGCGGCGCCGTGGATGACCGTGGCGATCGATGGAGTCGACCTGGGCGCGGGCAAATCTGCGTCAGCATGAGGGCATGGGGGGTGAACGTCGTGCGGCGCTGTGAGTGGCTTACACGGGTGTATCCGTTTGAGGCTCAGAATTTGTGGTGAATGTTTTGGGAGCGGTGGGCCTGATGGTGAATTGCCGCTGATCAGCCTTCATGAAGGTTGAGGGGCCAGGCTCGGAGGTTGTCACTGTGACCTCGACAGGCCGGAGAGGCTTGTGCCAGGCAGACTTGTACATCAGATACATCATGCTGCATACGCGGTCCCGGTCATGACCACGGGAGGCATGCATCCGGAGTTGTCCGCTGAGGATGTAGCCGAGCACCTCCAGAATTGCTGGATGTATGCAAATCGGACGCAAGCTCGATCGAAGTACTGTAAAGTAAAGTAAAGTAAATCTGAATTTACTGAGCCGTATCCTATTGGACATTGACAACTCCGAATTAACGGGACCACATATGCCGACTGTAGAGTCTGGATATGCGTATGTCAGGAACAAGGGTGAAAGTTCTGTGTCTGATGTAACGGAGTGTCCTGCGATCGCGAAGAGATTGTGTAGCGGATGCCAGCGCAGCACAGTGCATTGATGGTATTTGATGGGCAGCTTGCCGATTGAGCTCATGAACCCACGCCATTACTGCATGCACTGCACTCGTAGTATGTAAGGAACACATGCATGACTGCCACATCGCCGTGCGTGCTGCATCACCGCAAAACGCAGACCTGGGACAAGCGATTGCCGCTGATGTCGCTGTAAGCGAACGACACCTACAGCCTTCCGCGCAGTCGACTGCCTTCACCGGTGAGTCGCCGACGCCGAACGTGCCGGTCGGCTTGTGGCCACAAACCAATCGGTGATGCCCCTGCAGAAATCCAATATGTCTCGTGTGCTGAAACTGCCGCTTCATTCACGGCAGCGGACACGTGAGTGCACTCTCTCAAGTGGCCACCGGTGGCGCGCTACATTGGTCATCTGCAAAGCGTCCCTTACAGCTGTTAACATCCCATGGGGCAGCACGGAACATCAGCTAAGAGAATCGATGCGCAGCGTCCGTATGGTTGAGATTGAGATCATATGCTGTCGTCTCCGGGTGACAGCTGCAAGGGCTGGCAACTTGAATACACTGGTGCCTCGCAATCATCTTTTCAATTGGTTGTTTGAGGTGACAGCAACCGTCGTCACATGCACAGTCATCGTGCAACGGCAGCCTGGGTCCCCCCCCACCCCCCCAACCTGCATGCAGCTGTTCCCTAGGGAACAGCTGCATGCAGGTGGGGGGGGTGGGGCCCAAAAGCTCTTGGGCCCCCCCTCATCGACCTGCGATCCCGCAAGAACGCGCGGAAGCGCTGCCGCAGCCCGAGCGACAGGCACAGTGCCCATGCCGTTGCGCAGGGGTGGGGGCTGCCGGAATTAGAGGCACGCTTGTACTGCGCCATCTGCCTCTGCTGTGCCAACCCCGGCCTGGCCCATGACCTCGGGAAAACGAGCGTCGTACGATTTTTGGAGGCGGTGCATATTGTATACAGACGTATAGGTATGCATACATGTGTACACAGATGTCTTCTTGATCAGGTCGCCGCTCGACTCACAGGGACACAGCCACTTGCGCGGGATGTGTCTCAGAGCAACAAATTACACGCAGAGCTTCAGTCACAAGTTCGTCTCACACCAGATACCTTTAGGGAGACCTCGAGTATTTGCGACTACAGACTCAATTGCGACGGCTTGAATGTGTGACAAGAGTGCATCAAATGTTTCGTTCACAGTCATAGTGACAGTGTGCAAGGCTAGTGGTGAAAGCAAGCAGAGCCAGCAGCAGTAAGCCATATGGACAGCACATCATGATGGTCAGTAACGACCTTTTAGGACATCATAGATGCCTGTGGCGTGTGTCTTGCCCATATCGTTTGCTCATTGCGCTGCGATCTCATGCATGTGACACAGTGAAGGCATGATGAAAGCCACATGGTTGTGCACATACACATAGAAACACAAGCACAGGTTCACGTTCCGCAACTGCGCTTCGTGTCAGGTTGCAGGCGTTGAGGCCCTGCAGTAATGGTGTCAAACTACTCTTGCCGTCAATGTTGCACTGTGAGAGTTCGTGATGACCACGGATGCCTGAAACACTACGCCTTGCATCCAAAACCATCATTTCTGGCTGTGCTGTGAATCTCCGGGGTGGTCACTTGTGCTGTGTCATCAGTGACACTGGAGTCAGGTGCACGGTTGACAGCCCGAGCGCCACTGGCGTGCCGCACGTCGCTGTGGCGTACTGCTCCAGGCGCATACCGTTCGACAACATTCAACGGCTGCTGCTATTTGCTCATCGGCAACGGCCCTGCGGTAAAAGCCAGTAAAACACGGCCAGGGAGGCCATCCAAATCGGCTCATTCTGTGTGCGCACTCAGCCTGCACTGAAGAAGCATATAAACACGTAAGGACAATTTTGCCGATTGCACCGACGTCGCATCGTGAAGCTTCGCTGCTTCCTTTGTGCCACTGCAGTGCACTGCAACACCCAAAGCCAGTTCGCACGTCAAAGGCCGCAATACTTCACCTGACGCCACTTGAGCACGTGGCGCCCAGGCCTCCTGTTTCTGGTCCAAAACTGAGCACTCCGGTCCAAGCCATATCTACGCAAGTTCCACATGTCGCCCCAGCTCTTGCCCTTTGTCACTTTATTTTTTTCAAAATGTTGTGCCGTCCGTGTGTGCGGGTTGTCCGGGCCCCTGCCCTCAATGTACATGCCCCGCCGGCTCGTATCATTCGGGTGCAAGCTGCAGCACCAGAAGCACTTACCCCTGAAGCAGAAGAAGTAGAAGATGACGATGAGGAGTATGTGATCGCTGGGTCACCTCCGCAGGGCAAGAAGAAGTTCCGCTCCAGGAGGTGGCGTGACATGTCTCTGCGAGTTGGCGATGCCAACATACAGGATACTGACCCCAGTGAGGCCATTGACCTTGCGAAAAGTGTCTGCTCCGTGACATTCAACGAGACAATGGAGATGCACGCGCGCATGAACCTCGAGCCAAAGTACGCAGACCAGCAGCTGCGTGCCACAGTGCAGCTGCCGGCAGGAACGGGCAAAACACTGAAGGTGGCAGTGATTTGCTCCGCCGAGAAAGAGTCTGAGGCATCCGAAGCAGACTATGTGGGTGGCGAGGCATTGATAGATGAGATTGCTGGCGGGATGATGGACTTCGACAAGCTGGTCGCCACACCGGACATGATGCCCAAGATCGCTAAACTGGGACGTGTACTGGGTCCTCGTGGGCTGATGCCCAATCCAAAGGCAGGCACAGTCACGGCCAATATTGCCGGGGTGAGCTCCGTTCTACCCTTCGCTTGCTGTAGACGCTGCTCAACAGTAATGCAGACAAAATGATCTGCGGAGTGACACAGCAACAGTTGGCTTTGCATTCGATGTTCTGGGTGTGAGAGCTTGTACACTGTCGTCACGGGCTGCTCACAGCACGGCCAATCATGCAATGTGTCAAATCATGCGGCCCGTCTATACTAAACAAGCCATGGCAGATTCACACGGCATAACTATGATACAAACAGTCAGCCTTAGTATCACACCTGGCGTCAGAGCCTCGAAGCTGGCCACACAGCAGCTGGTTGACGTACCCACCAGCACCAGCACTGCATGCGTGCTAGCATGCTTGCTGGCGCTCTGTCTTGGCCATGCTTCACATAGACAATTCATTGCATGCTTGCAGGCAGTCAGTGACTTCAAGGGGGGAAAGGTTGAGTATCGCCTAGACAAGCAAGGCAACCTTCACATTCCGTTCGGCAAGGCTGAATTTTCCAGTGGTGACCTCATGACCAACCTGAAGGCAGTCTTTGTACGATTTATTTCCCCTCGTGCTGTCGTGTGAAGTCATGAGAAAGGCGCCTCTTCTGCACTAATGTTCTGCATGCAGGAGTCGGTAGAAGCAAACCGGCCACCAGGCTCAAAGGGCATTTACTGGAAGTCCATGTATGTATGCAGCTCAATGGGACCTTCTATCAAGCTTGACATCGCAGGCATGAAGGCGATGACTGCCAAAGCAGCATAATTCTGGAATTGTGCTTGGGAGAGCTGTAACATGAATGCGAGCCTCCCATGTGCAAGCTTCAGCAGCATCACATGTAGAGGTATTATTGTGTCGATAACTTATTCTCTGCTCAGTGTGGTGTATGTACGTATTATTTTTACGTGTCCGGGATCCTACCTAGCAGTGCATGGCAGAGACTGGGATAACGGGAACACAGATCCGCTCCGGCTTGGCCTGTGGAGCCCACAAAGACTACCAACCTCATCTTGCACGGCTCACTCGAAAACAGGCTGATGTGTAAACGACGCAGCTGGCATGAGACGGCAAATGATCCTGCACGCCCGCGCAGCTTGCCGGCTCATGGACCGCACTGCATGCTACCTCGACGCAATAATGTTGCCACTTTGTAAGCTCTGCATAGCATGAGGCCTTTTGGTTTGTAATCACTCGCATAGGATTCCTGGGTCCTGATGTTGGTATGCGGCATGTCGCACTGGGCCTGGTAATATGGACAAGGAGGGCGTCAGAACGCCATGGGTTGCCGAGCACCAAGGCCAGGCAGGTCCGCAGCTCAGGTTCATCTTGGCTCTATTTATCGTGGACAGGCGGCGTTTGCACCATCGATGAACGCGAAGCTGGCCAGCGCGATGTAACCGAGCTGACCTTACAGTTGTCCTGTGTCGCTCACGGGCAATTCGAACTGTATGCAGATGTCAGCGATTGTGTATCCGTTGGCCTTGGTAATGGCACAGCTGTCTCTGCTCCGGAATGGTTCAAACGGCTATCTGGGTGGATGGGGATGGCGCCGGAAGCATCGGATGGCTGGGCTACCATTCATGTGAAGCCTCACATCGCGTGTTTTCTTTTGATCACAAGTAGAATTTTCTGTGTTGTTGTTTGGACTGGGATCTTCGTTGGCGGTTTCTCTGAGCTTCGTTGGTTCCGGCTTGTCCCTGTTGTTGGATTTGTGCTGGCTTTTCTGATCAACACAGGCATGTTTTGGAGACTGGGACCACAGTGGGCAGCCACCCCAGTTCACACCTTGTTGCGTGTCACTGCTATCGTATTCCTTGCTTTCCTTTCTATTCCTGCCTTTGTTGGTCCAGAAAGCATGACGCCATTCGGCTCCCGATCAACATGGATCTTGACTGGGGCGTTTGGCCTATGGCTGATGGTTGTCGGGGCACAACTGGGTGCGGCAAAGCAAAACCTTTTCCCTGAGCCTCTCAAGTCCCTAGGGCCTCCTTTGATGAACTCTGTGTGGAATTCCATCCGCATTGTGGATCCTATGACAGACATGTCACTCATCAGGATCGTGCTCAACCAAGTGTGCCACCCAGCCCGACCTGCACCGTCCTGTGAAATTTTCTTGGCAGAGCCTGCCTGGTATTGACCAGTGAATGGCTGATTGTCTGTGTGCATCACAGTAGACCAAGCCACCGTGCGCCAACAGTGCTCCCATCCAGGAGCTTCAGTCTAGCCAGTGCTACTGCTGCTGCTTAGGCTAGCACCATGCCGACCTCATGTTGTGTTGAGATCGGGGCGCACAGCTACGCCGCACTTCCCTTGGAGGGTTGCAGCGCGTCATTCTACTCATGCTAGTCAGCCTCTAGTCAACAGGTCAGCCTCTGTTTACCAGTTGACAACACAGTGTGCGTCTGCAGACCGAGCCGCCATGCTTCTGGTTCGGCGCGCTCTGCCCCTGCTCCCGATACATCATCATGGCCTCAGCGATCGGGGTCTTCACGTTCATCTACCTCCTGGCCAGCATCGCGATCACCTTGGGAGAGAAGAAGCTGTCGGAGCGGAAACTCGTGGCTGGCCTCACGTGCGCTCCCACCACCCCGCTGCACATCAACATTGATCTGTTTGTGTATGCACATACGAGCAGAAGTATCACAACAAGGGTCTGCAATAGGACGGGGCTCGACGTACCACCTGCACTCGAACATCTCCACCCGGCAGTCGATCATGGTGGCGCGTGAGCGGACCCCATTGCCCTGTCTGCATCGCCCGCATGATGCTGAGCCACATGCACCACTGTTCGGATCTCTGACCCGCAAGCAAGTGGCCCACCCCCTCTTGTCCTGTGCCACTCACCGGTCCCTGCCCTGCCGATAGCTTTCTACACCGCACGAGCACGCCGCATCTGTGCTGCATGCGTGCATGCATACACACGTCCACGTCCACGCATACACAGCCGCTTTTCCTCCTGCAGTCGTACCTGCGATCATGCCCGGCCTCTGTCCTTTGTAAGCACATAGCACATGGTGCGCCATGCAGGGCCCAGGCGCTGGTCTTCTGCATCTCCTTCGCCTGTGAGACCCTGCTCGTCGCGCTCACCGTCGTGCAGCTGCTGACCGCGTCGAGCGACCCACGGCTGCACGCGAGCGGCGCCGCTGGCGATGCCGAGCAGGACCGCCTCCGCGGCGACATCCTCGTCACCGCGCTCTCCTTCTCCCTGACCTGCGCCGCCTTTGGGGTGATGCTCGTGATGCAGGTGGGGCGGCTGCGCGAGCGCGTGCTGGCGGGCGGGCGCGTGATGCATGCGTGCGCGCAGCGGGCGGTGTCCACCGCACGCCGGTCACTCCACGCCGCCCCGCGGTCACTGCCGGGCATCGCCGGCAGTACCGCCGCTGATGAAGGAGGCCTGTCTCAGGCGGCTGTGGGCGTTTTGGATACAGAAAAGCGTCTTGAGCATGCACATGAACAGCGGCATGCGGAGGTCGAGGCTGCAGCGCTCAACGCAGTGAGCGACAGCGGCGCGATCAGTGGCGATGAGGGCGTGAGTGGCAGCGTGCCTGGTGCGCAGTGCGACAGTGCAGCTGTTGGGGGCTGGTGTGGGGAGCCCGGCGTTCACGAGGACACAGGGGTGGACACTGGGCGCCTCTGACGGCGGACGCTCCGGGGCGGGCAGTCGCCCAGCACACCCCTGGGGCCGCCGCTGTGATGCCGCAGGGCGGAAGTGGCTGGCGCGAACAGTGGCTCTGCATCGTTGTGCCAAGCATGAATCACGGCATTGTTGTGCCAAGACGGTGATGACTACGATGGGCTGCGGCAGGCGTGGACGCTGAGTGGAAGCGGTCTCAAGGCGCGGTGGTAGCGCGTCCTCGTGGCCCGGGGGTGTGCCTGGTCCTGGTACATCAGCGCAAGTTCACATGGAAGTGCTGTTGGCCCTGGAATGTGATAGTGAGACGAAGCTTCTGGGAACCTTTGTGACGGAGTCCAGCCGACTATACTGGATGGGCATTTCGGTACTGCTCGCTTGGTGGGTGTGGAGTGTGCGGGCCGAGGGCGTGGCTACAGCAGTTTACCTTCAGCTTCAGGATCAAGAGAGGGATGTGCCATGCACATGGGCACAGCCGCTCGGTGTCTGGACCCAGCGATTTGGAGAAGCGCAAGAGTGATGCAGTGCGGCTGGTGATGGTCCTATGGGGTAGTTGATGGGCACTGACGCAGCGGACGAACGAACAGTGCTGGTGCAGGCCACGCTCTGACATCGCGAGTGTGGGCTGTCCTGTGCTGAAATCGTGTTGCTGGAATCATTCATAGAGCTGGCGTCTGTATCAGTGTATTTATCAGCTTATTGGCTGTAGACAGCAGTGACTCTGAAATGCCACAGTGGGCAGTGCATTCACTGTTGGTGGGGACTGTGTCCCAGCTCGCATGCCCGTGACTGCCCCTCAAGCTTTCAAAGCGGCACTCCAGGCCATGACTCCTTGATATTCTTGAAATTGCGGTTTGCAGGAGCCTGTCCTGTTGAAGCATTTTCACAAACTGCACAGGTGGCTGTACTTTCCAGTTGTCCACATCCAAGCAGCCCTCCCGCACTGAGCATCAGCTGCGTTGCCTTAATGCAAGCACAACTAATGTGCTGAGTCAATCTGCGCTGTCGATTTGGCATGCTTCTAGCTAGGTGCTTTCAGTCGTCCCTGCTGATGGTTAGAGCAGCAGTGCTACAACCAGCTGTCATGCAATGTTCTGCACTTGCTCTGTTGCTTGAAAGGCAGGCAGAGCTGCAGTACAGTTGATCTTGCTGTCCCATCACATGCATACAATGCCTCTAAGCCAGAGTTGCACACATCTTGTTTGCAATTGCTGCCCCAGTGGCGTCCATAAAACAGGGAGCACTGTATAGGCTGTGCATGATGATGAAGCTAGGTCAGTTCCAATCATTGTGCCCGTGATGTCAGGCACTTGGGGTTGGTCCTGCTTCGGGGAACCTCCAGTGCAGGCTTGCACGTTCCAACAAAAATCATTACACATCTACAAGCTCTGCACTGCAGGTTGAGGCAGCTACGTTTTGCTCTGCCTCGATCGCGAATTCCCTGGTTCACAAAATTGAGCGGATCGCCACGATTCAGCTGCTTGCAGCGTTGTCTCCACTGAGCTCGCGGGTGCGCCTGCGCTGGCGCCCGAAGCCTGGTCCAGCAAGCATGCTTTGCGTGCCTCAGGGAGAGTGCTGCAGTGCCCACATCTGCAACTGCATGGCCCTCAGAAGCTGTCTTCCTCAATGAAGCCTCGCAGCCGGCCTGCACATATGTAATATGTAATATTGTCCACTCTGTCGCTGGCAAGTTGTCGCCTCGCTCAGCGGGCAGAAACCATCATGTCAGTTCAGCATCATGCGATTCCCAGTTTCATTTCTGTGCAGTATGGCTTTCGTCGTCAATAGCAATGCCCGGCTGTTGCAGCTGCTATCAGTGAATCATGCAGCACACTCCATTCGTGTTGATGTGTGCACAAGTGAGCTGCGGCGACCTATTCCAGTCGTCTATGATCAATGTGAGTGTCATCTGCAGCATCCTCGAGCTATAATGCAACTGGCCTGCTGCCAGCTGCCCCACTTTTCTGCGGCATTGGCCAGCCTAGGTGAGCCCCAACAGCGTTGGGTCATCGGGCCCGATCACATGGAACAATTCCGAATATCCAGGTCTATTTTTTGGGTGGCAGCCCTGCAAATGCTGCAAAGCGACCCAACACTGGCCCCCAAGCACATCTCACAGTCACCAGCATACAGCCATACACTCAAACACATCATCATTAGCACTGTTGCTGCCATGCCAGGCTGCAGCTCTGCTGGCACGTGCCCCGCCTCAGCCCGACCCGCTTCCCCTCTCTCAGGCTCACATGTGATGTATCACTGCTTCAGCCCCTCCATGCATGTGGCTACGCACGTGTGCTACGCAAGTGAAACCACTTCACAGATGCACAGCCATGATTAGAGCACTATGACACCGTCAACTACGTCGCGCCGCCGACGCCTTCAGCCCATAGCATGCGCACACGTACTCTGATCGTCTGGGTGATGCGCTTGACCGTGACCTCAGCGCTGTCCCCACTGAACTCACATCATGCATTCAAATGCATTCACGCTGTTGGAGCCATGTACGGCGCACGTACGCACAAACAGGCGTCCGTGCCGCGGAGATACCGGGACGTGGCGCGGCACGAGGTCGTGGTGTCGCCGGCACCGCCGCCGGCGCGCCACGGCCCGAAATCCACATGGCTACGGCGCTCTATGGTACACACAGCCACATCGCGGACAGCTGCTCTGGCTCAACTCATCCCACCCCATTCATACTATGTGCACACGGCCATGGAATGCATACAACCGCGCGCGACGTACACAGGCGCCTCTCAAACATCGCTTTACGTCCCGTCGGGCAGGAAGTGTGGTCAAGCATGCAGACACGCATACAAATCCTGGACAGTACTGCCTTGTGGGGCCCCAAATGACCAGAGTCTCGCCTAGCTAGGCAGCAGCCAATCAGCAGCCACATGCTCTCCAGCCACCGCAACACCAGGCCGGGGCCTGCCTGGCCCACGCAAACCGCCGCACCTACGCCACAGAACTGCAACTACTGATTCAATGGCCTCGATGCTGCTGTGCCGCATGCTGCTTCCCGGATCGCGCCCCCACAACCCTGACCCGGCAGGGCGGTCACACACACGGCCGCCACCCGGATGACCTGCATATCTTGACAGAAACAGGTAGCTGCATGCGCACGGCTGCAGCCCCCACGCTACATTGCCGCGCCGAGCGCTGCCAGCACGGCGGCGCCGATTCCCGCTGTGAAGCACGCACCGCGAGCTGCCGCAGCAAAGCCCCGATCTGCCTGCCGGCACGCGTCATCACAGACGCCGTCGGCCGCGGTCGCAGAGAGGGTGACGACAATCGGCCAGTGGTCGCTGAGCGCGCCGCCGTCGACGCCGGGGGGTGCGTCACGGATGAACCGCACATCCGAGACGCGGCCCCACAGGCCCGGCGACAGCAGCACGTGGTCGATCGCGGAGTTCTCGCGGCCCGCCAGGCCGTCGTCGACGCCGTCGCGGTCGCGGTCAAACCTGCGCGCTCACCATGCATGGGGCACATGCATGCATTCAGGCGTGCCGGACGCCGGTGTGAGGCCGGGCGGGGCGTGTGCATGAATGAATAACACACTGACACAAGCACACGTTGAGAGAGCGCTGCAGAGGGGTGCCTCCCGGCTTCAGCTTCCTACTTTGCCTGCACTCCGCGCAGGCATGTGCCTGGTGCCGGGTCGTGGCACGAGCTGCTACCACTATACATGTGTATGCACCCATGCACACTGCTACACGTAGCGCTGCATGCATCGCTGTTGCATGCACACGTGCGTACATGTGGGCACCCGGCTGTGCAGCGCCCGTGGCCCGCCTCCCCTGCCGACCGCCCGTTCATTCAGTGCATTGCGTGGCGCGCATGGTGCTGCACAGTGGCATACTTCATGCTGTGCGTGCTGTGCATGCTGCGCGGCGCACCAGGACGTGATGCGCTCGGCCTGCGGCACGAGCTCCATCACGTTGCGCAGCACCGGGCCGCCCTCGAAGCCGGCGGCGGTGCCGGCCAGGATGTCGAGAACCCTGGAGGTCGGCATGCTGCCCGCGGCGTCCGGGGGGTCGACGGAGAAGTCGTTCACGTCACCCATCACCACCACCTCATACCCTGCATCCCACACTCATCTATACTCACGATGAGGGGCCCGGTGCATCACGCTATCAGAGGCACTGAGCTACCTGGTCACATGCATGTCAGATCACCCCTGTGGCCAAATTATACAGGCACATCATGGGACCATCAAGGACGCAGCACCTTGCACCTTTGCGTTGCTGCTTGCCGCTGAAGCCACATATGTAGTGGGAACAAACATTGTAGGTGCCTCTTGCGTTGCTCGAGCATTCGCTCAAACGAGCGCCATGCCCAGTGCAGTTATCTGTGAGAGCAGAGCCACGCGCCACACGCAGGAGAAGATATTAACCAAATAGTAGTAAAAAAGAGAGGAAATCGCTGTGGCAGGGCACTCACTGCAAAGGCGGGGGCAGGGCGCGTACCAGCGGCGGCGAGGGCGGCGACTTCGCGGCGGACGAGCGCGGCCTGTGCCTCGCGCTGCGCGCACGACCGGGGGTCGGTGGGGAAGGCCTTGAAGTGCACGGCGACGATGGCGAGCCGGAGGAGCGTGCCGCCGAGGCGCACGCCGTCCCAGCGCGCCACAAAGTGCTTGCTCACCCCCGTGTCCCCTACACCGGTGTGAAGTAAAGCGAAACTGATGATTTTTTTTTTTCCTGAGTCGTGTCTTGAAGAGGACATTGACAGTGTGTGTTCACGGGGCCACACCTGCCAGTGTGAGCAGGGTTCTTTTTTCAAACATTCTGAAACACCTCGCCTGGTGTTCTTCGCTTCGCTTGTTGTGATACGTGTGAAGGATGAGATGCATCTGCTAGGGTTGCACGATGCACTGTGAGGGGTGGTGGGCGGGCAGAATTCTGCCCGTGTCAAACCTAGTTCGGACGAGGGTTGACACTGTGTGGGTTGACCACGCTCGGTGGCCAGGTGCGGCTGAAGAGGTAGGCGGCCTCAAGTGCCGAGCCGATGCGCTGTTGTGGATGCATGTGAGAGAATTACAGCATTGTGACCATTGGCACGCATGGGGCAGATTGGAGGACGGGGCTCTCGCTAGGGGAAGAGAGCCGTGACGGGGCGCACTCTCGTCGTCAAAGCCGCAGCCGGAGTCCTCCAGGGGATACGCCAGTCGATCCTCAACCCGCGTCAGCTCTGTCGAAGGGTCAACCCTGCACGCACATGGTTTCAGCGTCACCGCAGTCCCCACCTTTGCGCCCGAGGCGACATCTGACCGTTTCAAACAGCTCACTGTATGCACCGACCAAGTGGCACTCTTGCACAGCACGCACAGCACGCAAAGCACGCAAAGCGCGCACGTCGTCAGCAGCGCGACGTCCTGCTCTGTGAACGAGTCGGTGCCCTGCAGGAGGTACCCCGTGGCGACGTCGGCGGCGGACTCCGGGTCAGGGGCCGCGCCGGCGCCGCCGCCGCCGCGGGGCAGCGTGCGTAGCACGGCTGCGAGCTCCGCGAGGCTGCCGCAGCCCTCGACCTCAACGAGGGCGACGACGTCGGCGACCCACGTCGCCACGAACGCCGCGACGGCCTCGAGGTGCGCCTGTGCCCCTGCACCCCGCATGCATGCGCCGTGCGGGAGGGCTCACGGAGGGTATGCTTGCGGCCCGCTGGCGGGGTGGAGTGATGGGTTTACCGCGGGTGGCGTAGGGGTGTCAGCAGGAGATGCAAGCTGGGCCTGCCCGCCAGCACGCTGGCCAGCATGAACCCCACATGAGCTGCTGGAATATCGGCGGTGCAGATCCTTTTTTGGGTAGCGCCGCAGGTACGTAGATGCACTCCTGTTTCATTGAACAAAGCTATTCCAGCGACTCATTCAAATGAAGATTCGATTCTGTTTTCGGGTTCCGAGGGGAGCCTGCGGCATGGAGGCCGTGCTGTGCTGTGCTCAGGCTACTTGAAGGGAGATGTATTACAAGAGCACTTGCCATTGCCTGTCACAGCACCGCAGCTCACTGCAAGGCGATGCTGTTGCGACGCGTCACAGACACGGACGCACCAACGGGATCCCCACGCCACCGCGACACCTGCGAGTCGTCCACGCCGTCAAATAGGAACTCCGCGTTGTACACCGCCAGCCGCAGATTGGCAACGTCGCTGCGGCGGTCGCCCTCCACGCCCGCCGTGGCCGACGGTGCCGCGCAGCTGCCGCTGTTTGACGCGCCTGCGCCCGTGCTACTGGAGACGGCGTCGCCGGAGCCGAGCAGCGGCACCGGGCCGAGGGCGGCGGTGGCGGAGGGCGGGGTGGGGGCGGGGCTGGCGGGTGGGGAAGGGGTGGTCGGCCCCGCGGTGCAGGTGGTGATGGGCTGCCGCTGCGGGTCCGCCGCTGCACACACCAGTGTCGGGTCACTTTGCAGCATTTCCAGGGCCGCCACCCAGAAATTCGACCTGAATATTCGGAATTGTTACATATGGTTGGTCCCGATGACCCAACCCTGGCACACCCGCATGATTCTGTCAGTGCTTGCTGCAGTGTACGTACATGTACCTTGCCGCAGCTGGCACGTACGGGTGCCAAGACAAGCCCGACCATGATCACCGAACTCTGCTGCAGGCCGCTAGTGGGCCCGCTGTAGCTAGCATGCTAGCGGGTCCCCGGGAGCAATACGCATGCACACACGCCCCGCCGCCCGCCCGCAACCTGCTGCATTGCTGTGGTACCTGATGCGGACCCGGTGACACCAAAGGCAGAGCAAGCCCGTAGGAGCACATGCGCACAGGAGTACATGCACAAGTACGCTGCCGTTGATGATTGTACGTAGCACATTACACCCGTGCCGTGTTGCTTTGATCCTGCAACTGCAGAACCGTTTTGGCCGCCGTCCAGAAATACGACCAACCTACTCGAAATCGTCATTCGCCGCTCTTTCAAGTAATCTACAATGGCAATAGAAGACATCGAGGGCCTGCTTGGTGAGCATTAAAAACGCTAATCCGAGTGAATCGGCCTGCCGACCTAACGCTGGATTGCAGCACAGCGCAGTATCCAGGCTTAAGCCAAGCAGGGCGCACCGCCAGACTCTACGTCGAAGGCCGCGCCGGAGGCGTCGATGAAGGTGTTCTGGGGGTACACCACCCACGCGCCCAGGCCGCGCTGCTCCCACGCTGCGTCGGAGGTGACTGCGGCCGTCGCGTTCGCAGCGCGCAGCGCGGTCGCTTCTTTGGAGGCGCCGGCGATGCAGCTGAGTGGCCAGGTGGCGCTGGAGAGCGTGGCGCCCGAGACGTCCCCAAACTGGTCCTGCTTGCACGAAATGCACGCATGATGTTTATGAACAATACTGTAACAGGGGCTGCGCTTGTGCCGATCGCACAAAGGTAATGACAGGCTGCACCTGCACTTTTGAGCTCGGGCATGTCCCTATAGCGTACACAGCAAGTGCTGATCGTTTGTAGCAAGAACGTCTGCTCTATTGGGAAGTGATGCTCAGCCGCTTTCATTGAAGTAGTGTCATTGAAGCAGTGCAGCAGGGCAGCAGGCAAGTGGTGTGGGTGCGCAGCACCTCGAGCAGCGGGCATGCATGCATGCTCGGGCGGGGTGCTCAATTGCAGCTTAGAAAAAGAACTAAAACTAAAATCCGGTAACTCAAAAACGAAAAGCCATACCATCAGGATTAAAAACGCTCCTACGCCGATTAAAAAAATTAAAATTTGAAGGCCAAACAAAACAAGTAAATCAAAACTGACTTATAAACTATGTAATATCATCATCCATTATAAGGGTATTCGGCGTGTGGTCGTTGAGGGGTTATGCAACAGAAACATATCAGTTGCTTGACCTTCCTTGCTGATTGCCCGCAAGCACATGTGTCAACTACTCATTTCACCGTCCCCATCAATAAAGCCAATAATTGAACTTATAATTATTAGATGATTAATTTCTTTTCAATAAATATCCTTTGAATTAATTGCAGAGTGTCGATGAATCTAAACACTCTGAATCTGAGCACGCGTCGCGAGTGTTTGGTGTGCACTGTGCGTTGCTGCCGAGGGAGGTGAGATATCTCTAGACGCAGGGGCATGTGGATGAATGCGAGGTTTCAGTTGAGTAGCCTAGCCTAGACTGCCTGGACTGGTTGTTCAGATCACAAGAGCTCGGGCGATTACATGGCAGGGCAGCAAAGCATACTCCCAGACACACGGGCCTAGCACAGACTGGCAGTGCTGGGAGGTATGCCTGTGTCTGTGAGGGAAGTGACACTGGTTTGTGTCATGCAGAGAAAGCCTACTTTGAACTTGCCCTTGTGAGCCAGAGCAAGTCTGCCATGTTTTGGAGTGCACCTGTGTTGCGAATGACGAACTGTTCAAATGCTCCAGTCGCCCTGACTGAAGTGCTTTTTGTTCGTCAGGAGGACAGGATGTATGAGCTTGGGACCATTGCCTGCGGCTCCACGAAGGGCAACTATCCAGGCAATTCATGCAGCCCAACTTAACTTGAGCACGTGACAGTCGGCATGGCATGAGGTTATGCAAGGGGCAACAATGAAGGCTGAGACATGGACAGTGGCAGGACGAGATGAAGAATGTGTGAGCAGATGAACAGACGGTCGTGGGAGGAGTGAGCTGAATCACTATCTTGCTGATCAGGTGCACATGCTTAGCACAGCCTGGACAGGCTATGCTGAACAGCCTGTATGCTACATGCCGGCCTGAACCAACGAAAGCATCGAAATTGCAGGTCACAATCAAGCCAGCAAGTGTTCGTCTAGTCAATGTCACGGGAAGTCTATTTCTGTGGTCCTAGCAAAGTTGTGGCCTTGGGCGCACCATGACGTCACCATCTTGAGAGTACAACAGTAGCGCATCGTTGCCATTGATGCCAAGGCCCGCTGTCTCGTTGCACTGTTGAAGCAGGAAATCGACAGCTTGGCTGTTGCACAGTGCAAAGACCTGTCCTGGCTGCAGGACAGTACTGGTGCCCCAGGTGTACCGGTCAAATGTAATGTCAGATGGGACATTGACTTGCTCTTGAAGTCGCCATCCAGAGATGTCCTGCGCATCAGTCTCACTATTGCATGTTTTGTGCCTATGGTTTGTTGTGAAATAGCGTTTGTTGATCTTGGCTAGCCTGGTCAACAAAATGTTCGAATGACCACTTGTAAGTTTGAAATTGAACATTAGAGACCAAAGGCAGAACACCCTTCTTTGAGCACTGAGAATCAAGGCGCATGCAGAAAAGGGAACAGATACTATGCAGACATTATGTTCGGACTTCAGAGCCTATCAAATGGTTCGGGATTGTGTCGCTCACCACAGGCCGAGGCGTCCATCCCCGCTTGGTGCAGCACACTACGTGGCAAGCGCTGCGAGAAAGAACGCACGATGGCGCTAGATCCCGAATTAGCGAATATTATGGCTTTGTTGAACGAAGAGCCTTCTATGTACTGCTTTATGATGACCGCTGCATGCGTTGGCAGGCACATGTAGAGTGTCGAGACAACCAACGCCGGTGCCCATGCCCGGCAATTCCTGGATTTAAGCCTCCGTTGCGACATGCTCCAGAAAGTAACTGCTTTCTACTTTCTTAGCTGTGATTCATATCCCCTTTGCATACGCTGAAGTTGGCTGACCGCTACGGCATGTTACCGCACGCGTTGTCGAGGTAGCCAGTGACCTCTGCCGTTGCTACAGCTCGTTCGCTGATCCGGCTCATCCAGTCAAGATTATATACAAACTCATGTTGCCGTGGGTCGGGAATCTGCGTTGTGAGCCAACCGGCCGACCAAGTGCACTTGCTGGTATCATCGCTGTGGACCACTAGCCTCGGAGAGCTGTGCGTGAAGCTCTGCGCCAGTCAGGCCTGCGATGCATCGCATCGATAATTACGGATTTGTGCCGTAAAATGTATCATGAAAGGACTGTCCAGCTAGCTGGCATGACTGCATGTGACTGCCTCAAGCAGGCGCTTGTGCAAGCTCATGGCCCACAGCGCCCGCCCGAATATTGCACCGCGTTGCCACGACATAGACGCAAACGCAAGGCCGAACGATGCCCCATTCTCAGGCGGCGTCCTTAGGCAGGATCAGAAACGCATATGCGTGTCGCGAAACAGCGCCATCTACCTCGAGATATAAATACGCCATAGCCACTATTGCACTGCGGTCGGCAGTATACGCAGTACGTACTGCGGTGAGTTGTGCACGTGTGCTGTCTTTGTGAAGATTCACCGCCGTTGTCCCAGCGCACGACAGATGATTTTACTAATCTGTCAAGTCCAACATCAAGCTTTCATAGTGACATACGTGACTGCCGATGGAATCTGTGTACCGCGTCGACGTCCTGCCACGATGTGTACACCGAACCCAGGTTCAAGGCATCGCATTGTCCTCGATTGGCCAATGTCCTGCATCGACCGGCAGAAACACCCATGTGTACTTTGTTTACAAAAGAGTGAACTGAAGAAAACACCCATGTGTATGTCGTGACTGAACCTGAGGTACCACAAAGCATGCTCACGCGTCTTCTGGGTCGGGCATATATGCAGTTCTTGTAAACGTCGTTCATCTCTGTGTGCTGAATCACTGGAGCCGGGGGTGACTGAGGGATACGTATTCAGCAGCCGCTTCGGCCTGCATGCATTCAGCTGCATCCCGGCCACGTCCACTACCGTCCACGGCAGCCGGTCGCTGGTTTGGCTTGATGTATTTCTTTGCTTTGCCATATGGTGGCCCGAAATGTGTAACTTAGTGTACCGTCCACGGCAGGACGCGGTCAGTCTGTCACACCCAGGACTAAGCCACAGTTAAATGCATGTAGTGCACCACCTGAGGCTCAGAACAGACCCCTGTTACTACATTCCACTGCAGGACGTGTGTCAGAACCCCTGTGCAGTGCTCCCCTGTCCACGCCCAGTGATGACTGTACAGGCCATGCTAGCATAACCTAATTGTCAAACCAGTCGCACTAGCACCACCTGCATCTCTCACAGCTTGCCGACAGCAGGGAGGCTGCCCATACCTGCCCATGCTAATCCTGTCTACTCCATTACACTGAAACCGCTCAAGCAGAAGTTGCCTGTCCCCCGCGCCAGGCAAGCAGCTGACGACCTCAGGCTGCACACCCACTGAATCTACAACTCCACACATCTACCTACAGCTCTGGAAACAACCCAGGCAGGCTTCCCCATAACAGGGTCGGCACTGAATCCGGTGAGGCGATACTTCTGACGCCGTTCTCTCTGCCCCCTCCCGGCGGGGATTAAAGCGGCCCGAGCTTGCTGCAAGCGTTCCCTGCTGATTGCCTTTTGACCTTGGACGTTGACAATAAATCTGCACACAGGTGGGGTGCCCCCCGGCCGCAGAAAGGCACGAGGGGACGGAAAGTGTCGAAAGGGACTCACTCTGGGCTGCTGGCGCACCGCCACAGCTGTGACAACGCCCACGCAATCGTGCCGAGCTTCAGGTGTTCGCGCCGGCCCCGCCTCCACTGTGGCCCCAGCAGCCACGGCCAATCTCCCATGCCCAGCTGCTGTACAGCATCACACTCCAGCAGGAGCACATGCCTGCTGCACAGGCCAGACCTGCTGCGGACAGCAGCCCGCAGCACGCTCCTCCATGCATGCAGATCGATGCATGCCTGCGCTGCGCATGCTGTGATCCGCAGCACAGCGCGTCCGCAGCACGCAGCACGAGGCGGGTGGACTCGCAAACGCCTGACACATGCGTGCCACTGCTACCACGTTCTCCATCCCCCGTGAGCCACCGCGGCCGCCACGCAGCTTCGCAGCGCACAGAGCGTGCCCGACGCGGCATGCACACGCCACAGCTTCACAGGCGACGCGTTCAGCGGCCCACAGAACAAATTCCACGGCGAAGTGCGGTGCGCAGCGCCGCAGCCTGCATCTGGCGTTGCTTGCCGCGTTTTCGTTGTGTCCTCGCCTAGGCGGCAACCCCAGGGTCCCCGGGGCGCCTATGGATCAGGGTGTACTCATACGTGGCCCCCTCAATGACCCCCGTAGCCACAATGTGCATCTCGCCGTCGGGCGTGAGGCGGAACAGCTCCCGCATGTAGCCGGCGTGCGGCGCGCCCCAGCGGTAGTGCAGAACCATGCCCTCCGGCGTCGGCTCGGCGCGGCCGAGGCTGCCGCCGCCGCGCTGGTCGCGCCGCCGATTCTTCGTCTCACTCCCGTCCAGCGGGTACCTGCATGTGGCAGCCACTCAGCGAGTGTGAGGGAGCACATACATTGGGGTGCGTGTGCGGGTGATGTGCGCGGGGATAACCATGGCGTAGGGGGTGGCTACAAGGTTCAGGGGGGGGGGGGGGGGGGGGGGGGGGGGGGGGCACCGCTCGGAGATCTTGAGCAGGGGGATGACCGACACCGCGGCGACGTCAAAGTTGCCTGCGGAGAAGCTGACGTGCGAGCCGCGCAGGATCTTGATGGCGTGCCGTAGCAGGCCGAAAAGGTGCATCGCGTCGCATACCGGCGCCATGCTGTCCGAGCGCTTGCGGTCCTGCACGCAACAGCGCAGCACGTCACACAGCGCAGCACGTGATAGCGCAGCCTCGGCGGCGCCTGCGGAATGGACATGACCACCCCTGATCCGATACAGTGAATTGCGCGCTTTGGGTCGGAGCTTACGCAGCGCAGGTCAACAGAGCCCGTTGACAGGAGGCTGCAGGGAAGCACGGCGTCGGTGGCACGACTCCCAGCTGCGTGGCGGTGCAGGCGAGCAGCTGCGGAGGCACAGAAAGAAAGGGGACCCATCAATGGCACCTGGTACAGGGGCGCGCATGTGGCGAATCTGCAGGCTTCCACCACGTAGATCGCGAGGATATCTGTCGTTGGCGCCGGAGCTGGAGCTCCCGGGAGCCTCGTGGCCAGCCCACCGCTGCCTCGGCCCACACCACCCACACAACGCCTGTGCGATGCAGCCTCGCGGGCAGGAGGCGTGCAGACAACTGTATGCACCGGTGCACTGTCACGAGATTTTTTTATTTTTTTTGGAAGGCAGAGAGCAGGAGTGCGAGAGGAAGGATCATGAGTGCAGTCTCAGCCGCATGCATGCGCAGTGAAGGCCCGCCGGGCTGCCGCACCTTGACCCACATGCCGCTGATCTGCTCCGGCGTGTACGGCAGCACGTCCGTGATGGCCGCGGGGACACCCCCGGCCGCCGCCGCGACCACCGCGGCCTCCTCCGCCCCGGCACCGGGCGCCGGGGGCGCGTCAAGCGGCGGCGCGTCCGCCGCGGCCACGTCCACGGCGCCGACGCGCGCGTGTGTGGGCGCCCGCGTCTTCAGGCGGCGGACCGTCAGCAGGATCGCCTGCACAGCGCACAATCTGAATTTACTGAGCCGTATCCTATTGGACATTGACAACTCCGACTTAACGGGACCACATATGCCGAAGGGGTAAACCACCTGGGAATCCCCCTCAGACGACCGTACACAACTCACAGGGCCTCCACCTGTGCTAAGCGCGGTGGTCACGTACGGCCGCTTCGATTCCCCAAAGCGCACACATGTTGTGCACAAGAAGGTGCCACATGCACCTGTAGCCACAACCCCTGCTGCCTTGCAAGGACAGAGGCAGAGAGATAGCACTTGAGGAGCACATGCAGCTAGTATTCGGGCCTTGTGAGGTCAGGTTGTGCGTACTTGAGTTGGGAAGGAGCGGCCGCGGGGTTGCGGTCGGTGCCGGCGTATGCTGTGGTGACATGCATTGCGTGTGGTGCGTTCTGCATGTCTGACTGTTTCCATGCACACCCACAACCACCACACCCACACCCACATGCAGCGCTAGCCCGTGAAAGACAGCCTGTGAAAGACGGCCATGTGCGAGGGTGGAAAATGTATGTCAAAGCGTCTGCATGTGTGTGAGTTCATTCGGCACACTGCGGATTGGGGGAAGACGCCGCATGAGGCTCTTGTGCGAGGTGAGTAAACTGCAATTCACAAGCCCTGTTTCTGGCGCTGAGCTGTGAGTGGTGATGCATGTGAGGCCGATTCTGCTTCAGCATCCCAGTGGCCACGGAGCCTGTCACTATCCACTCTGAACACTGGTGTCTTCTTTATTGAGATACAGATGGCACCATACAGAACATGCTGGAATTTGACAGGGGAGGCAAGCAAGCAAGCACCAGGTGGATGGCACTCGCCGAAGTGAGTTGAAGGCGTTGATGCATAGCTGTTGCGACTCTCTGGAGGTACTACAGCGTGGGTTGGCATGTGTGGAGTGGCGATTCATGGCTGAGCATAAATGTGCAGCCCGCGGACTGCCAAGGAAGTGCAGCCAGCACATGCCTTGCAGGAGAGGTGCATTGGGACGTGTAGACGTAGACACGTCGACATTGTTGGATCATCGCGCAGTCCTAGTTGAGACATGGCAGCCCCGAATGGTGGGAACGCCACGTGCTGTTCAAAGGATAGCCGCTTCAGCAGCGGTGTGGCTGATTCAGAGGCAACATGCACAGCTGCGTGGGTGACATTGTTGCTCTCCGAGAGTGGGTGATGGGTGAGTTCGGCCCATCTTCGATTTGTGCTGATCATTCTTTCTCAGTGTGATAGCACCTGACATGATGTTGGGCAAATAAGACGAAGATAGCAGAGGTGGTGAGCCTAGCCTTGCGGCGAGCGATCCCTGCTGCAAGCGCATTCTCACGACATCCATTTGGACTTGAGTTGCCCTCAACCACTCGGGCTTGCAATCATTTGCATTAGCTGTGCAAGTGATACATGGTGCGCTGGTCGGCTGAGAAACAGTGAGAAGGGATGCAGGATCGAATGGCTAACTTCGGGAATCGATCAGGAAGCATGTGCGTTGCAATGGATGCTACTGTTGTTCTTTGCATGTGGCATGGCTACACGTTTCCTGAGGGAGCCTGACCTGCCCAACAACCCTTTGGCAGTGCCTTAGCATAGTATGTGTGCACAACTCTGACGTTGTAGGGGAGCTTGTCAGGTGCGTGCAGTTCGTGGGTAGAGCAGCCTTCTTCGGCAGGATGTGAATGAGAACTGTGTTGCGAAGGCAGTGAATCACAACACACTGCCGTCGACGCTGTGCAAACAGATGGACACTGAAACATTCACAGTAGCTAAGGTGGGAATGTTACGAACCTCCAGCGTGCCAACGTGCAGCAATCCCATCGCGACGATGAGCCCAGCGATGGGTTGTCCTCTGCTGAACGTTATGCCGTTGAGGGCGGACCCCGCGATCGTCAGCAATGCCAGAAGCATTTGCGCAACACGAACGTAGAAGTACGGTTGAAATACCACGGGGATGGTGGCTGTCCACGGCTTTGTCGCAGCACCCGGGAGATGCGCTTGGATAACCTCCACATCTGCAGGGAAGCAATTCTTGGCCAATAAGCAACGCGATCACGCAGCCATGGCGAAGCAGGGGCAGTACCTCTGTCACCTTCAGGCTCATTCTGCACATCAACATCTGCGCGTCCGGGCACAACTGGCTGCACAGCTGGCTCATCGGGTTCTACATTACGACGTGCCCGTCCTCGCCGAAGTACGCGCAACGCAAGCGCCCCAATCAGCAAGCCACTTAGAGCCGCTTGCGTGTTACGTTTCATATCGAAATAATGCCCTCCTTCAGATCTTAACTGACAAGTGCTCCTTCCTGCTGCAGCGCAGACAGCGAATTGCTGACACGGCTGTTACAAGGCTTCAAAACGGGACTATCGAGCCTACTTGAATGGCGTAAAGCTAATGATCAAGATGGATACAGCTGTGTAGCCGATGTTTCAGTGGATGAAGGGCTGGGAACAGGCTTTGCGCGCGGTGCTGTGCTGTAGGCATGCCGGCAACAGTCCCTCCGCAGCGTGTCACTCTGCTGATGCCGTATCTCGACCTCAGTGAATACCCAGAAGCGCTACTGGCACGCGTGCACAAGGCTCACAGCACCCATCTGCGGAATTGTCACATGTGTTCCGCGTTTGTCCGCGGCCAGGATTGGAACGGCTCTCGAGAGGCATCGATGCATTCTGCCAGGTCAGCCGGGGCAGCGTCGGAAGGTTGGGCATCCACAGCATGCCGTGAACTCTATCAAAGCTGATCGATGCAAAGGACATTTTCGATGGCATGCCCACATCTGGTGCAGCTGCTAGTGCAAGAGCGCATACCGACACACAGCTGAAGCTCAAGGGTGCCGATATGCACGGGGCACTTTGACTAAGTGGTGCAAATACATTTGATGTGGCCATGTTGACAAATTGTAATTGAATTGAGGCTGAGTGGGACGGGTGAGGGACCGAACGCCAGTGAATTTGACATATGGGTCGACATGGCGTCAGGTCCTTGGCCTAGCAGGCGCCAGGCAGGAGACTCTGTACGAGAATCTTTCACCAAAAACTTTTTTGTTTGCGAAGCGATGGTGTTGATCCCGAATAGCGCTATTCCAGCTCCATTTGCGTTGGCAATGCTCCAACCCAGGCAAAGCAGGCAACCATCACAGCCCGAACCCCACTCAGCGGCATGCTTAGTACAGAAAGACAGGAGTTGCCACATGCTCCTCGCTGTCCCATCTGTTGTTCGGATAGCATGCAGCAACAATTGACAAGCACATGCTCACAACACACTCTGCCATGAACACACCCAGCGATGGATACACCAGGACTACAACCTGCTACAATGTCACCGCAGTTGTGACTCTGAACAACACACACCAATTCAGCATTGTAGGGTAACAAACTTTGACTGCTGACAGCTGGAAGCTACAGGCACAGGCCCCGCAGCTCGGTGAACGCTGACAGCCGCTGTGGCTAAAGCGGCGCCGAGGACGGGCCGAGCGTCTACCCCTCAAACTCCAGGCGTGCCAGGTGCGTCAGCTGAAGTAGCTGCCGGCTGAGGACGGGATCAAAGGCATGTAGCACATCATCGACCCCGAGCACCTGCGACATCGAGCACCTGCGGATGCCCCCACGGCACGAACATGCTGAGCTGCTACAGCTGCAGGCCCGGAAAATCCCCCAGCGCAGCAGTCGCGACCTCCACAGCATGCATGGCGTCGAGTGGCTGCATCGTCAACGATGAGACGACGTCGTTTGCCGCACGCGTGGCCATGCATGCCACAGGCGCGCACGTGAGGCCCCTCCACGACGCCTCAACTGTGGCGGACTCATAGTCGCCCCGTCCTTATTCTTTGTCTGTGCAGTGCGTCAGGTGAAGTCGTGGGGTCGCAGCACGCAGCGCTCCCAGCACATTGGCCGGGCACCAGTTTCCACCCTGGGAGAAGCACCGCTGCCGCGCTGCGAGACTGCCCCGCTTCTCTGTCACAGCACGCAGCACGCAGCGCGACGGGCTCCGCAGCATACGCATGTGCATGGCTGCCAACGAATGCCGTACATTCCCAATAGTGAGTATCCCGGCTTCGAGGGCAGTCAGCGCGGCGCGCTCGCGCACGGCACCGGCGCCGCCTCCCCCGCCATGCACCATCAGCGGGGCTTTACTGAGGCCCAGGGGCAGTGCCTGCAGCTGCAGCATGCATGCCAGAGTGGCTACGAGTGCTGAAAGGCGCCGCTGTGCGTCGGTGCCGATCGCACGGAGCTGTGCACCATGGCCGCCATCGCCGCCAAGCCTCTCAGGCCATGCATGTCCCCGTTCTCGAGCCAAAGCTTAGCTCGATCCTCCGGGTGTCAGGCAGCGGCGGCTGAGATGTGGCGCAGATGGCCTGCAACAAGGTATGAAGCAAAGTCAAGTAAACCTTGTGGTAGTCTACGGGCTTCGGTATCCTGTGCGCCGCCGGTGGCAAGCAGCAGGCTCGGTGCCAGCAGGGTGCAGGTGCTCACGCGTCGTGCATGAGTCGCATGCTGGCGAGAGCAATCACAGCACGCACAGCGTGGCAGAACGGCTGCGGAACAAGCCGAATCGGAGCAAGCCAAGCTGCTGCCCGCACGGAGCGAACCGGAACGTCCAGCATCTATCTCGGGGTGGACCGCGACAACAACGGCCGCATGCATGCGGCGCCAGAGCGTGGCGAGCTGGGTGTCTAGAGGGGCAGCGCAGGCGCGCAGCACGCACAGCAGGATATGCTCTGGGACAGTCCCCAGGGCCTGCAGTGGCACAAGCGGGTGTTGAGCAGCGCTGGATTGCGGCATGTCGTCTGGTGCCACGCCGCGGACGCGCTTGATTGCTCGTCGAAGCGTTGCCATGCAAAGGTCTCTTCCCGATGTCACGTTTCTTCACA
This sequence comes from Ulva prolifera, assembly GCA_023078555.1. Taxonomy (NCBI): domain Eukaryota; kingdom Viridiplantae; phylum Chlorophyta; class Ulvophyceae; order Ulvales; family Ulvaceae; genus Ulva; species Ulva prolifera. The sequence continues at coordinate 5,251,779 of CM041199.1, forward strand.
CGCATGTGAAGGGAGTCGCTGTGCGCAGCAGGGTGGGTCGTAGCCTACTTGGTCTTTGAGCCCCAGCACATGCACATGCATATGTCGAACAGCACCGCCTTCCGGATGTCAGCACCGAACGAGGGGACAGGCTGACGTAGGAGTGCAGCAGAGCCCTCGGCAGCTGCCGCAGCATCACGTGGTTTACCTCTTCGGCACATAAGGTCCCGTTGATTCGGAGTTGGCAGTGTCCTCTTCAGGATACGACTCAGTGAATTCAGATTTACTGTACTTTGCTTTACGAGCAGCTACCGGTGAATGGTGAGGCCTGTGTCAACGTTATGTCAGTCAACGTTATGAGCCACAATCTTGGCATCAGAAGAGGACGTCCCTGGAGCACTGCGCTTGACTTGCCAGATGTGTCCCTGGGGCGGTCAGCGGCGGTGTGGACATGTGGAGGGGCCTGAGCTTGGACAGGGCGGCTGTGCGTGCAGCAGCTGCAGTGTGGAGGCTCCGCATGGCCGACGTCCCTCAGCGACGCATGCGAGCTCAGCCCTGCGCCCCAGAGACCCGCGTTGCAAGTTCCCGGGCGCGGCTGCGGGCATGTCGCGAATGGTGCTCTCTCTACCTCAGGTGGCACGTGGTGCTCGCGGTTGCACACCGGCTCAGCCAGTGCTCAGCTGCAGCTAGGTCGACAGAGGAAGGCAGGACAGCTGATCAAGGTCTGCATGAAGTATGATAGAGAGATAATGATTAAGTTTGTGGAGTCCACGCGTGCAGTCGGGTGCAGCTGCTGCAATTGAGTACATTGCAACAGAACACCCACACGCTGAGACAGGCCGCGCCGTGAAAGAGTCGATACACAGTTTCAAATTTGCTTAGGCCGCACGATTAGATTGCATCGTCTTGGTTCTCAAGGCAGAAAGAGGCTGAACGCCAGTGAATTCGGCATACAAGTCGTCATGGCGACATTCTGCTGGGCTCGCAGGCCATACAGCAGAACTTGGAATCGAATCATGCACATAGCAATCATGTAATTCCTTAGCTTTGAATCTGTTCATCGCTGTTTCAGCTCTATCAGCTCTGTCTCTGGCAATGCGCCAGCCAAAGCAACGCAAGCAACCATCACAACCAGAACCAGAATCAGCGGCATCCTGTTTCAAGGTGCGCACATAAACTCGAGATGCCTTTTTCCCCGTATCCATGCATGTCGGTGAGACGCTCGCAGGCTCACCGACAGCTGACAAGCGCTTGCGATGCGCAAGACAAGCACTCAACACACCATTGCTGCAACGTGCTACAATGTCAACACTCACGCAGCGATCATTCTTGCAAATCCAAACATGTTTCATATCAAGCAATGAAGCATACAGAGATAAGATACACCGTCTATCCTCTTGTGGCATTGCTCCTGCCGGGCAGTGCCACATTCAAAGCAGTCACCCCAGACAGTCAGACATCGTGTGCTCCAGGCTGCAGAACAATCACAGCAACGTGGAGAGCGTCGACGTGGCAAGGAGGCCATTCCTCACTATCAGCAGGCGGTGGAGCGCTTCCAGCGGGCCCTTGAGCTCGGGCTGGATGGGGAGAAGCGCGGCCACGCCCAGGTCCTGTGTGCCGAGTCTCTGCAAGGCTGGGCCCAGAGCGTGCTCGCAGCAGAGGCCTGCCTGCCTGACGAAGAGCAGTCGCTGGCAGTAGAGGCGGCTGCGAAAGGCGAGGCGTCCCAGTTGTACCAGCAAGCCATCCAGGTGATCACGACTCGCTGCTTACAGTCACCGCCTCAACGCAGACCACCGTGTTTCCAAGCCATCACTCTGCACGAGCCACAGTGAAAGCCTGACATTGCAGCATGTAGCAGCCTCCGTGCGGACAGCTGCTTGTGGTGGAACTCCGTGCGCCTGCAGCCCTGCACACGTGTCCGTCGTGCATGCCGCACAGCCGCAGCGTGGAGCCGCTGCCTGTACCATGAGCACCGCAGGCCTACGACATGGCTGTCGTTGTCCTTTGCAGCTGCCACACATGTTCAACGAGCCTGTTGCACGTCATGCACATAGCTGCTGCCTGCTGCAGCGTCTCTATCAGGAAGGCACACTCTTTCTGGAGCCTTGCGAAGTGCCGCACGCAGCGTGCGTCGCCAAACGCCCACAGCAAAGGTGGCACTCACGGTAACCTTTCCCGAATGACCGCGTCCGAGACGCTCTCCACACCTGAACGAAGATCATTGTGGGCGGAGAAGCGCGTGTGGCAGGATGACACTGCGTGAGCTAGGAAGGTACCATCGCACCGCCGACACTCGCCAAGCGCCTCCCTACACAGCACAGGCAGCACTGGCCAAGCTCCCCTGTGCTTGCGACGGCGTCGTCCATGCGTTACTCACCTGTTCCGTGGGTCACCCCTCGAGTGCATCCAATGCTAAATCCCGACAGCCCGTGCCCGTGTTCTCCCATGCGGCAGCCGGCGTGAGCAGGTCAATTCCGGGCCATGCCACACACACATACCAACCCCCCAATTGCATCCTGTTTTGCAATGCTGCAACGGCGTGGCTTGAGGTGCAGGCGGCGCGGGCGCTTGCGGGAGCGAACGCGGGGGACTGGAGCCGCGCGGACGCCGCCACGAACTGCGGCAACTGCTTCGCGGAGGCCGCGGAGCTGCTGCCCGCAGCACAGCAGGCGTCGGCGCTGGCAAAGGCGGCTGCATGCTACCGTGCCGCGCTCGCCCTCGAAGAGGACGCCCTCGTGCGCACCTCCCGCCCTGTTCCAGCACCCCCCCCTGTTCCAGCGGCCCCTCCTGGGGGCGCGCTGACCCCCCCGTCATCCCCTGAGAGCACTGTTCAACCCCCTGTTTGGGCACCCGGTGTGTTTTGCGGTTCAGACAGGCATCACCTTCTAAGCCTGTGTCTCTGGTGGCTCTGTGGTGTGAGTGGTGTCGATTGCGATGCTGTGCTGTCCATTTGGATGCTGCGCCAGGCAGGGTCCCAAGCTCGTGTAGCTGGTCCTCTGCTTTGGTGTGATGTCATGCAGCGGCCTGCGCCGCTTACGATTGACCTTCAAAACAAGGAGGCAGATGTGGCCTTCAAAACAAGGAGGTCATGCGTTGGGGCGTGAGGTGTTGTGCAGGCGCTGCCGCCAGCTGGAGCTGCCCCTCGGCGGATGGCGGAGCTGGCGGCACAGCCGGGTTCGTGGTCTGTGTGCGGGCCCATGCATGCGAGCACGCCTGTGAGTGTCCCAATCAGTCTAGTTGAGAGCTGGGGGCACAGTCCGTCGGCTGCGAGAATGCGACATTCCCGGCTGAACTCACCTCATCAGCTTGAACCCAACTGCACATGGATTCCGCCACGTTGCATCAGGAATATAGAATACTCTGTCGAGTCAATCTTGTCGCCGCCTTGCGGGGAGAGGGCACTGTATGCTGCGTGCTGTGGTCTGCCGACGCGGCGGCCGACACGCTCTGCCGTCAAGATGACCACAGAGCCATGCGCCGTGCACACCCCATGCGTTGCCGGAGGCTGCGCGCGGATCCACGGCGTACACGCCATGCACGCTCGGGCTCCTCATGCATGCATCCTCCCCCCTTCAAAGCATGCATGCGCGCATCCCGTGCAGACGTGGAGCAACCTCGCGGACGCGCTGATCCAGCTCTCGCAGGCGCACGCCGCGCAGGGCGCGCACAGCGACGCGCGCGCGGCCGTCGTCGCGGCGCGCGCAGCGTACGTGTCGTCCACGGCCCTCTCCTCCTCGGACGCGGGGGACGACCTGCCGGGGCTGCTGTGCAACTGGGGTGCGGGGCTGACGGCCGCGGGCGGCATGCTGCGCGAGGCAGGGGACGCGGCGGGCGCGCTGGAGGCGCTGCGGGATGCCGTGCGGCGGCTGGAGTGCAGCGCGGACCTCCAGCGCTCAGACATCCAGGTCTGCCCGTTGATTGTTTTTGTTCCTTCCGTTGATTGTTTTTTTGTCCTTCCGTTGATTGTTTTTGTTTCCTCCCAAAACTCATAGGTTTCATTTTGGAATAGTTGTATGATGTGCCCTCTCAGCGGTGCATGTCCTCGAATTGCGGTTGTCGCCGTGTAGCGCATCGGCATGTCGGGTATGATTTGCAGCATCGTCCTTTCGGCGGCACACATGCATTGGGGCGCCCGTAGCCGCTGCACGCATGTGTCGCCCGCGTGCCCCAGAGTACACCCGCGCCTCCTAAGCGATACTGCTAGCCTGGAGACTGAACACCGAACATGCATGGCTACAGGTGCACATGGCACTGGCGGAGGCGCGGTGCGGCCTCGCCGAGGCCCTGTTTGCGTCTGCGGGGGCCGCCGCCGCGGAGGCGTCTGTGGCGGAGGCGGTCACGGCGTCGGAGGCGGCTATGGCGGGCGCCCTCGCGGCGTGTGACGCAGCGCAGGGTATCACGCGGGAGCACCCTGCAGCCACGCTCGTCCTTGCAGAGACCCTCACCGCTGCCTCCAAGATGAGTGGTGCGCCCTGCTGAGTCCCTTCTGTGCCACGATCGCCCGCAGATGTGTGGTAGCTCATGCAGGCCGCGTGTGGCGGTGGAGGACAGAGGCTAGGTCATGAACATGCAGTAGTCTGAGTGCGCTGGTCGCTCAGAATCAGCTCAATCGAAGTCGGTGGTGGTTGTACAACCCACATTCGCCAGACCCGGGGTGTGTGCCCCGGCAGCACATGCGATGTGTTCACGCCCTGAACGTGTTCGTGGACCATTCTCTGCCCTCCACCGCCACAACCAGTCATTTTCGCATGATCTTCTGAGGCGAGCCGTCGGCCGCTCGATGTGCTGTGCATGCTGTGCATGCTGTGCAGTGGCACGCCAGTCCGCCGAGCGGGCGACGGAGTTCGCGATCCGCGCGTGGGCCGCGTACGTCGTCGTGCTGCGGAAGCCGAAGGAGCTCGGCAGCTGCTCGGAGCGCAGCACGACGCGGTACAACGCGGCGTGTGCCGCGGCGCGCTGCGGCGCGGCCGCCGACGCGCTGCGGCTGCTGGAGCAGGTCGCCGCGAAGGACCCGGCCGCGCTGCGCGACGCAGCAGCCGATGAAGACCTGGAGCCCCTCCGCAGCACGGCGGAGTTCCAGGCTCTGCTGCAGAAGGCAATGCATGGCGCGAGTGCGTGAGGCGTGCATTGCTGCAACAGCTTTGGTGCCACGGCGGCGCATACGTAGGTTGCACTTCAGCGCGCACTGTCAGACCTGGAAATGTCTAGCATTTACATGGCGAAATTTGTATAGCCACGCGCCCGGCAGTGCCGTGTGCCTGGGGCGCCTGTGCGAGCTGCCAGCACATAGCTTCGTACCCTGGCATCAGGGCTTAGGTGCCAAATCTTAAAGTCGTGTTTGATGGACGACCTCAACACTTGGGCGCAGAGGGCCAGGAGCTGATGTGCTAGGACTGCATCCGAGAGTGGTGACTCAGGTGCACATGACAGCGGCTCTGGAGGGCAGGCATCGCGGGCAGCGCTTCAGTGTGCAACATGACGTCTATGCGTGCATGAACATGTGTACCGGGCACCAGCTGTTCTTCCTGGAGGGTCGGGGAAATGTTGCAAGGGGCACCCATCCGCATATAGCAGCTACACTGCGATATTCATGCTGTGCAGCCGGACAGTCATTGCAATGCTTTGCGTCGCAGAGCAGTCGTAACTGCAGGTCTTACTTTCTCGCTCTTGATGCGCATGATCGTGTGCATTCATGTCTCCGACACATTCCAAGCTGTCGTGGGTGTTCTGCAGTAGATGGCTGTGGCATGTACCGTTGTGCCCACAGTGGCTTTTGTGTCCATTACCGTATACGAGAATCAAAGTACCGATTGGCTCACTTAGACGGTATAACACCTGTCACAAGACGTGTGAAGCTTTCTTGTAGTTGAGAACTAGTGTCACTAGTGTCACTAGTGTCATGATCTGAAGTGCGGTGCAGGGAGGCTAACCAGCCTTAAACGTCATGGCTTGCGAGGGCTGTGGAGCTGTCGATGTCAACAATTTGTTTGACTGCTGTATCGAAGCGTCTCCTGTGTCTGGCGCCGAGTTTACGTGCAGCGTGTCTCTCAAGGCCCGGTCCACGTTGGCATCGTCGTGTGGTTGCAGGGGTACAAGCATGAACAGTTGTTGATCTTGGTTGTGCAAAGGACCATCGATGATTCAGGTTGAATATCTGCACCACACGTAGACAAAAAGCTACAGAGAAAGGTTTGTCCGCATGTGCGTGCGAAAAAGTCGTAGCTCGGATATTGCGTTGCAATTGAGCACCTTGTCCGTAGGGAAAGGCAGCAGTGCAGTGGCCCCGCATGATTCAACGCTATGCTCTGTTGACAACGCAAGAACATCATAGGGCACGTGCGGCGACCTGTAAGACCGGTCCAGTCTGTATCTCGCGTCGCGCAAATTGAGACTCGCTGGTCGAGATGTTTCACGCCGAGGCAGTTTGCAATTCTGCCTCAACAGTTCTTCAGATTGCCGTTGACGGTATCTGGTTGGTGCACCGCAACGGAGAAAGAAGCCATTGCGGGCCAAGCTGTATCTCCCGGAGCCAGCTACTGCAGGGCATCCACAATAATTCCGAAGCTGGCGAAGAAGCACATGTGCCGCTGAGTGAGGACAGTTTGTTACAATGGATATCCCAGGTATCACATTTTGATGACGGCTTTGTCGCCGTTCAGTTCTTTCCGCAAAGCAAGTGGTGCTTCACCTGTTGCAATCTCGAACGCCGGATCAGTTTTAGTGGCATCATGCAGGTCGCCAATCATACCTCAGCTGGAGACACGGGCAACGAGACTTCGGGGAATACGTTGCAAAATGCTGCATCGATGTGCACACTCCTCATGGTCAGCCCCTGACTACAAACACACACAGCCATGTTGTGTTCCTGAGGCCAGGGACATACCACTGCGCTGCACAGGCAGCTTCACGAGCTGTTTGGCTGTCACCGGTGCTTGATCGACTCGCTGGACTGCAGGCTGCTGATGTGTTGATCGATGAGGCAGGCACCGCAACCGCTGCAGAGAGGCTGGCAGAGCTGTTGCAGGCACAGGACGCTGACCAAGACAGCACCAGGAAGGTGCAACACCGCACTGAGCACGTCTGTACCTTCAGTCTGCACTCCCATCCTCCTCTCATGCATTATGCATGCAGTCGTATCAGAGCATCATGCCACGTCATCCTGGCATTACGGGCTGCATTGCACTGGTACACGCAACCCTTTTCTTGACACCCCCGCATGTACAGGCGATACAAGCTCTCCCAGAACACCTCCTGCTCGCCACCCTCGCGCGTGTGCCATTGCCGCACTGCCTCCGCCACCTCCCCCTCCCCTTCCACCAGCCCGCCCTCCGTGCCCACCATCCCTCGACTGACTCCCATCGCTCCCTCCGCCTCTCCCACATCCCGCCCTCCCTCATGCGCCCCGTGATGCGTGCTGCGGCCTCGCTGCATGGCCTCCGCGCCGTGTGCCTCGCCGGCATGACGCTCTCCGGCACCGCGACCCCTCTGGCCGCAATATTGCAGGGCCTCACCGGCGTCACCGCCCTTGACCTCAGCAACACGAGCCCCTCACCGGCGGCATGGGCGGCACTCACGGCCGCGCTGCCCACGCTACGGCAGCTGGAGAGCCTCGACATCAGCTGCAACCGCCTGTGGCTGCTATCGTTGCGCGGCCTCGTGCGTGGCATCGCGCAGTGCACCACGCTGCGCGCGCTGCGCATGCTGCGCACGGTCAGCATCCATCGCCCGGCGTTCGGCGGTGGCGCGGTGCTCGCGCGGTGCCTGCCGGCTCTGCCGCGCCTGACTGAGCTCCGCTTCGGCTCCATCTTTGGCATGCAGTCGGGGGTGGACGCCCACGGCATCAGCAACGGCCTGCTGAGCATGCTGCATGCCCTGCACGCTGCAAGGGACCTGCGCAACCTAGCACTAGAGTATCTGAACATCCAGGTGCGGGCCATGCATGCTGCGTGTGACCTGCAATGAGTGCAGCTGCGGACTGTAGACGAGCATAAAGCATGCATCTCATCAACAACACGGCCCATACTGCTGGCTGCGTTGCTCCCTCAGGCCGGGGTGGGCAGTGTGCTGTGGGTTACAAGGACAAAGCAAGTGAGGCAGGTAGCACCGCGAGCAAAAACCAGAGGAACCGTGGGCAGTGTGCGTGTGTAGCGCATGCAAGAGCAGCAGACCATTGTGGCCACATGTGGCAGACTCGGCGCTGCGCCCCATGCAGGTGCTACACAGGAGAGTCCTGTAGTGTCAGGTTTGCGGCCTCTCACTTCTATGTGATGTTCATGCAGGTGCAGTTTCCGCGCTCTGATGCAATCGCTCGAGCTCTGGGGCGGCTGACGCAACTGTCTCAACTGAGCATGTGCCTGCCGATGATCCGGGGTCAACATGAGGAGCCCAGTGCTGCCCCCTCAGAGCAGAGCGTGAGGCAGGATTATGGGATTTGGGGCGCCGAGCTCGGGGGCCTGACGAGCCTGGCCGCACTTCACTTGAACATCTGGGAGTGGGGGTGGGTCACGGCCCTCAACCTGCTGCACGAGACGCTGCACACCGTCAGCGCGCTGACAGCGCTCGAGCAGCTGACGCTCGATGTTTGCGAGATCGAAGATCTGCCGGCACTGGCGAAAGACGCGCTGGCCAGCCTGCCCCGCCTGACGAAGCTGCGCGTCCTCTGCGGGATGGACGAAGCCTGTGTGGAAATGGTGGACGCGGCCTCGGCAGCGGCGCTTGCGCGGGTGGCGGTGTGCGAGCTGCCGCAGCTGCGGGAGCTGCACCTGCCCGTCACAGCCGCACCAGGCGGTGGGGAGGAGCTCGTCGCGTCGCTGCTGGGCGCGACGCACCTGCAGCAGCTCACTCTCGATCTGTATGTGTCCACCGCGCACTTTCTTGATGGCTCAGGCGACTTCCTGGACGATCCGGACCTGCCTGAGCCATCTGACTTCCTGGCTCAGTACACCCCGTTGTTCCCCCATCTGTGCACGGTCAATGCGTTTTGCTGGAGGGATTGTCGCTGGATGCAACCTCTGGTGGCGCAAGCGAGCCAGCTCACCCGGCTGCATGCCTTGCGCCTGACCTGTGAAAGACCGTTGGAGTACTATGGGACTGTGAACGCCATCTTGCAAGCTTTGGTGTGCTTGAGCAGCTTACGAGAGCTGTCGCTGTGTGGCTTTGCGATACCGTATCATGCTGGGGCGGAGGCATTGCAGCGCTTGACACAGCTCACTGCCCTCGACATCACGGGCCAGACCCTGGCGAATGTCGGGGAGGACCCAAGGCTGGCCCTGCCGCGCTCGCTGGAGAAGCTGACAGTGCGAAACTACCTCGCAGAGCATGCTCAGCAGGCTGATGCGCATGTGAGCGCGTTAGCTCCACTGCACCTGAAGATGATGCTCGTACATCCCAACTCTGAGGATGACGGTGGCCACTCGCTGCGGATGCTGGTGCAGCAGCTGCCGCGACTGGAGTCGACAAAGCATGGGTGCTCCGGCGACGGAGAGGGCGTGGCTAGCACAGCTGACCTGGAGGCAGAGCATCAACTATCCATAAGCATGATGGCTGTTGAACTCTAGTAATACACGCCCCGCCGCCTCCATCTTGCATCTGGACCTGTGCAACCATGACCATGATGCCGGCATGCTTTTTACAAAAGAGTGAACGGGAGAAAACAAACACTGAATGCCGGCATGCATGTTTTGCCGCTTCCATGCCTGCAGAAAAAAGACTGCAGGCACATAGAGTGTACAGAATGCGCGTACATGTCCCTGAGTGTGGTGCACAAAATTGACAGGTAATTAACCCGTGGTGGGGGGTGCGGCTGTGTGTGTTACAAGGATAAAGCGAACGAGGCAGGTAGCACCGCGGCAAACACACGGCTTGGCGTGTGGCGTGCTGGCCTGGGTGCCTGTGCATGCAGGGCCGGGCGTGCTAGCGTTTGGTGGCGGAGCTACCGGCTTCATGATGTAAGCCCGCCAACTCAATAATTACATGATTATGACTACAATGATTACATGCCTTAGTTTCGTCTGAAAGGGTATGAAGCCAAATGTGCTGGCAGAGCTCACGCTGCTCACCTGCGCCACATGATGTAAGCCCGCCAACTCAGGAGCGCCATGCCGCGCGACGTCGACACGCTGGCCTGAACCCAATCGCCAGCATCGGCATGCAGCCACCGCTTGTGCATGGCCATGCCCTAGGCCGGCTCATCTGGCGTGGTGCACCATCCTCTCATTCATGGCCGTTTGTATCATGGTTGGTAGCCTGAGGCGATGAAAACTGTGAAATGGCGTTCAGAGACAGTATACAGGTCCGATATGTCAGGAATGTGTACATATGGCATGGAGAGGCAAAGCGATGTCTCCAAGATCAAGGCATTGTCACTTTCCGAGAAGATCGATCTGAGGTAGAGGTAGTTATTGTGCCAATTGCTGGGCTTAAGGTACACATGGCATGGGCATTCAGCATGCGCAGTCTTACAAAAGAGTGAACGGGAGAAAACAAACACTGAAACCGAATCTCATCCGTATCAACAGCAACATACACTCACACACACACGAACACTACAACCGCACTCACAACTCAGTCCGGCAGGATCGCGTCCTCCAGGCTACACACGTGCTCCCGGATGATAACATCCTGTGCCCTGGGTAGACGTGGCTGCACCTAGACCTCTTCTCGATGCGCATGCTTGTATGCTTTCATTTACCCGTCCGCTTCCAAGGTGTGTACATGTGTCCTTCGTGAGGTGGCCTTGCCTGATACAGCTGGGACCAGAACGGCTTGCGCCAAAACTGCACCGGCAAACAGTGCTCACCGGCGGATGAAGACGTTTCAAAGCACTGTTGTAGGCGAATTGCGCACTGCGACAGCCTGAACACAGAACCAGTGCTCTACAGGGCCCTTTTTTCCTGCAGGGATTCCCGCTGGACTTTTTCAAATTCTAGCTAGCGGTACTGCACCGCTGAGAGACAGCGTCGAATTCAAGCAGGACGCGCGCTTCAAGCGAGCGCTCGCTTTCTCTAGAGACTGTTGGCTTAAGCTTTGACGGCTCATTTTCAGCGGCGAAAACCGCTGCTGTTTCAGAAAAATCGTCTGTTTCAGCGGGAAAACCGCCGGGTTGTAGAGCACTGCCAGCAGTGCACACAACTCTGCAGAACTATTTACAAAAGAGTACTCTGCAGAACTAGTTCTAGTACTCTGTTCATGGACACCCTGGCCTGCCAGCTGGCAGGGCTCTGAAGTTGACCTAGGGCTTTGAAGTTGACATCACTGCACGTAGCTACTAGAGGTAGTACTAGAAAATCGAAGCGCCTCCTGTATCCGGTGCCCGCTGAACGTGCAGTGTGGTTCGTCAAGTTTTGAGATATCTCGAGGTACGATCATTCGGCCATGTTCGTTGTGTTCCAGGTCGCAATACAAAAGAGTGAACGGGAAAAAACAAACACTGAAACCGAATGTTTGCTGTGTTTCAGGTTGATATGTGCATCTCGTGGCAACCGGTACCGGCACAAACATGACCGACATCAGACCTTGGTGGATCACAGGAGCCTCGAATATTGTGGCCGAGTCAGTACGCCGTATGGAGGTGAACATCCTAAGGGACCGCCTCCGTGTGCCCGCATGCCAATGGGACGTGTTTCAGATGCTGCGTTGCATGCGGAATTGATCGCCTTAAGGGTATACGTACGGAAAGGCAGCAGCGTTGTAGCGCGACATCGTGCGTCATTGGGCAGGACATACACCACAATATCTTGCGGACTACGGATATTGGAAGCCTAGAAGCCCAGTTTACATCACGTTCCCCGTCGAGCACCTGAGCCTTGCTAGTCTCGATGTACCAGGCCAACGCAGCTTGCAATCCTCCGTCAACGGTGCTTCGAGTTTCCGTTGACGAAATTGTGCTGTGTCACCGCAATGGAGATACAAGCCATTGCGGACCTAGCTGTATCTCTCGGAGCCAGCTACTGCAGCACATCCACAGCAATTGCAAAGCTGGCGAGGAAGCGCAGGTCCCGCTGAGCGAAGACTCATTTATCAAATGGATGTCCCAGGTAAACCTACTTGGACGCGGCTGTTTTGTTGTTGAATTAATTTTAATTGTCTCCGCGCAGCAAGTGGTGCTTTGCCTGGTCCTGTGCCATTCTCGAAGACGCAGGCTCAGCTTCAACAGCAGCATGCAGGTCACGAAGCATGCGTCAACTGGAGGCATCGATCTCGACGTCTTTGAGAGTCGGGAGAACGATGCGGCGTCCATGTGCACACTCCTCACGGTGAGCATCTAGGCCTGCTGTAAACACCGACACAGCCACATTGTTTCTTAAGATAAATTTAGGGCCATTGGGATGACTGCGCTGCACAGACCGATGCATGAGATAGAGCTTGTCACCCGGGGCTTGATCGTCTCTGTGGATCACAGGCTACTGATGTGTTGATTGATGAGGAAGGCATGGCAGGCACAGCAGAGCGGCTCGCGGAGATGCTGCAGGCACCAGGCGCAACCGAAAGCAGCACCAGGGAGGTGCAGCACCCATGATGAACACCTCTGTGCCTTCTGCAACCACCATCCTCCGCTCATGCTTCACGTGTACTCTCGTATCGGACAAGCATGCAATGTACGCTAGGGTGTGCGCCAGACTGCTATTCAGATCATGATGTGATGCACACGCGTACGATGCTGGTGCACATGGCCATACCTGCAGGCGGTACAAGCTCTCCCAGAACACCTCCTGCTCGCCACTCTCGCACGTGTGCCCCTGCCGCACTGCTTCCTCCACCTCCCCCGCCCCTTCCACCTGCCCGCCGTCCCCGCCCACCACCCCGCAACCGACTCCCACCGCTCCCTCCGTCTCTAGATCTCCCGCGTCCCCCCCTCCATCATGCTCCCTGTGCTGCGTGCTGCGGGCTCGCTGCAGGGCCTCCGCGCCGTGTGCCTCGCCGGCATGACGCTCCCGCGCGCCGCGACCCCTCTGGCCGCACTTCTCCGTGACCTCCCAGGCATCACCGCCCTCGACCTCCGCGATACAGGCCTCTCATCGGCGGCCGTGGCGGCCCTCACGGCCGCGCTGCCCACGCTGCGGCAGCTGGAGAGCATCGACATCAGCGACAACCGCGTGCGGCTGCTGGCACTGCGCGGCCTCGTGCGCGGCATTGCCCAATGCACCACGCTGCGGGTGCTGCGCATGCTGCGCACGGTCAGCATCGATCGCCCGGCGTTCGGCGGCGGCGCGGTGCTCGCGCGGTGCCTGCCGGCTCTGCTGCGCCTGAGTGAGCTCCGCTTCGGCACCATCGGCCAGATCCCGGACACGATGGACGCGCGCGGCTTCAGCGACGGCCTGCTGAGCTTGCTGCAGGCCATGCATGCTGTGCGTGACCTGCACTGCCTTGAACTGGAGTATCTCAACGCTCAGGTGTGGGCCATGTGGGTTCTTAAGTTTGTGCTGTACATCTGCTGGCAACATGCATGCAGGTGCACAACATGCATGCCGGTTTTGCCAATGCTCGCTGCACTGAATGCAATCTATAATGTGTACTCCATAATGTATAACTATACCGCGCTCTGGCGTGGGCGGGGCGTCCGTCAGTCCGCAACGTTGTGTCATTTTCTGTGTACACACGTGTTCGACATGTGCGGTATCACTGCCCGTTTGCGATAGACGACACGTGCGCAGTGTGATCCGGCTGCTCGTTGCGGCAGCCTTACACACCTTCCGATGTGGTGCTTCTTCGTGAGAGAACTCGGTTCAAGCGTGCGATCGACGTCGAGCCACTCTCTTGTAACGTGCACGCAGGTGTCTGCCCCTCTCTCTGCCGCAGTTGCTCAAGCTCTCGGACGGCTGACACAGGTGTCACACCTCAGCATGTGTGTTCCGCTAATACAACAGGATGTGGACGACGCGCCGGAGGGAGCGATTCAGAACGATGGGATCTGGGGCGCAGCACTGGGGGGCTTGACAGGCCTCTCATCTCTTCACTTGAACGTGCGGCGGTGGGGGCGGTTCGAGGGGCACCAGCTGCTGCTCGAAACTGTGCAGTCCCTCAGTGCACTGACGCGACTTGAGCAGCTGACGCTTGACGTCTGCGGGCGGCACCGCCTGCTGGAGCTGCATGGCGTGTTGGCGCACCTGACGCGCCTGACGAAGCTGCACGTCTACAGCAGGCCGCATAGGCCCTACCTAGGCGCCGTCCACGTAGATGCGGTGTTGGCGCTTGCACAGGCTGCAGTCAGCGAGTTGCCGCAGCTGCGGGAGCTGCACCTGCCGGTCACGGCGATTCCGCGGGGTGACGATGCGCTCGTTTCGGCGCTGCTGGGCGCGACGCACCTTCGGCAGCTTACCCTGGATCTGTTCGCCTCCAGCGCGCACATCCTCGATCCCTTGATCGATGTCATCCCGGACGACTGGGCTGTGGATGATGTCCCTGAGGTTGCTGATTGCCTGGGTGAGTACAAGCCGCTGTTCCCGCACCTCTGCACCGTGAACGTGTTTGCTAAGAGCTCCTTCTGGTGGCTGTACCCGCTGGCGACTCGTGTTGACCACCTTTGCCAGCTGCACGCCTTACGCCTGCAGAGCTCAGAAGAGGACTTCGTCGATCCCGCTGTGAGACAAATCTTACAAGCTCCGGAGTGCTGGAGCGGCCTGCGAGAGCTGTTGGTGGGTGACTGTATGTCCCTACCTTGTCCACTTTCAAGTTGTCGCCATCCTGTAGAAATGTTGCAGAGCCTGACACGGCTCACCTCCCTTCACATCCCAGGGGTGTGGCTCACGCATGTGCGGGCTGCGGAGGGGGTGGCCCTGCCGCCCTCTTTAGAAAAGCTGGCGCTGGTAGACTTTGAGGCAGACCATGTTGATGCCTACGTCAGTGCACTAGCTCGTCTCTTCCTGAAGACGCTGGTCGTTTTCACGGACTGTTCGATTGCCCCCTCGCTCAAGACGCTGCTCCAGGAGCTACCGCACTTGCGTGACGTGGCTGTGCGGAACAAAAACATGTAGTGTACCAACACGACACGGTGAAAGAGGTTGCGATGCTGTCACTGCTGCCATGGAGGCAGGGGGTGGACTATCCAGGGAGTATCTGGTCCGATGTAGCCTAGTACAAGCATGCTATGTGTATAACACTGTAGCTGTGTATAACACTGTAGCTTCATGTCCCGGCCGCGCCTGTTTCTCTGCGGCCCTTCATCCGAGCATTCAAGCGATTGCCGCCGGCATGCATGTTGTTCATGCCAGACAGCTTCTCCATGCCCGCGAGGCTGCCACTGACAAATGGTCAACAGGCCAAGTACAAACAAGCCATCCAAGCCCACTGCAATCGGCAATGCAGCACCGCGGGCATGCACCGTTGAACATCAGGATTTTACATGCCCATGGCCTGGCGGATTTTCACCGTGGTGCCTTCCTCAACTCATGGCCTAGTTGTTGATCCTGTGGCTGTGTGGTTGCCCTGGCGTTCACTGGAAGCATGCTTATGAGCATGGCCACGACTGAACGCTGTGTTGTGTCGGCCTGGAATGCCACAGCAACTGCTACCGGCAGCATCAAGGGCTCCTGTTTGCATGCGAATAATCGGTGCTCACGTGAGGTGATGGTGTGGGTATCGTGCAGGAATGGTGCTGAACATTGTGTGGAACCACTTCAGGGCTGCAGGGGTGTTACATTGCAATCTGCAGCGGGAGTCTGCGATGCAGGTGTGCACAGATTCTGCAATGCAGGCGCCTGGTTACATGCATGGTGAGGCGATGCAGGTGTGCAGGCGCCCGGTCATCGCGCAAAGCATGTGCCATGGTGTCACTCCGGACGCCCTGTGTCAGTCCAGTGATAGGACCGCTGACCCACTGGACTGCCATACGCCCGCAGATCGCTGCATCACTCACACAACTAAGCGCACACCTGAATCCGCTAGTGCTTCCCTGCCTACGGCCGCCGCTGCCAGTTCACGGACTGACCGACTGCGAAGCATTTCAAAACTGAACAGGAAGTTGCAGTACAGAATTGCTACTCTATACACATTGAACAGCTTCAAGGTGGGAGTTTTCCAGCATGTTCCCCTAATGATGCCTCGTCGACTCCCGATGTACCTCTGTCACCGGGAGAGGACGCCACAGTCGATGATCGTGACTGGGGCAGCGGGCGTGCCAGCCTCCGAGGCCGCCTCAGCATCTGCACACAGCAGGTGCCTCGCGGAGACTTGCAGGGGTGTATTCCTGGAACGCGCTCTGGGCTCCCAGGCTCATGCATCATGCAGACACCCACATGTGGGGCCTCATAGCGGCATCCACAGCGCAAGGAATCTGATGATGTGTTCAACACGGGGTTTCAACAGACATGCTCCGCTGGCGGCACCCCTGCTCGGCCTGGGTAGCGCCACTCATGTCTGGCGCACGCCACGGTCACACACAGGATGGGATATGCGCTGCGGCCAAGCAGCCCCTGATTGGAGCTGCACATGCATGCGCGCGACAATCAATTCGAACAAACAAGCTCGACCGCACGCAACATCATACTCCGGCGTTCTCTTGACACGTCATGCAGACCCGCTGCCCCCGTCCGGCCAGTGGAATTGCAGATTGGGGATGCTGTACGTGTGACACCAGTGCAGCTGTGCAAGTGGCTGTGGTGTCTGGAAGGCCTCGCTGGGGCGGGAGCTGCACCTATCCGCTCGAGCACCTCGAGACCTTCTACGACCTTCCCGAGAACCACGTGCTTCCCTGCACACACCTCCGCTGCTGGTGAGACTCACTTCGTGATCACGCCAAGCAGGCGGCGCATCGAAGCATCGCCTGTGTTTGTTGCATCAATTGAACTTTAAAGCAACGGTGGCCCCTCGCCCTGGTGGCCGCACATGTGACCAGAGCCCAGCTGAGCGCTGTTGGGTGCGTTGCGGGTGCCATGCACTGACACCCGGCTGAGCAGTGCCCCCGATGGCCGGAACAAGCACGGTCTCAGAGGTCGGCGGCACAAGGTATGGTACGGCGCGAGGTCGGCGTCAGTGCGGCGCTGTCAACACATGCCAATTGCGCACAGACCCCCGGTGTGCGCTTGCACCCATACTTGATGCATGAAACGCCGGTGCATCGGCCGCGCCTCTGTGACCGCACACTCCACAAACACATGCACAGTGCCCTGGCTAGCCAATGCATCAACCGCGTCTCTGTGGCCCGCTGTGATGGTGCAGTGGCGTGGAGCTCAGGCTGTGTGTGTGTGCTCGGAGTCATCAGGGCGCTAGCGGCCGCGTGTACTCATGTGATCTACGGTCGATGCCAATCACGTGGATCACGCTGGCATGTGGCACCAACATCATGCCCATGAGCATGTCACAGAACCTGCGCCGTGTACCGGCTAGCACACGCATCAACCGCGCCTCAGTGACCCGCTGTGCTGGTGCGATTCCGCAGAGCACACCGTCGCACTGCGGCGCAGCCGCGAGCGTGAAGAAGAACTGGCTGCTGTTGGTGTTCTTGCCGGAGTTGGCCATCGAGAGGACGCCGGCGGCGGCGTGCGGCAGCTTGAGGGCGGGGCGCTCGTCGTTGAAGGTGCGGCCGTGGATGCTGTCGCCGCCGCTGCCGTCGCCCTTCACGACGTCGCCGCCCTGGCAGCAGAACCCCCGCACGATGCGGTGGAAGCGGCAGCCCTGCACGGCAAGAGGAGTCTCGTGGGAGATATTCAGGCAGCTGGCGTGAACCGTCCGCCACACAGCGGTCGGCAACTCTTGCGTTGAGATTCCAGCGGTAATGGTGATATTACCGCTGTGACGAATACATCGACGATCGGGGCCGCTGCAATCGAGGAGCATGGCGCATGGAAGCTCGGCGTCGGCAGGGCAGGATCACCCCAAAAAACAGCAAGCAAACGGTTTCGGGGCAACAGGTCGAGCGCCTGAAGAGCTTGCTACATGCAGAGCGTCCGTGCTGGAGCTTGACGGAGGGTGTGCATGCGCATGGGGCGAATGCAGCTCACTCGAGTTTTCGACTTTCAGGGTGTTTTCGGTGCTCAAGTAGCACCAAAACCAAAAGGTGGGGCAGCGGCGGAGAGCGCGCCTTGTAGTGCAGGGGCTTCTTGCTCGCCTTGCCGACACCGCGCTCGCCGGTGCATAGGCACAGGAAGTTCTCTGCGGCCCGGGGGCAGACGTCCCGGAAGACCTCGACGACGATGCGGCCCGCGACTGCGCTGCCGGGGTCCTCAAACACAAGCGTGCCCCGGGCCACCCACTCCGGGTTGCTGCTGAAGGCGTCCGCGAGCGTCTCCTGGTCGTCTGGGCTGACTGCTGTGACGTCTGCCGGCAGGCCGTACTGCAGATGTGGAGATCTGGTTGGGAAGACTGTGATTGAGTGGTGACATGGGGTAGACAGTGAGCTGTACGGTCAACAGTGATGCCCCAGATCGTCTGTCATGGATGATGTGGGGCAATGCGCCAGCCGTGCTGACAGGACGTTGGAACAGCCAGCTGACACATGAGCTTGTTGCGGCGTCGGTGATTGCAGGACAAGGCTGAGGGCTGGAGCAGAGAGCTCAGTCTGGGCAACAGCTGCAGCACATGGCAGCAGAGCGACTGAAGACATGGCACCAATGTGACCGGTGGGAATGAGCGGACCATAGGTCCGAACTTTGCGCAGAAGTCTTGCGAAACTTCAAAGTCCTGCTGGCGTTGAGCGTGCGCCGCGAGGTCGCCTATGCCAATGTCCAGGAACGCGGTGGGTCTGCATGCGGCACTCGTGAATGCGGATATGTAAACAATCCGATTCGGTTATCGTGTACGACAGCATATCTACAGAGAGCGCACAGTAGATCACCTGTTCGCCATCGCGTATGCTGGGCCGGTCAAGAGCTGCACAGATCAGCAGGTCCGGTCGCGGGCGCGAGATACTTGCACAACAGCTCCGCTTTCTATAGATAGACAGCAGCTATAGCTATTTGGACTGTCAAGCGTCAACTTCTGCAGAGCGTGCCGTGTACAGGTTCTGATACGCTTGCAGCAGCAGTGCTCGGCTCATAAATGTCAACTGCTAAAAGAGCGCGCGTAACGAACGCTTGTGAGTACAGACAAGACGGTGACAGCTAATCTGCACTACTTCACACATCGGGCTTGCCCTGCATAATCTGGACTTCCTGTATACAGCCGTGCAGTGTACAGGTGTGCAGCTGCCGCTGCTCGGCATCGTGGCTTAGGCTGAATTAGTGCTCACTATCGTGATGTGGGGCACACAGCGCGCTGAAATTGAACGAACACAACATCAGAGACATAGCGAGAATAGTCGCTGGCAGATAGACAGTTGCACATTATCTGTCGTCGAGATGTTCATGTTGTTATCTGCGATCGCTGGTCATTTTGGCGCGCTTGCGATCGGGCGAAACTGATCCACACTTCTCAGACCTGAGTAAACACTGTGATTCAATGGCTGTGAATGTTCAATAGAAGCGGCTCAGATCCGCTGCTAGTGCTTGAGGCATTCGCGCTGGTCGCAGCATGCCTCGCGGGCTGCCCCAGTCACTAGGGAAGCAGAATACTGTCCTTCCACCTCTTGCCCTTCAGTGCTCAGTAGAGTACCTTTTTCAATATCAGGTAGGCCGAGCTCATCGTAGATAGCATTGAGTAGTGCCCCCACCTGGCGCGTTCTGTTCGAAACACTCTGCAGCACGGTGGCATGGTAGTCACTGAGGGCCTCATCTATCACATCATGGCCCTCACTGAGTTGCCATGACACCTACTAGTGTAGTGTTGGCTACAAATCATATGTTGTTGTGAGGTACCAAGCCCCATTGTGCAGACGATCGAAGAGGCTTGCCAAAGCCTCCTTGACAGTCATGTCGACATGGTGGGCTTCGATATGGAATGGTGGACACAATTCAAGACTGGTGTTGCGCCAAGAGAGGTTGCCTTGATTCAGCTGTGTTATGATAGGCCGCAGCAAGAGAATGCCCAGCGCAATGCTCTACACAACGCCCAACTGATTGAGGGCGAAGCAGCCTCAGCAGAAGGCTGGCCGCTACAAAGCCGTCGCATTGCAGAGAATGCGACAGAACAATCAACTTCTGGCCTGCAGCCTCCCTGCAAGCGGTCCTGCTCAGCCTCAAGGGCTGACAAGGTCGATGTGGTCAACAGTCACCCGCATAAGCCACAGTGCCACTGCCTCCTGCTTCACATATCCCGGACTGGTGCGACAAAACGAAGCAGCTCCTCACCATGTTCATGTCACTCCATGTCCCCGCAGCGAGTGTTCGTTGCACTGCTGCTTGCTGCCCCCCGGGGGGGCTCTGCAGCCCGGGTATTGTTTGGCATCTCAAGCTTGACTCCTGCCTCAGGCTCCCCATGTAGCTAATCATCAGCAAACCTTTGATGCTGCTGATTAGTCAGGCTGTGCAAGCATCAAATTTGCCGTCTCGGCTGAATCCCCAGCTGAAGCTCAAGTGGGGCTTGCAACATCAACCGTGTGCATGCACCACGGTGACGCTTCTGAGATGTCACGTTGACTACCGTAGGCAGATCAGGAGTAATTTGAGCCTCTCGCTCCATACAGTGGTGTTCCGGTTCCTTCCAGTGTTGCCCTTGAGCTCACACAGGCCTCTTGACTGTTCTCATCCCTGCTACACTTGCTTCTTCGTCTCAGCTGGCCCACATGGTCCGACTGCTGCCAGGCCGAATACACCACCTACATGTCTCATGTGACGGTATATTGTAGTGGCGTAGTCCTGCCTGCTTCAGCGAGAAGAGAAGAGAAGCGCATGTGAACCATGTGCTCACGTAGCATAGGGGGGGGGGGGTCGGGTCCGGGCATTTGCTCCCGACAGCAGCGATCCAACGCCGATCTCCACTGTCATCCGCAGATTTGATGTGGAAGATATGCAGCATAAATCACAATGACATCACGCGCACGGTCACGATCACGAGCAACCAACAAATATCCCACCAAGCACACGCCAGCTTGACCAGGTCGAATCTCCGCCGGCATCGCCGTAGCCCAGCTATCGCACGCCACCTTACATAATCCTGTCCCCCCGTCCCGTCCTGCGACAAACCCACTCATCCCTCGCACACACACACACACACACACACACTACGCATCCGCACGGCTCAGCATAACTGCCCATGCTGCGTGCTGTGCAGGCGTGCCGCCCGCGCTGCGAGAGGTCCTCGAGAGCGGCGCGATCGCCAAGGCCGGCGTCGGCATTCACGGCGACACTGAGAAGCTGGCCCTCGACCACGGCGTGCGGCTGCGCGGCACGCTCGACATCGGCGCGGAGCTGAACGGCCGCGTGCAGCCGCAGGGCTGCGAGCTGGTGGAGCGCACGGCGTTCACGCTCGCCGACGCCGTGGCGCGCCTGCTGCGCGCCGCGCTGCCCAAGCCGCAGCGCCTGCGCTGCAGCAACTGGGAGGCCGCGCCGCTGAGCGGCGAGCAGCGGCGGTACGCGGCGCTCGACGCGCTCGCGTCGCTGCGCTGCGCGCAGGCCGCGCTGCGGCTGCCGCGGCGCACGCGGGGGCCGCTGCTCGACGTGGGGCCGCCGCCGTGGCAGGCGTCGCATGCGCTCGAGGGCGCGTGAGGTCGCAGGCGGCCAGGTTTGCGGGGACGAGGCTGGTGCTGGTGCCATGCCAACCCCCTGGACGTGCACCGGTGGTGGACGCTCCCTGCGAAACGTGGAAATGCTGGGAGAACGTCGCATGTGTTCTGAAGTATCGATATCTTGGCGGCTGTGGGAGGGGGGGGGGGGTAATGGGGTGGCTGCCTCGGCCTGGTATGCAGCCCTGTCAGCGGCACACATGTGTGTACCCGCGGATGGCCTTTGTTTTGTTGGCGCCGGCCGGCTTCCACGAGAGCTCGAGGAGAGGTCGGCCACACAGTGCTGCTGTGTTTGTTGATGTAGAGTCCCACGGTGGGAGATACAAGACGAGAACAAGATAATCAGATAGTGGTGGAGTCGGCATCTTCTGCAGGACGGATCGGGCGGTTGGCAAGTGGGGTGCTCAGCTGCAGCGGGGGGCTTGGAGGGGGGGTCTGCTGCCCAGATATAGCCGTGCTGCGATGTGTCTGCTTCGTGTCTGCTGACGTTGTGTGTCGAATCTGCTCCATGAGAGTGGTACCACAACATGAAGTGTTGATCAGACATAGCTGACAAGCATGCAGAATACCACACACACCCTCCTCAGAAAGCCACGTCTGAGTCCTGGCTTTCAAGGATCACAAGTTCATGCTGATCGATCAGTGTTAAGGGTCCAGTGGTATAGCGGCCATATCACTGGATAGCCATTATCAGCGTGTTGGTGAGCAGGTCTCAGCCAAACTGCATGACCCACATATCAATGCATCGCCTGCTGGGGGGGGGGTGCTTGGCTCTTGCACATGTTGCCACACCCATGGTTGCCGTCCATGTACATCGCAGTCCTATAAGATATTCTACAATCTCACACAGCCATAGTCCACCAAACTACCGGCTATTCTGCTCCTTGCAATGTACAGGATGGTATTTAATATAGCATGCTCCGCAGCACAGATACTTGCAGGCGTGCAGAGCAATTGCGTATGTGGCCATGGCCTGTATCTTTGCCGCCATTTGCCAGCCCCGTGTAGTGTACGTGAGTGCGACACGAATGCCAGGCCATCAGTTCCGACTTTTTGAAATGCAGTTGAAAATAGCCATAGATTGCCAGGCTGGCTGGCTGGCTGGAGGTATTGTTGGGCATGCTGCTGCCTGCTTGGCTGTAGTGTCAATCTATCACCGGATTGGCAGTCTCGGGACAGCTGAGATGATCACACGGCGAGATGAGTGACGACCGACGAAGACGGGATAACACATGTCAGCTCTCGGATATGAACATGCCCTCGAGGAAGCTTGAGCTGGGGGTGGCAGTGACAAGCTGATCTGCACGATCACTCGAATCGACACGCTCTAATCGACATCCCCACACACCACCAAGGAGTAACGGCTATTGTGAAACCTCTCTCGAGGTGTGTGCACACAGGGTTGCGCATGCACCGTTACATAGCCACCAGAAGCCCACATACATTCTGGACAGAATCAGACAATTACATAAGGATGTAAAGGCTGGCTGAAGAGAGCACGCATGGAGCAGCAAATGTCATTACGCACGCTGCCCCGCACCCAGTCCACAGATGGGCAGTGGCCGCCGATGTGGTGTCAGGGGGCGCGACCATGACACTGCGACTCTGGATGTCACCGCCGTCGTCGCCTGAGGGGGCATCAGCGCCGTGGCCGCCCAGGGGGGCATCAGCGGCGCCTGCGCCAGCGCCGCCTTGGACACCGAGCGCAAAGCTAAATGCCTCTCGGCCACTGTGGTACGTGAGGGCGGGCGAGCGACGAGCGCGTTGACAGGCGCCGCGCCGTCAAACTCATCATCAAAGTCACGCGTGAACTTGAGTACCGTGCTGCTCCCATCGCGCACAACCTCCACCTGCACGCCGCTCCGGCCTGTCACAGCATGCACAGCACAGCGAGCACACACGTGACTGATCATATGCCACAGCACAACACGCATGTGCGTGGGGGCCAGGGCGTACGTTGTAGACGGTGAAGGGGGACTCTTGAGAGGGGCGGCGGCTGCAGCGCCGGTGGTGATGGCGGACAGCACTTCGACGACACCTGCGTCGCTCTTGGCACCGAGGGAGTACACTCCGGCCTCGCCGTCAGAGGCACTGGAAGTGGCAATGACAGCGGAAGAGCCGACCATCTGGGTGGGGCTGCCAGGATCGGCAAACGCAAACGCGACATACGTGTCTGCCGGCGTTTCGACTGCAATTGTCGCAGAGGTGTCTGCACGCATCATCCTGCCTTGCTTGCTTTGTCCTTGTAACACATAGCACCCTCCATCTCAGGTAGGTTCACTCTGCTCGAGGCTGTTCTGAGATCCGGTGCGCGCCCTTCTCAGAGACAAGGGTGCCACGCCATCTGCGCAGCGCACAGCACAGTGCACAGGATGCGCAGCACATAGCAAGTTCAGCGCATCTCTGGCAGCGACGGGGTTGTAGTGCACGATCGCCTGGCCGCCGAGGCGTGTGATCGAGCAGGAGAAGCCCTTCTGCGTGGAGGGATCGCATGCACCGCCCTCCTCCTCAATCTCAAAGAGGTTGACACTGGTGGACAGGGAGCCGCGGCCGTCGTACGACACGCCGATGCCGCCGCCGTGGAACTTGAGGACGTCCTCCTTGTAGAAGTCCGTGTTGGAGATGGCGCCGGCAGGCAGGATCTCGAGGGAGGAGTCGGGCACGTGCGTCGCGGCCGTGGTGAGCTGGCCGTAAGCAAAGATCATGTGGTACGTCTGGTCTTCGGACAGGCAGACGTCGGTCGCCTTGTTCGCGTCCGCCGACTTGTTCTCGCGCACGTACTTGATGTACGTCTTGCCCTCTACCTGGACACCTGCACGGCGGGGGAGGTGAGCAGTCAGAACCCTACGGAGCGGTACAGGACACGTCGAATGGTCAGCACCGGCACATACGGAAGCAACAAGTGGGCGCCGCAACCGGCAATGCACATAGCACAACCAACCATATACACGGACAACACACAGCGCATAGCAAGGCCGCGGGTGGGGCTGTTGAGAGCAGAAGCAGGGGCCGGCGGCGCACCGATGGCATCGACGATATTGTCAGAGCCGCAGGTGCCGGCCTCGCAGAAGACGGCGTCCGGCAGAGGCTTGGCACGCGACGGTGTGAACATGTCAACGACGCGGAAGTACTGCACGCCGTCCACCTCCCGTGCCGCGGCAAACACGACGTCCTGGTTGACCATCGAATGCGCGGTGGCGCCGGCCGGGGTCGTCGGGTAGCCGTCGCACGGGCCGCCGGAGACAGCGCCGGCGATCGGGTCCGCCGGCATCACAATCGCGCCAGAGTATGCCTCGATCTTCACGTCCTTGGCGCCACCGCTGTCGCCCTCGCCCTCCACGGCGGGCGTCTCGGCGCCGGCCGCAGGCACGGTGGGGGGTTCACCAGCTCCGGCGGCGTTGAGGAGCATGCGGCGGACAGTCAGGCGGTGTGCGCCCGGGGCGGCCTCCGCCTCCACTGCCGGCATGCTGAGCACGCGGCGGCGGCTTGTCGGTGCGCCCTCTGCGGTTGGGGCTGCAGCGGTAGCTTCGCCCTCAGCAGGAGCGTCGCCTTCAGCGGTCGCGCCACCGCCGGCGGCGGCGGCGGCGGCGGCGGCAGCCTCGGCGGCGTTGACGACCCATCCCACCCCGAGGGCCCCGGGGGTGAACATGTCAGCAGCAGCAACAGCACAGCACGCCGACAGCGCAGCACAGACAGTGTTACTACCACTGTCCTGACCCTCAGCCGCAGCACCCCCGTCCTCCGCCGCAGGCGCAGGGCCATCCTCCGCGAGAGCGCGCATGAACAGGCGCCGGCGGCCTCCTTCACTGGCAGCCTCTGGCTCAGCTGTAGGCACCGCCACTGATGCGCCAGCGCGAGCACTGGGTGCTGCAGCCTCTGCAGCAGGCTCTGCGAGGGCACCCTCTCCCGCCACGGGAGCACTTTCTCCCGCTGCGGGGGCGCCTTCAGCCGCTGCGGGAGCGCCGGCGGCGGCGGGGGCTGCAGCCCTGCACACTCTCTCGCTATGTCAGCCGATACGCATGCATACCGCATACCACAGCACGGGGGCTCGTATCACACAGCATGCAGGGACTAGTAGCTCAAACAGTGGCGAGCAGACATGTGCACGAGTCTAGCCCCCCCCCCCCCCCCCCCCCCCCCCCCCCCCCCCCGGATGCCCTCCGCTGATGTTACCAAAGAGTAAACGGAAGAAGATGCCCTCCCCTGGTCTCGCAGGTGCGCGCAGCGTGGTGGGATGCTTGCGTTCTTCATGGGATCTGGATCCGAGCGCTGGTGATGGGCGGCGTGTGTGTCACATACCCGGGCTCGCACGCGTGGGCTCAAACGTCCGCGCAGCGTCGCCTCAAATTCATGGTGGCGCCGATGCCGAGGCTGCTGTTCGGCGTACGCAAGACCAACACGGCCGCGCTGGCGTCGGGGCATCCACCCTGGTCCCGCTGTCACACGACACCGTGGCGTATGGCCGCATCGGCCCGGCTACGGTCGTGGTCATGAAAAGGCTTGCTGATGTGGCTGCACGGGTGGACCCGGTATCCAGACGGCTGCTCCTTGAGAATACTATGCAAGATCTGTCCCCGATGCTTGGCCTCGCCGTGGCCTGTTGCACGATGCTGCCTGTTGCACGATGCTGCCCCACTCATGCCACGCCGCGGCAGCACGCAGGCGAGGCATCTCAACGGCACACACGGTCCCGCATGCATATATGATGTCTCACCGTTCACTACAAGTAGTCAGCCGGCCTGAACGTTGGGCTGCGCAGGGCTGCGCATGCCCGACATAAACCTGCAGCATGCTGCATTTTTTTTCGTGGACCTTAAGCTGTGGGTCCGCAGTGCCGAAGGTTTGCAGGCTGCCGCGATGTGTCCGCAGTCGTCATTCTGATCAATCAGTGTACATGCAAATGTCTGACCGCAGCGGGGCCATGGCCAGCTGTAGGTTACAGCCAAACTGCATGAGCCAAATGAGTGCAACGCCGTGCCTGGGCGCTCACATTTTTTACCACACAACGGACACGGCTGAGCAAGTTCAAGTGCCCTTCACTATACTTCAAATCCACACCCGCCATGTACACTACTGTCCTCGCACCAGCAGCCACTCTACGGTCTCACACAGCTTGAGCTGTCTTCCATCAATCTGCTGGATCAATCTGTGACTCCCTGTACGTCACATGTGACGCACAAGATGCATGGGGCGACCGTGGCATGTTCTGTGGCGCAGGTGCATTGCAGGCCCACGAAGCATGCCCAGCGTGCTGTCACTCCATGCCCTGCATCCTTGCTGCCGATGGCCAGCCAAGTTGACTGTGCATCATGTGATATACGCACAGAACACTGACGTAAGTTTGTAGACTTACGCGAGTCGACAGACTTGCATTAATTGCATGTACAAGGTCGATCTTCCAACACCTGGAGAGAACGCAGATTGCTGCTTGCATCGCCTTGACCTCTGCCTTGGCACGGTAATGTACGATACACCTTGTTGTCCTGGCTTGCTTTTGAAAACTATGTACAAGTGCCAGCATAGGGCGAGGTGCCAGCGTCGGGTTGCGGCACAGCGGCTGGTATCACCTAGCGCGGCTGCAGCGCCTCATGCCCCCGCATCACATTCTCACCAGCGATGCGACCGAAGGTGAGGCACTCCGTCGTCGCGCAGCCGCCCAGCCGGTCCGCGCCGTGGACCCCTCCGGCCACCTCCCCTGCCGCGTATAACCCCGGAATAGCCTGGCCCCCGACGTCCAGCACCTGCACGCACGCCGGCGCCCCATCACACATCTGCGAGACTCGGAGGAGACGCTTCTTGCTGCATTCGCCGGGCTCTGTTTCCGCGGCCCCGCAGGTGCACCTGAAGACACGTGACACTGCATAGGCAATGCATGCATGCTGCAGCACCCGCGGCGGGTGCATGCGTGATTGTCCGCCCCTGGTGGGCGCAGCAAGTGCCATATGCATGCACCGTACGTGACAGTAGGCACTTCACAAACGGTATCTGACAATCCATGTATGGGATAGCCCCACATATTGAGTCATCGGATGATGGAGTCCCAGGGGCGCAATTGCAAGTTCGAAGACACGCAACACTAGCCTTGCAAATTTCTTATGGTGCTACCCTAATGATAGTATTGCATATGCACGGCAGCGGCAGTACTACTAGTACTGCCGCTGCCGGACACAGTATAGTATGTCCGGGGGGGGAGTGAGTGGCCTACAGTGCCCAACAGGGGAGGGGGGCGCGCCTGGGCGCGGCCGTCGATTGCCACGCCGCCCATGCAGTGATGCACCTTGGGCCACAGCCGCGTGGCGTAGAATGGCGGCTGCGCGAGCGGCTGGACGTCGCGCCCTAGCGGCTTGCCAAGGGGATCCGTCCCCGCCGCCACGCCGGCATTGTACTCCTCTACAGTCTCCTGCACCCATACTTGTGCACACTCGCACCGGTACCAGCCGTAGATGTTGTAGCTCCAATTGCGCGACAACTTGCCAGGATTGCGCTCTGAAGAGTGGCCATGGGCGATCCCGAAGCAAACAAGTAATGCTAGTAACTACAAATTAAAACAGCAATTGAACAACATCCCTGCCAGGTGCTCTCAGTCGCCATGTGCTGCATCTCGTGGCATAAGCAAGACCAGCCTCATGATCAAACTGCATTCGGCTTAGCAATGGTGTGCATCTGTGATGCCTAGGCCTGTGCTATGGATGCAGCACATGCCCGCCAGGAACACATGCATCTGTGCGATGGTAGCCACCAGCGGCCGTTCGTAACCATGGTGACCATGCATGCCGTTTGGCCCACCGAGTGCCGCGCATGCTACACTGCCCCGCATGCTGCACTGTCCTGTGCTGTGCTACGCCCCGCATCGACTTCGAATGGGGAGCATGCTATGAGGTGGGCGGTGCCGCATGCTGCGGCCGGCGTGCTGTGTGCTGTGCAGTCGTCCGGGACGCGCCTGTAGCGGCGCGAGGGGGATGCCGTGGTGGCGTGCGAGCGCGGCGATGGAGGGGAAGGGCTGCACGGTGGGCGCGAGGGAGGGGAGGTCGCGGACGAAGCTGTGGGCGGCGCCGGCGGCGTCGGTGAAGCACACGGCGGGGTGCCCCGAGTTGAGAATTGCCACTGAGCGGTCCTTCCTGCACCGCACGCACCACCAGCATGGCATCAGCTAGCGTCCACCGTGCTTTTGTAGATCCCGAAGGGGTGTACGTGATGCATAGGGGGGGGGGGGGGGGGGGGTCTGGATTGTCTTCGGGGCGCCGCGCGTGCGAGTGCTGTGTCCCTGTTGCCAGGACCTCGAGCACATGGAAGCATGCATGGATCTCGACGGCGGGTGTGATGCACGAGGTGAACGTGTAATCCATGTATGGTGTTTCAGCGGTCAGCGGCTCAGTTCAGGCACACCAGAACTGCAGAGAATTCAGAGCCCGTGTGGGTCAGATGGCTGGTGCGAGCTCTAGTGTCTCCGCAACTGGATCGCGCTGGACAAATGAGGTGAGACTTGCGGAGAGGAAAGCGTGGTGGGTCGTGCGCGGGCGGGCAGGCGCAGATCTATCTAGACGCCCGTTTGTCAATGCATGATTGGCGGGTTTCGCCTCGACCGCACGCAACGCACCCGTGTCACCACGGCTGGGCGGCGCGATACGCCAGACAGCGGACACGGCAGTCGCGGGCTTTGCACACCGTGAGCTGAGCTCGTTCGCGATTCTCTTCCCGGTGGCCGGGTCGACGACCACGCCGTGCGGGAACCCGGCGCCGATGCAGAACAGCGGCGCGACGCCAAACCCCGGCTCGTCCGGGCTCGTCCACGGCCCCAGCTGGATCTGGCTCAGCTGCACCGGCAGCGCGCCAGCGCGCAGCGCGGCGCGCAGCGCGCCCGCCGTCGCGCCGGGGCTATTCGTCGACATGACCTCGGCGCCGAGCGCTGCGTGCTGCGTGACCCGGAACCCCACATCTGCCCCAAAGCCTCCCGCGGCCAGCACGAGGCCGCGGGCGACATGCACGACAAATGGCTGCGCCGCAGCGGCATCAGCACCGGGCGGGGAGCCAGTGGCTATAGGGGTAACGTGGCCACAGGCGCCAATCACGCGTGGCGAAGCGGAACTGCTGAGACGTCCTGGTTGCAGAGTGTCCATCGCTTCGGGTATTATCTCTTCGGAGCCATCCGCCGGCCGTGTGTTGGGGCTCGCGTGGTCTTGGAGGAGTGACTCCACTTCAGCGTTCAGGAGGAGCTCAACGTCAGGGTCCGCGGCGACGGCGGCGAGGAGCGCGTCGATGATGTCGTGGCCGGAGGTGTGCTGCGTGGAGAGGATGCGCGGGACGCTGTGGCCGCCCATGTGCGTGAGGCGGTCGCGGAAGGGGACTTGTAAGTCATGCATGAGCCAGTCTGCGGTGGCGCGTGAGCGCTCGGCAACAATGCGGCACAGCGCTGTGTCGTTCATGTAGCTGCACACAGGGGAACGCAGTGAGGGTTATGTGCAGGTGAATTATAGGGACCAGGTGGCGGGGCCGGAGGGGGGGGGGGGGGGGGGGGGGGTTTCGGTACACAGGGGATGCAGTGTCAGAGGTGGGAGGAACCACCCACGTGTGAAGCTCGCACCAGCCAGCCTTGCGCATATCTTCCACCATCAGCTCGACGCTGTCCTCAACGCCCTGCTGCTTCTGCTTCTCCGACCCGACGACGGCTACTTGACCGGCGTTGAGTATGCTGTTACCTCCGGGACCGGGTTGCTTCTCAAGTAGCAGCACTGTGCCTGCGCCAGCCCTTCGGCTCGCCAGCGCCGCAGATAGACCCGCGAAGCCTGTCCCGACGATCGCCACGTCGACGTGTTTGACCATCGTCGCCATTCTGCAGCTGACCTGCCGCTTGCCTGAAGCCGAGTAGGATGGCCGCGTTGCCCGGCAGAGGCTACAGATCATCGCGTGTGTTGCTTCTGTGTGCTTCGAGATCAGCTACTCGCTCCGCATTCGGCAGTACTGAGCGGCTATTCTCGCATCATCTGACGCTATATGTGAATATTTTAAGCACAAGAGGTCAGTCCGGCACAGGTGTTCCGGACCGATGGCGGTATTAACGTGAATGCTTGGGATAGGCTGGCTTCCCACACAGTACGTGAATGCAATTCCAGGCCCTCAGCTCCGACATAATCCGTCATTTGAAAAGTTCTTGGCAGGTAGTCTTGCTGGAGGTGTTCTTTGGCGTGCCCTGGGCATGCTGCTTCCTCCTCGGCTGCAGTGCCAATCGATAACCGGATGGCAGACTCGGGACAACTCAGATGATCGCGGTGAGATAAGCGATAAGATGCGAAAATGGGAAAACACGTATCAGCTATCAGATATACAGATGACTCGTGGAAGCTCGAGCTGGGGGTGGCAGTGACAACCTGACCTGCACTATCACTGGAATCAGCGTACTCATGACTGCAGACACTACCAAGGAGTAACAGAACCTATCTCGAGAGGTGTGCACACAGTGTTGCGCTTGCACCGTTACATAGCCACCATAAGCCCACATATATGCTGGACAGAATCAGTCAGCTAATCAGTCCAGAACCCCAGGATGGCAAGGCTGGCCGATCAGAGCATCCATGAAGCAGCAACGGTCATTGCGTATGCTGCCATGCACCCATGCCAAAGAATGGCAGCGGCCCTCGATGTGGTGTCAGGGGACTCGTCCGTGTTGTCACCGCCATCGCCACTCTGGCTGTCACCGCCGTCGCCGGCTGGGGTGTCATCAGCGCTGTCATCAGCGCCGTCGCCGACCGGGGTGTCATCAGCGCTGTCATCAGCGCCATCGCCGGCTGGGGTGTCACCAGCCGCGCCAGCGTCAGCACCGCCTTCAACACCGAGCGCGAAGCTAAACGCCTCTCGGCCGGCATGGAACGCGAGGGCCGGCGTGGCGCCGTGTGCGACGAGCGCGTCGACAGGCGCCGCGCCGTCAAACTCATCGTCAAAGTCACGCGTGAACGCCAGCACCGTGCTGCCGCCGGCGCGCACGACCTCCACCTGCACATGAAGCTTCGCCATCACAGCCCGTGCTGCACGTGGTGCACGCTGGTGACTGTTCGTATTCCGCAGCGCGCACAGCACACACGGCGCTCGGGTGTAGGGGGGGGGCGAGTCGGGCGAGGCGCACGTCGGAGACGTTGAAGGGGGACTCTGCGGAGAGGCGACGGCGGCTGGCGCCGGCGGTGATGGCGGACGGCACTTCAACGACACCAGCCACGTTTTTGGCGGTGAGCGCGTACACTCCTGCCTCGCCGTCAGTCGCGTCCGACGTGGCGATGACGGCAGTCGCGCCGACCATCTGGCTGGGGCTGGCGTTGTCGGCGAATGCAAACGCGACGTACCCGTCCGCCGCCGGCGTCTCGACTGCGATCCGTGCAGAGGTGTCTGCACTCAGCATCGTCCGGGAGTAAAGTTAAGTACGCCCAGAGTTCATGAGCCGTATCCTGAAGACAACATTGACAACAAGAGGTGTCCTAGGACATTGTGAGTGGCACCTGTGCTGGCGTGCCTCACTGAATAGTGCAGGGACTCCCGACTCGGACCGCAGCCAGGCTTCTTCTACCTGGCCGGGATCCAGGGAGATTAAGTTACGAGGAACTGTGACATTTCCCGGTGAGCTGCAAGTGCCCGTCTGTGCAACCAAGCTGGGATCCTGCCAGTGGTGGAACGTTAACCGACAAAACTGTTGACGGATGCGGACGACCACTTGCGTTCTCCACCGGAAATCCGTATGGCAAACGAGTGTGTGGGAAGGAGCCTGATCGAAGCGCACTGCAGTCCGCAAGGTCCGAGCGGCATACGTATAGCAAAGCCGGGGTCCCAGTGAGACCGTCAGAACTGTTCATGGGCCCCACAGTGAAAACAAAGAATTTGGTTCTTCCCGCCGGGGGACCAATATGCATGACAACAATTTGAAAGGGTTTGTAAGAAGCGCGTGTACACGTGAGGCCAAAGCAGTCGCACGTCAGCACACAGCACGCTGCCGTGACACGGCTGCTGCGGCTGCAGTCATCGGCGGGTCGTCAACTTGTGGACCAACACGATCACGCGTACAACACGCACAGCGCTTAGCACGCCTCGCAGCCCGCATATGCAGTACCTGCAGACCTATGACATAGGCAGCTGGGACCCGGGGTGCCTGTCGCTGCGGCCCCCCGTACGGCGCCACGTCTCTCCGCCCACGGCCAGATCCGCAGGGACTGCAGGGTGGTTCACAAAAGAGTGAACGGGAGAAAACAAACACCGAACAGGGACTGCAGGCATTTCGGCCCCCACGCGCAAGTCTGATATCAGCGCACTGCGGTCCGCAGTCTACAAAGCATGCACAGCACGCAGCAGGCGCGGCATACGGCCCGAGGTGAGTCGAGTCTGCGGCTTACCTCCGGTGGCGACGGGGTTGTAGTGGACGATCACGTCACCGGTGAGGCGCGAGAGCGAGCAGGCGAAGCCATCCCGCGTGGACGGCGTGCATGGAGGGTCGACTTCGGCGGACAGCAAGCCTCGGCCGTCGAAGGCATCATCGTGGTGCTTGAGGACGGCCTGGTGTAGAACACCTGCACAGACACTTACTACAACCTCAGCCGTCTGGCCGCTGACATTTTGAGTTAGTACGGCAGGTGGAACGTGCGCGTCGCGAGGTCGAGGTCGACCACGTTGCGACGAACATGTTATACGTGTACGCGTATACATGTGTACACATGTCTCGACGAACGCCTGTGCTGGCACATAGCTCCGCAAGGCGTGGCAGAACGCGCCCCAGACTGCACTAAAGCGGTCAGGCGTACCAGTTGGTGTCGACTGCAGCGGGTATGGTGGGTTGGCGTGCGCGGCAGCTGCAGTACTGGGCAGCTGCACGCGCAGAAACAGCAACAAGGCCGCGAGGCTTGTGAATGCCTCGCTTGCTTGCGACAGCATGACCATGAGACGTAGTAGGGAAGCAAAGTCAGTTTTACCGAAACGTCTCGCGCGGCTGTGACTACATGCACGTTGGTCACTGGGTTGGTCACTTTTTCTCCCGTTCACTCTTTTGTAAATAGGTATGCAGCGAGCCGCGTAAATATACTAGCACTCGCCCGCACTGGTCTCCGCAAAGGCCCCACTCGCAGCGTAATTATATGCTAAAAACAGAGCCAAGCATAGTGGCCACGTTGCTCCATCTAGAGACTGCTTGCCCGGCATATATGGCAGCCAGGCGCCCTGGGCGCCTGCGTGATTCGGAAAACCGAATCACGCAGGTGTATGGCGCTTCCTGTTTGTTGCTGGTCGGAACTGTTTGTTGCTGGTCGATTGTTGTTGGTCGTGTCGATTGACCTCGTCCACGGCATGGCAGTCGAGCCCCCGGAGGCTCGGCGCTTGGCATTTGATAATACTTGTTAGGCCATATCTGCAATGCTAGGGTCCCATGGGCAAGCCGAAGCGGAAGGAGCCGTCAAAGGCAAAGCTGAGCGACCTGAACCGCCAGCACGCTTCGCAGTCGCCCGTGCGACCTAGCCTATTGCTTACAGACCACCGTAGCATCCTAGATACTAATGAAGTTGTTAACTGCAACAATGGACAGCTCGCAGTCGTGCAGCGCGAGTCACCGCGCGGGTCTCCACATGCTGTCCGGCATGCTGCCACGGGAGACGTTCCTGCTGGACGGGCTCCTCATCGGCCTGGAGAAGCCGGACGGTGGCACGCGGCCGATCGCGGTGGGGGAGACCTGGTACCGGTTCGCGGCAGTGTGCGCCCTGCGCGAGTACGGCCGCGACATCGGAGAGAGCCTGGCGCCGCTGCAGGTCGGCGTTGGCACACGGGGCGGGACCGAGACAGTCGTGCACGGCCTGTCTTCTGCTCTGGCCGAGGGCGCTTCGGTGTTCTCGGTCGACATGAAGAACGCCTTCAACTGCATCGACCGCGCGGCCATGTTCGCTGCCGTGAAGGAGCGTGCCCCGGCGCTGCTGCCCTTCACGCAGTGGGCGTACGGCGCCGGGACCCCGCTGCACATCGCGGGCGCTCCGGAGGACGTCGAGCCGGTCCTCTGCCAACGTGGCGTCCGCCAAGGTGACCCCCTGGGCCCCCTCCTGTTTGCGTTGACCCTGCAGCCTGTCTTGGAGCGCGTCGACGCGTCAGGCGCCGGCGCACCTGTGGTGGCGTACCTGGACGACATCAGCATTGCGGGCGACCTCGCGGCTGGAGCTGCCGTGTTCCGGCGGCTGTGCGTGGAAGCTGACGGCGTGCGCAGCATTGGGCTTGAGGTGAACCCGGCAAAATGCGGCGTCCACAGCGCCGACGCCGAGGCGGCGGCCGCCGTGGCCGCAGAGCTCGGCATTCGGGATCTGCACGCGGGCTTCAAGGCTGTCGGCACGCCGCTGGGCACCCCGGAGTACGTCGCCGAGGTGCTGGACGCGCGGGCGCGCGAGGTCGAGGGCCTCGTCGAGACCCTCGTGCGCATCCCGCTCTCAGTGCAGGCGCAGTTCCTCCTGCTGCGTGTGTCCCTGAGTGTGCGCATGACGCACCTGATGCGGACGGTGCCGTATGCCGTGCTCGAGCCGCACATGCGCAGGGCGGACAGGAAGCGGGACCGCTTCCGGCGGGACGTGCCTGACCATGCCGCGTTCCGGTTTGTTCCGTTTGCGGTCGAATCGTGTGGCTTCATGGGCAAGGCTGCCGTGAGGTTCGTCGGTCAGTTGGGGGATGTGGCCGCTGCCAGTGGGCGCATCTCCAAAGGCGCGTTTGTCCAGTGGGCGCTGCGGGTGTTGTCGGTGTCATTGCAGCGCGGCAATGCGGATATGTATCGGAAGTCTGGGCTTGTCATCTCTCGGGAGCAAGGGTTGCGATATGATGCGGGCCTGGAGGACGCGATCCTGCCGGACTGAGTTGTGAGTGCGGTTGTAGTGTTCGTGTGTGTGTGGGTGTATGTTGCATTTGATTCGGATGAGATTCGGTTTCAGTGTTTGTTTTCTCCCGTTCACTCTTTTGTAATGAACCCTGGGCGCCATATACCACCCTTCCCTGCTTCGAGACGCGTCGCTTAGGGCTGTCGAAGGCTTTGGCGTTTTGCATATTCACATGATGATGCCGCCATGTTTCGGATTGCATCTCGGGGGTTCGCAATGGACCGACCGGAACCCCGTTCGGTCTTCGCGCACTGTCGATCCGAGGCAGCTTCCGCTGGTGCGACCGTTGCACCATCTCACACCTCCTCCGCGACCATTTCCTACGTCGACACTCGGCAAGTTGATCCTTATAATCATGCCGAAATAGAGCTGGTGCCCTTGTGTTGTGCGTGCGGCTGTGGCAACGTTGCTCTGGTCCCAGGAAGTCCTTCCCAGGACCTCTGTCCTCGCCTCGATGCCTAGCGTCTGAGAAATCGCCTGAGAACATTTACACATGAAGAAACATTGTACATATGGTGGGAGGCTGCTGGTCACTGCTGATGGTCGTCTTATGACTGCCGACACGTGCATGTGCGATGCCGGCCCCCGCTCCAGACAAGCCATGCCGCTCTCTGGCAGCTGAAGCTCAGGAGATAGCTCAGCCTTCAGCATGGACCAGCACGCATGGACCAGCACGTGCACATCTCATCTTCTGCGCAACACACAGCGTGCAGCAATCGGATGCACGGTGGCCTCTCTGTGCCTTTTTGGGCGTATAGGAGGCCCGCCTGTTTGGGCTGCCTTTTTGTGCGGTCAGCAAACAGTTTCTTGGATTTGCGGATGGATTCCTAGGAACGGCCCTGCACCTGGCCTGTCTTCTTTGTAACAACATACATATACCCAGATTGTGGCCGCGTTGGCGCAGTCTGTGGCAGCCTGTGGGCAGTGAGACATAGGCCTATACATTCGTTACCATTGGGCCCTTAATTAAGGGCCCAGTCAGAGAGGCCTAGGCGGCAGCAAATGTACACATGTGTACATTTGTATACTGTAGCCACAGTCAACAATTGTGCACATGTACATGAATACTCTGCACACCCTTCCCCCTCCTTGGCTGTAAAGCCAATTGTTCCTGTAACACCCTCCACATCCATCCTGCATGCAGATGACCGCTCCCAAAGAGAATTCTCTTCGTGCGGATTCGAATGTCACACCACCCTCACTACTGACACAGCTCAGCTGAGCTGTGTCAGTGAGCTCAGGGGTAGGCACTGCTCATATATGAGTATACTGTAGTGAATCATTGTGAGGGGCAATGGCAAGAGATATTGTTCTGTTTCACATGATGTGCACACGCACAGCTGTGTCTGTGTACGTTACATAAGGATGAACGTGGCGAGGCGATGCTGGCTGAAAGCAGCACACACGGGGGACGACGGCCAAATGAACACGGCTATATCATGAGCTTTGTTTGATTTTTCGTCACGACTTCGACAGCAACCACATACACCTGTCCCAGTGCGTCTGATTGTGTGTTACAAGGACAAAGGCAGCAAGGCGGGCAGCACCGCGGAAGAAGCAAACAAACGAAGCAAACACACAGATACCCACGCACGCGACACCCACCAACACCCACCACGCCCAAAAAAAAAACCAAGCACACACCCACACACCCACAACCCCAAACCCACACACGCACGCACAAACCCCACGGCCGACACACAACATCACAACCACCAGCACCACAACGCCCGCCGCCGTACGCCAGGGCCAAACCCAACACACTGCTGCCTGAGGCCGCCCATCATGGCCGCCCGATTGCCGGGGGCCGCCCTGGCCCCAAGACCCACCCCCACCCCACCAAGCCACAGCATACCACGCCAGCCCGGCACACCGCCCCGCAGCCTCGCCGGCCCACGCCGCAGCGCACCCAGGACAATGCATCGCCCAAGCCGTCTCCGCAGTCCCCGCACACGCCAACGAAGGCATCCCGCACACCTATCGGACCCGGCCTAGCTGGAGTCAGAGGCCACAGGTCGGTGGCGTCAAGCGGACGGGGCGCCCAAGGGGCACCCCACCGCTCAGGCCGGATGGCCTGTAAGCGGCGAGAGGTCATCAGACGGGACTGTGAGTCCCGCCAAAACTGCCTTGCCCGCGTGACGTGCCATCAGCGGAGCTGCGGCGCGCACCTGGCGCGCCACTGCACGACAGAGCGTCGTGGAGAGATCGCGCATTGCGTTCTCCAGGAAACGTCGCCGAGAGGCCGCGCCAGACCCTGCAGCCACATCAGCAAGCCTGTTGAGGAATGCAAAGGCGGCCGGGCCAACACGGCCGTACGTCTCATGCGACAGCGGGACCAGCGTGAACGCGCCCGCGCCGGCCCGGCCGTACTTTTCGCGTTTGCGCCGGTCGGCGGCCTCTGCCGAGGCACCGTCGCGGAGCGCCGCGGCGCTGACGTTTGAGGAAGCCAGCGGGTGGGTGACGCACACGTCGCCGATGACCGGCGCGCCCGGGAAGAACGCGAGGATGTCGCCCCGCTGTGCGGGTCTGCGGGACCGGGGCACAGCCTGCGACGGGGCAGCTGGTGCTTGGACCGACTGCTGCGGTGCTTGCGGCACCGCCTGCGCGGTGTGGGGGGCGGCCGCACCAGCGGGGGCGTCGGCATCGGTCGCCGTTGTGGCAGCACAGGAGGGCGCAAGGACAGCCGCGTACGTGAGGGAAGAGGGTGCCTGGGCGCCATGGGAGAGAGTGGGCGCGACCGCGGCGGGGGCGGGGGAGGCTGCGAGGTGGTCGGCCGTGGGGGACGGCGTCGCGCTGTCGGGGCATGCTGGAGCAGGCTGCGGGATGGTGGGGGACGGGGCCTGGGCGCCATGAGGAGGAGCGGGCGCGACCGATTGTGCGTCTGATTGTGCACCCCACGCCTCAAGTCTGGTCCAAGTACTGCAGATATGCTGTTGACAGCGTCACAATTGTTGCTTAAGGATAAAGGTGGCGAGGCGCACCGAAGAAATGCTGTTGACAGTGTGCCGATGTAGATGTGAGATCTGATGACGTGAGACGTGCCTGATGACTATGTACCCCGCTGGATAGATAGATCTGGCCATTTGATATCTTCGATATCGTCCCCAAGCAAATGCAGCAGTGACACAACATGCTGCAGTGCAGGGCCAAGCAGTTCATTGGCCCCTGCAACCCACCCTTTGGCACTTAGAGAGGGCGCCTTGGCCCTGGAGCTGTCTCTCACGATCAGACTTTTGTAGCGCTGCCCAGCCTGGGCATTGTCCATGACTACGGAATGCATAGGCCGCAGGCATGCATTATCCCGGTCGCCATCTGTAGTCTGCGCAGTATGAGTTCGCTGGTATGCGAATTCATGTGGGCGTCGAAGCTCGCAATCGCATCATTGACCTCACGCGCGTTGCCCGAGGGAACGTTCTCGACGACTGCGCTGCCTAGCAGCGGCCGCACGCACATCACCGCGCGGAATAGATCTTGACTCTTTGCAGTGCTGTCTGATTCCCGGTTTCAAGCGTCACCTTCACCTCAAAGTGCACAACCTGCGAATCGGATCTGCCGCCCTCTGCTGCGTGCGAGATTACGTGGCCTCTATAGATCTACGGTATCTTCGATGGTGCTTATACAATCGTATCTCAGATTTGTTCGAGATATTCCGGAGGGTACTGCCAGCACGTGCAGCTGCCACTTGTCGGTCGATACAGGAGATTCCGGGATGTGAGGGTTCAAGGACATGAGTGCTTGCAATTGGGAAGCACTAATTGGGACAAGACGTGGCCTGCTGCACCCTAGCATGCCTGTCATGACCGCTGTTGACGCACAACTTGTTGAACATTCAGTCAGATGCAGATACGAATGGTTTGAATGCATCAGGTCCAACAAACGTGCACACTGCTCAATGCTCCTGGACAGGCCGATCTCATCATGCATCACTGAGTGTTGGAGCAGGTACACAAATGACGAGAACATGATGACCCCTGGGTCTCAGGATCTGTTGCACACTATGGCGTGATGCCGTGGCATCACGGCAGTGATACGCTTGTTGAGATGCTGCCGACATAGTTGAGAGACCCATACAGCAATACCTGCCTCCTTTCCTCGTAACACAGGTGCAGGCGCAGGCGACAGTGAATTTTGGGCCAAATGCATGTACTCATGGGTATCTCCGCAGCAGCAGCTGCAGAGGTACAAGATCAATGCAGGAGAGGGTGGGGTTTGAGCCGCATGCATGTACTCATGGGTACCTCAACAGCTGCAGCTGTAGAGATACAGCATGCAACGTCTATCATACATCGCTGCATATGCTCAAGCTGCATACACTCAAACGAACCTGAGGCCACCAACAGCTCTGGGCCTGCCGCGGCAGACTGGTGCAGTTGAAGAAAGCGCTGTTACAGTCGCGCGTTGTGCAGGTACCACCTCACGCAGGCACGTGGGCACCGCCGCACCATAGGGGCTACAAATCCGGCTGACACCTATTGTTTTGTAAAAAAAACGAGGCATAGTCTTCACTCACTGCAACATATCAGCCCTGCGCCTCTCAATTCCTCCAGAGGCAGCCACACGCGAAGCTGGTCTCACAACTTGCCCGGTCAAACAGCTGCTCCAAGCCTCTGCCGCCGGCGGCCGTGACACACACACAGGGTTTGTGTACACAATTATCAGATACACTGCACAGCCGGCCAGACACGACACGTCGTCCGGGGTTGCAGGTTTTCAGCCAGGCTGTGCGCGCATGCAGGGCATGCATTGGCTTCATCTGTGCACTCCGGCGCACCTACACCACCGGGTTGCTAACGACATACTGTCCCCCCGCGGCCGTGCTCGGTGGCGCGGCATCCAGCGGCTTCTGGACTCCGCCGCTGCCATCCGACGACGGCTTCGCCGGCTTTTTCTTGATCCGCCGCGCGTTGACGAAGTGGAACGCGAGCAGCCCGATCCACAGCACACCCAGCGCGATGAGCACGCCGATGTACGAGGAGCGGTACGTATCGTGGTCCTCACTGAGTCCGCCGAACGTCTCCGCGAGCTCGAGGCCCCAGAAGATGACGACAACCGCCATGAGGATCGTGGCGTAGCCGACACCCTTGTGCAGGATCTCCCAGGCCCAGCGCAGCGCGGACTTGCGCTCGTCTTCCTTCGGCGGGTGCGGCCGGATGAGCGCGTTGAAGGGCTGTAGCCAGCCGAGGATCATGACGGTGAGGCCGAGGCGGCGGTGCTTGTGGCTATCCTCGAGCTCGAAGTTGATGAGCGCAATCGCGACGCCGGCGGTGGCGAGCGCGAGGCCGATGATCTGGATGATGCGGTGCAGCGCAAACCTGCGGGCGGTCGGTGGGGTCAGACGAGTCAGTGAGGCTGTACGGCACGCCAATAGGAACAACAACAGCATCTTCTAGGACCGGGAGCGTCTGGGTGAGGCCACATGCATACACGGCTCACCAGCTGCAGCAGATGGGGATCTAAGGTCGTGCAGGCATCCAGTCGTCAGCGGTGTTGGGTCGTCGGCCCAGATCACACCAAACGATTCCGAATGTTGAGGCCTTATTCCTGGATGGTGGTCCAACGAATGCCTCTAAGCGAGCCAATACTGGTCGTGGGGCAAGGGCGCACCAGATGGGGCCGAGTGTGCGCAGCGTGTTGGCGAGGATGACGCCTAGTGGCAGTAGTGCGCCCCAGCCGACGAGCATCAGGATCGCGTGGTTGCGTCGCCGCTTGTCGTTCGGGTCGACAAACTCGACGGCTTCCCCGCTGGCGCTGAGCGCGAAGCCGAACGCCTCTCGGCCGTCATGGTACGCGAGGGCGGGCGAGCCGCCGTGCGCGACAAGCGCACTGACAGGCGCCGCACCGTCAAACTCATCGTCGAAGTCACGCGTGAACTTGAGTACCGTGCTGCTCCCATCGCGCACAACCTCCACCTGCACGACGCTCCAGCCTGTCACAGCATGCTCAGCACAGCTAGCACACACATGACT
The DNA here is from genome assembly GCA_023078555.1 of Ulva prolifera. Lineage (NCBI taxonomy): Eukaryota > Viridiplantae > Chlorophyta > Ulvophyceae > Ulvales > Ulvaceae > Ulva > Ulva prolifera. The sequence goes on from CM041199.1 coordinate 5,293,124, forward strand.
GCTCATATGCCGCACAACACATGCATGTGGGTGGGAGGCAGGGCGCACGTCGTAGACGGTGAAGGGGGACTCCTGTGAGAGGCGGCGGCCGCCGGCGCCGGCGGTGATGGCGGACGGCACTTCAACGACACCTGCGTTGCTCTTGCCGGTGAGCGCGTACACTCCGGCCTCACCATCAGTCGCGTCTGATGTGGCAATGACAGCCGTAGAGCCGATCATCTGGGTGGGGCTGCCAGGATCGGCAAACGCAAACGCGACATACCCAGCCCCCGGGGTCTCGACTGCGATCGTCGCAGAGGTGTCTGCACACAGCAACCTCCATCTCAGCTAGGCTCTTCCGCTACATTCACTCTACTTCTGCTCGGGCGCACAGCGCACAGCATGCGCAGCACGTAGCTCCAGGCTGTTTTGAGGACCGGTGCCCGCCCATCACAGAGACAAGGGTGCCACGCCATCTGCGCAGCGCACAGCACAGCGCACAGGATGCGCAGCACATAGCAAGTTCAGCGCACCTCCGGCAGCGACGGGGTTGTAGTGCACGATCGCCTGGCCGCCGAGGCGTGTGATTGAGCAGGTGAAGCCCTCCTGCGTTGATGGGTCGCATGCGCCGCCCTCCTCCTCGATCTCAAAGAGGTTGACGCTGGTGGACAGGGAGCCGCGGCCGTCGTACGACACGCCGATGCCGCCGCCGTGGAACTTGAGGACGTCCTCCTTGTAGAAGTCCGTGTTGGAGATGGCGTCGGCGGGCAGGATCTCGAGGGAGGAGTCGGGCACGTGCGTCGCGGCCGTGGTGAGCTGGCCGTAAGCAAAGATCATGTGGTACGTCTGGTCTTCGGACAGGCAGACGTCGGTCGCCTTGTTCGCGTCCGCCGACTTGTTCTCGCGCACGTACTTGATGTACGTCTTGCCCTCTACCTGGACACCTGCACGGCGGGGGAGGGTAGTCACACGCCCATGCAACGCCATCGGACCTGTCGTATGGTCAACATCAGGCAGACGCTACAGCAACGAGTGGGTGCAGCAACAAGCACAGCACATCGCGCAAACGCAAACGAGCAGCGACCATCGGCATGGACGAAACATGGCGCGCAGCGCGCAGCAAGGCCGCGGGTGAGGGTGTGGGGAGAAAAGGCCGGGGCCAGCGGCGCACCGATGGCATCGACGATATTGTCAGAGCCGCAGGTGCCGGCCTCGCAGAAGACGGCGTCCGGCAGAGGCTTGGCGCGCGACGGTGTGAACATGTCCACAACGCGGAAGTACTGCACGCCCTCTACCTCCCGTGCCGCGGCAAACACGACGTCCTGGTTGACCATCGCATGCGTGCCGCCGCCGGCCGGGGTCGTCGGGTAGCCGTCGCACGGGCCGCCGGAGACAGCGCCGACGATCGGGTCCGCCGGCATCACAATCGCTCCGGAATAGTTCTCGATCTTCACGTCCTTGGCGTCGCCGGCACCACCCTCGCCCTCCGCAACAGGGGCCTCAGCAGCAGGGGCCTCGGCACCGGCCACAGGCTCGGCGGGGGGCTCGCCGGCGGCCGCGGCGTTGAGCAGCATGCGGCGGACAGTCAGGCGGTGTGCGCCCGGGGCGGCCTCCGCCTCCACTGCCGGCATGCTGAGCACGCGGCGGCGGCTTGCGGCTGCGGCCTCCGCCGGAGCGGCACCTTCTGCCGGAGCGGCGCCTTCTGCTGGGGCCTCACCAGCAGCACCCGCATCCTCACCCTCGGCGGCCGCGCCACCGCCGGCGGCAGCGGCGGCAGCCTCTGCGGCGTTGACAACCCAGCCAGCGCCGAGCGCCCCGGGGGTGAACATGTCAGCGGCAGCAACAGGGGCACAAGCACCGGCTGTGCCGGAATCCTCTCCCTCAGCTGCAGCGCCTCCGTCCTCAGCGGCAGCGCCACCATCCTCTGCGGCAGCACCACCGTCCTCTGCCGCAGCGCCGCCGTCTTCACTCGCAGCATCAGCATCCTCAGCCTCAGGCGCGGAGTCATTCTCCGCAAGAGCACGCATGAACAGGCGCCGGCGGCTGCCCTCACTGGCGGCCTCCGGCTCAACTGGCGGTGCCGGCACTGAACCGCCAGCGGGAGCGCTGGGCGCCTCCTCCTCTGCAGCAGGCTCTGCAGGAGCACCTTCACCTGCCGCGGGGGCGCCCTCACCAGCTGCGGGGGCACCTTCACCCGCTGCGGGAGCGCCAGCGGCGGCGGGGGCTGCAGCCCTGCACACACTCTTGTAACATGTCAGCCAACAATCATGCACACCGCAACATGCAAGCACACAGCAAACATCAGCAGGGCCGATGACTGTGGCAAGAAAGCATTTGGAAAGATATATAAGGCCATCACAACAAACCATCATATCCACGCGACTGCAGCTTTCTGTGGGAGGGGGTGGGGGTGATGCGCACCCGACGGAGCGGAGGCCAAGCGCGAGCCACGACGTCGTGTCGGCCTTCATCGCAAACTCGAACGTGTCATTGCCGGGGGCGGCGTACGCCGAGAAGGTCTGCTCCGGGGAGTCCCACGAGCGGGGGTACTCCTCGCCGAAGGTGTCGAGGGCGGCGGTGTCGAGCTGCAGCTCCGAGGCGCGGCTGCAGGTGCGTACTTGCAGGCCGCTCGGCCGCGTCTCGATGTCGCCGAAGAATCCAGCCTCACAGAAGCACTGCACGATGGTCGACTCAGCCGCATTGTTACATCGGCGCACCGCGCCGGATCTTACAGTGCGCAGACATGGAAAACTTTGCTCTTGCACAGAACACTGGCTGTTTGTAATATTGGCAACTTTCAGTTCTTCAAAACATTTAAGCATGATGATGAAGGAAGCGACAAAAGTACACAGGACCGACGACCGTACACAGCGGCAGCAATGCAACAAGCAGCAAGGGGGGCACCTGCTTCGCGGGGCCGGACTCGTCCCCGGTGTCGATACACTTGCCGTTGGAGCCACAGTGTGCGTCCGTCTCGCACTCGTTCTCGTACTCGCAGTGCGTGCCATAGAAGAAGCCGGTGGCCGGGGAGCTGTCGCATGTGCACGCCCCGCCGGCGCCGCACGTACCGCGGCCGCTGCAGCCCTGGCAGGGGCTCGGCGTGGCGGTGATGTCCAGCACAGCACACGACCTGAAGAGGTAGCTTGCCCCCCACTCCAGTGCCTGCAGCACACGTGCATCAGCGTGTGGCTGGGGAGGGCGGCGAGCTGTGTGGGGCCCAGCAGAGGCAGACAGGGCACAGTGTCCCATGATGACAACACGCCTGGGTAATGCAACACGCCTAGGGGAGTATGTGAGTGTGTTTGTCATGCACATATGTGTATTGAAGTACTGCTATAGCACTACCAGAATAAGGAATCCAAGCCTCCTAAAACTGGCATGAACAACGGTAGCCATAGCAGGTGTAGCCGTGAGGCGGTGGAGGTGGGTTCACCTGGCGCTCGAAGCGGAGGATGCAGCCTTCGCAGGCCTGGGGGGGCAGCGTGACGGTGACGTTCTGCACGGTCGAGTCGAGGTTGCAGCCCCAGTGGTCACTCGAGTTCCAGCGGTGCACCAGCGTGAGGTTGCTGTCGTAGAGCTCGATGCGGAAGCCGCCCTGGTGCGCGTAGTGCAGGTCCCTGCATGAGTGATCCGTGCCTCAAATTGCCGCCGCCTCGATTGCAGCAGGGATCCGTCGACGCGGCGGAAGGTGTGTCAACATCGCAGCCAAGTCGTGCGAAAGGCGCTACCGCATGCATGGCCCCAAGCTCGATGCTACAAGCTGAAGCGGGCGTGGTCATCACGCGGGAGGTTGATCACGACGAGATCGTGATGAACGACGTGGCGTCGCGACGCGTCAACATCCCTTTCGGAGCATGCACTGCTAACGCAGACATCCCGGAACGTACCAGCTGACATCTAAAGGCTGACCCGCTTCAACTTGGGTGACAATGGTACCGTTGAAGTCCGGAAGCTGCCACCTGCAGTGGTGAGGATGTGTTCGGTATGGCGATGTGCCTCGAGAGTTGAACCCATTTGACCAGCTGACGGTAGCGTCTGTGCAAATCGGAAATCCAGCTGAAAAGCGACTGGGATCCCATCAACAGTCAGGAGGTCCAGGATAGGAGAAAGCGTACGCTGCGCCTTCTCCTCCGCGGTTTGGCATGGCGCCACACAGATCGGCTGTACGAACATTGTCCAGAAAGTCTGCAGCAAAGAGAGATGGTGAATCTGCCTGCAACACCGGCAGCATGGCAACTCAACAATTCGTACTCATCAACATCAACAACAGGCATCCACATGCCATGACGCTTGGCAGCGATCGCTACCGATACCTGAACGCTTGCCCTGTCGCAATGTTATACATCCTAATCAGACGAGTGTGATGTCTCAGTATGTGTAGTGCTTTTTCGCGCACTTGCGCACGTCCGCAACGTCCATGTGGTAATGTACAATAGCAATGCATCTGTCGTGGACTACAGCTTGCCCATACGACGACGGGCAGGCATCACAGCTGTAAGACGCCATCAAATAGCCAATAAACAACTTTTCTGTGTGCATCAGGCCGGACTTCAACTCGGGGCATCCAGGAGCAGCGAATTCGTGCGCATCGCGAGTTGTCTCGGCACTGTTGAACAGGCACGTCACGAGCTGCAGATCAACGCGCATGATGCCCGAGGAATAACTCGTGATATGTAACGTACCGTTTCTTATCCCTGGCAACGGGTATCGCAGGGTGACATGGGCAGCCGCAAGCTGCAGCAGGAGCAACGAGGCCGCAAGGCTTGATATAGCTTGGGCGGCAAGCCTCAGCATACTTTGAGCACAAACAGCACCAAGGTCGAGAGAAGTGTATTCAAGCGCAAACTGAGTTCAGCCACTGCTCCCCGGGACGTGTGCTGGCAGACGCGCCTAAGATTCGGAACACAGAAACTTACTTACTTATCCGCAGACTGCGTTTGATCTATAGTCGCACAATGCAACGATTATATGTTTCTGTTGTGTTGCTGTGCCTTGTTAAATACGAGCAGGCCTGAGGGCGCCCAGAGCCCCCCATGCGAAGTAGGCCAGGAATCGTGACATGAAGCATTACGAGTTGGGCGATGGCCGTGACATCATGCATGCGCAATGTGTCGGCCCGCCAGTTCGCTGTGCTGATGTCATGCACAAGGCAACATGCGCAATCGAGATCCGCGGAGGCAGATGTTCACAAGCAGACTCCGTTCTTCTGCAACCAGGGGCAGCTCGTGTGATCGGATGCCGAGGGATCACTGTGATGTCTGCGGTGCAATCTGACTCTCCTGACTTGGTTGTCGCAGCAAAAGCAGCTTCGCAAACGTATAGGATCTGGCAGGTACCAGGCATGTTCCCAGCCTGATGCATTAGAGCGCAGGCAGATGCGAAGCAGCTCCGCTGAGTCGGTCGCTGTACGTGGGGGGGGGTTCAGTCAAGCCTCTGCACATCCGAGAGCCCTGGGCCGATCATAAGTATCAACCTATGGCATTGATCGGCCACTTCCAGTTGTTCAGAATGTCAGACGTATTTGGCACCATTGGCAAATTGAACATTTGACAAAAATAACTTGTAGAAAGCATCACCAGACACAAATGCACAGATAGACGTCTGTGTGCCTGGAATTCCTCGATAACCCTCATCGTTTGGATGTATGGCATCAACGTTGCCGGACGCGCGTCGTATACCCACGCTGCGTGCACAAACGCACGCGAGCCCCCGGCTGAACACGGTTCCCGGTCCAGGACACTGCGATCAGCCTTTCTGCAACAAGCACGGGCCAGAAGAGCCCTCGCAAGATTAAAAAGTAAGTAGCCGTGCAGACCCATTGCATATAGCTGATGCCATCGCTGGTATGCTATCAAGGCGCGAAGGAACGACTCTACTGTATGATGGATGCTTGGACATCAGGCATAGGCATCACCCGCATATAGCATCCACTGTTTCTAATGTTGACGTAAAGTTACAGCTCTTGATGCACCCATTCTCGTGGCTCTGCCCTGTTCAGGCTGGGCATGTTACGTTCCACGAACCGGTGCTCAAGGACCACGGTTTTTCAGCCCGTCAACCACGTTGCTTTTCGCTTAAACTTTCAAACGAGATTTATGCTTCGGGCCATTCGTGTGTGAGCGCAATCGGCCGTTGCAATAGGTGGATATATACAGGTCTGCTCGTACAGTGCTTGCGATGCGCTGGTACAACTGTATACCGGCAGCTAGCATCTGTATGAATCTGCATGTGTTTGGGTTGACAACGACGTCTTCATCCATCGCATGCCCTGCTGAGGCCCCCATAATATGTTCCCAGACGGTTGTATCTCATGGACTGTGTTCCGACATGTGACCCGAGCCAGGGCGGACCCGAGATACACCACGCCAGCCTTCCTGGCACGCAGTCTCGCAGTTGTCTTGTCTCCCTAGATTCTACTCTCCCGACACGACTACAGGGTAACTAAAGGTTAATTGGCAGACATGTACTGGCAGACATACACTGTGCCATGATGGCCAAATGCATGCAGCAGTGAGACACTGCCATGATGCTATCCCATAACCCAGCTAAATCCTTAGCTGAGCTGGGTTGCCAGCTGTCATGCATCTGAGGCAGGACCAAATGCAAATCGGGCAACACACGGCGCCACAGCACCCATTCAACAGACTCACATGGCACAGCATTGCGGATCCGACTGTGGATTTTCAACTGCATCCCAATGCCACCTGATTTTGGCACTGATGGTCCTCGGAGCAGCCCCGCAAGACACGGCGCAGGATTGTTTAGCAACAGAAGGCTGCAAAGTTCAATCCCTGAGTACATTCAAACCTCTCGAGTTATGGTGGCTTGCAAGGAAGCTGTGATGACAGCTGCAACCGTGCAGTCGTTTGTTCTTTTTCCATGTGTTTCTGCCCGAGCTCACTGAGCCATGCTCCTTGCAAATCAGCTGAGCTGGGTGACCCATGTAAGCTGGCATGTCAGCGTTACAGCCCATATGCATATTGGCCACAATGTAACATGCTGGCTGAGCAGATCGCTGGTCTGCTGCTACACTCATTGCAGCCGTCGCATCGGCTGAATGTGAGTATGTATCGAGACATACGCTGAGCGAGGCCCGAGATCAGTGTGATGAGGGGCATGTGGCAATTGACTTCAGTCACATCTTCAGTGAGGGCCACAAGCCATTATTCAAGCTGTGTGCATCCACTTGCGAGTCAGGATCTGCTAGTCGACATAAAACTATTGATTGTGTAATTACGAGCAGGCATTACGAGGCGAGACACCCCATTGAGGTTGTGTATTGGATGTAGCCTCACTTGGCTGACACACGAGTTTGCTATGGTTCTGCGAGACATGCAATTCACATCAGCCGCCTTCAGTTTTGGCGATGTGCAGTATTCATCTAATCAAGTGCTGCGAGCAGGTGCAATCGTAGCTGGAGCAGGTGACGTGTGGAGCAACCCAGCAAGGACATACTCGCCCATGTACTTCGGAGCAGAGCAGGACAGAGCGATATATATGCGACTGACTGAAAAACCTAACCAGGTAGTCTAACGCTTGGACGAAGCGTTGCTGATGTGCCATAGCTGCATCTTTATGGCACGCACAGATGCTCGCGTCGGGGATGATGCACGCGTGGAGCAGCACATACAAACCACCTACACTGTATGCGAGGCGGCAACTGAACGGATTAATGTGCGCTCCCAGTGATGCACGCCTGATAATTTTGTTTGATAAGTTTTTTGCAACATCGAATGTTCTGTTTGCTCGTCGTTGCACTGTAGTGGCGAGCGATATATGCGCAACCTGTAGGCCACGTGACGCAAGACCATGCATGCCCTGTGCGTTTGCCTTGCGCCATTCCAGAAAGCATTCATGACCACAGTCAAAAAGCACGGCGGAGGTATTGCAAACACGGGATCGATACAAGTAGCCTGGTGTGGTCTTCGTCAAGGTGCTATCTTATTTTTTGCCAGCCGTGGTACCCGGCGCAAACGCCTCGGCATCGATGCTGTCGTATACAAACTCCATCTGTGGGCAGTAATGCCAATCTCTTTGGCTTCGAATCGGGGAAGGTAGCTACACCCAGAATAGATTCCATCCTTCTGTGCCTTCCATTCGTTTCTTCCGCCTACGGATAGAGCTCTGTTGACGTATTGGCGTGCGGCCTGCCAATGCCTGCAATGTCGCGCTTTGGGTGCAACGCTACGCACATTCAGCAGGTATGGCTTCTTCGAGCTTTCATGTGAAACATTGTGTGGCTATTCTGTTCTGCTATACGGCTTCTAGAGCCGTTGTGTCTCGCCAACATGCTCGTCGTCCATCATCACGTGAAGAGTCTTTGAACATGTTATCTCCCAATACGTACATGCAATTGTTCATCATGCCGACCAGATGCCTTCATCAGTGACTCTAAAATGTGCAGCTTTATGTTGCGGTATTACATGCTGCTGGTGCCTATGGTCACCGCCACGCAAACGGAATTGAACTCTTGCGCTGTCTTGCTGCACTGGAATGAGCTGCGTAGTCCAGCATCGCTACTATCAATACAGTGGTGGCTCTTCTATACCTCTCTAGTTTATCGTATCTGTATTTGGCGGGGATACCACGACTACGCCCAATCATGGTTTTTCCTAGCCGAGACTCCAGCGATGCGCCATCGTACACAGCTAATGCCTTGTCCAGTCTGAGTTCGTACATCTTATCAGCAAGATCTGTACGATATGTGCACTTGGTATGGTAGTATGCCATACCAACTGAAATTTTTGGGCACGGACACGAATTCGCATTTTCCATTCTCCTCTGCGCTTTCATCAGGCGCTGATGTAAGCCTCTATGTAGACGTACAATGCTCAGCTTAGGATTCAACGTGCAGGGGCCTCGCTCGCGTAGGAGCACGATGATGTATGCCGATGCCGACCCGTTCACGATACAGCGCATGTTGACAGAACCAATCAACGTGATGGCTCCCCGCCGTCGAGTCTGCCCGAAGCCGCTTGGACAGCAGATATCAGAATCAATCAATAGCTTCACAGACACCATTTCACAAGCCTGGCGTGAGGCGGAGCAGTCGAATAAAGAGTACTGGGCTAAGAAAGCAGAAGAGGTGGCATCTCAGCCAACGCCTTCCAGCCCATCAGGCGACTTCACTCCTGAAACACCCACTGACCTCCCTGAGGAGCTAGAGGCGCCTCCGGTTCCTCCACCCTCAGCGTCAGGGCAAAAGTTTCAGGTTGGGACTCCCAAGGTCGGGCAATCGTCAGGGAACCCACGTACAACAGCGCAACAGGCACCTGAACCTGCTCCACTTAAGACCAAACCAGAGGCTCCCCCACCGTCGGACCCACAGCCAATGCGACCTTCCACAGCGGAGGTGACATCTCCCAGGAAGATTGATACACCAGTTCCAGATGGAACCGCGCCAGCCTCCGGTGCGACATCACCCGTCACTCGATGCACATGCACACCCCCCCTTGCTCACCGCTCGATCATCAGGCAGCGCTACTGAGAGGCTGCATTGTAGTTGGTATTCTACAATTTGTAGCTCTGTGGTCAGCAGACCAGCTGCATGAGGCCTGACGCCGAGCCACTCGGGACGCTGGCTCACCATGTGACACACAGCAAACGAACATGGACGCTCGTGCCGTTGCGATGACGGGATGTCATGGAGAATCTGTCTGCACCTTATGACTACATGATCGTTTTTGTACTGGTGCACGTATGCTGATCAGAGCTGCAGCCTCTTTTGCAGCGTGTGTGCACAGCTGAAGAAGCGTGCACGATGGCATGGACCCGCCATGATGCACGTTGTGAATGGGGGACGAGCCGGCCCCGACGTGCCACTGCGTCAGAGTCTTCAGTCGTTCAGTCGCTCAGAGGGCTTGCTGTGGCGTGGTCCCCACCGCTGGAACCTGTGCAGGCCTGTGGGCTCTCCCGCCTGCGAAAACACCATGCGTGCAACCGTCGCTGATATGCCATCTCGACAAAATATTTTACTGGCGGTCACATCAGTACAGCAGCAGACACACCAGGAAACCACCACAGAGGGGAAGAGGCCCCACAAGCCCACAGCATGCGGTTGTTCTGACCTGGTCTGTTCCATCCTGCAGGAGGGCCGGTGTCCGCGTCACCATCGGAGCCGCCCCCGGAGCCGGCGAAACCCGAGATCTTCAAGTCATGGCCTTTCAGGCGCGAGGCGGAGACTAGCAGCGCAGCGGCGGCAGATGGGCCGCAGGGCGGCCCGGCGTCGCCCCCTGACGCCACCCCTGCGCCACCACAGCCACCCCCGAGTGCGAAGCCGTTCGGTGCCGGCCGGGGCCAGCCCGTAGATCCACCCCCTGAGGCCGCTGCGCCCCAGAGCGCGCCGGGCAACGTGCCACCGGCCAGCCGCCCGGCGGCACCTCGCCTGCCTGAGAGCACGCCCTCGGCCGCGCAGGCTCCGGCACGGCCCCCACCCGGCAACACTCTGACCGCGGACGTCGGCGGTGGTCCCGGCGCAGATTCTCCCGTGCCAACGCCCGGCAACGCCCCTGGCCGGTGGGACGGCCGCATGCCCGGCAACGCCGCTGAGCCGCCGCCGCGGCTGCCGGGCAACGCGCCTGACGCCGCAGCCGCCCGCATGCCCGGCAACACCCCCGGGCCGGCGCGCCAGCAGTTCCCAGGCAATGCGCCTGATGTGGCGCAGGGCCCGGAGCTGCCGTTCCCCGGCAACGCGCCTGATGTGCCGGCGCCGCCGCAGCGGTTCCCAGGCAACATGGGTGCGCCTTCTGGTCCCCGGGCGTCAGGGAATATGCCGGGCGAGGCCGCTCCTGGTAACCTTGCCCCGGGAAACGACGGCACATGGGGCTCAGGCCCTGGTAAAGTGCCTGGCAACATGCCTGGGAACGACGCGGGCAACATGCCGTGGAATGCGCCGGGCAACATGCCGGGCAACATGCCAGGGAACATGCCCGGTAACGGGCTCGGCGGCAACCAGGCGGCAGCACCTGAGCCGTGGGACTGGTCGCGCATGGTTCCCGGCAACGTGCCCCCAGAAGCGCCGTTCCCTGAAGGCCCCATGATCTTCCGCCGCCCGCCACTGATCCCGGGCAACGAGGCTCCGGATCCGCGCTCCTTTGCACCTCCGTCCCCGCCCCCCGGCAACTTGCCCCCTGATGCGGCGCGCATGCCGGAGTGGATGGGCCGCCCGGGAAACGTGCCCGCAGGGTATCCCCCGCAGCGCGGCCCTGCCCCCGGCAACCCCTACCCTGGCGGCAATCCCTACTCCGGCGGCAACCCCTACCCTGGCGGCAACCCCTACCCGTACCCTTCGCGAGGAGGCTACAACGGCCAGCTCCAACGGTACCCCCCGACCAACACGCCGGTGACGTGGTCGGAGGACGGCGGCGGCGTGGCCGACCTGCACAGCATGCAGCACGCAGCGGGCGCAGGGGAGGGTGGCGCGCCGGTGTGGGACGCGGTTGCGGTGATGCCGGACGGCGTTGCGGGCGATGCGGGGTTGCATACGCATGGGGCGGTTGGCGGCGCCGCGCCGGTGTGGGATGCGATGGCGTTGCTGCCGGACGGGGTCGGCGGCGACGCTGCCGCACATCTGCAGGGCGCGGCCGACTGCGCGCCCGTGGTGCATGAGGCGTGGGTCCAGATGATGGCGGGCGCGGCGGACGCGTTAGCGGACAGTGGCCATCTTGCCGCTTGAATGGTGTGGCAGAGGGCATGCAAGCTGCCGGAGCCGGCGTGGCCGGCATGGCGGGAGGGGGTGGAGGAGTGAGTTTGAGATGGGAGGTAGGTTTTTCATGGCGTGGGAGATTTGTGCTAGGCAGCTGCAACGCTGCGCCGCCGGTGTGCGGACGCTGCGCTGCTGTGTGTGCTGGCAATTCCAAGACGTGTGCTGGTCAGTGCGGTTTCCGGTGGTGCAGGGGGACCATTGATCGAGCGATTTTCAGGGATCGGCATGTGCTTCCGGTGCAGCCGGGTTGGGGGGTGTGGGGACGGGGAGGGGGGGTTGGGCGAGCGGCATTACAGGTTGAGGCAGCATTGTAGGTGTCGGTGTGGGCATGACATGCCCGCAAGCCAATGGAGTTCTTCTTGGTCTTGTGTCCAGTCAAGAGCTCAGTAAGGCTGTGTAGAAGCGGTGTCAGGGCAGGCCGATCCAAGACTGTGAGGATTCAGCATGATCTGTGTTGATTGCCCTTGCGTACATTTACAGATTTACTGGCATTGATATGATCACTGTGAACACAGGCGCACGGGTAGAGTCTGGAGGTGTAGCTTGCGCTTTGTACCATGTAATTGAAGTGTCAAAAACCACCACCGTGACCCCGGAGGTTTTGGAAGTTGGTCGTGTGAGAGAGTGGCAGATGCTGGAGGTTGAGTCACTTTGACTCGTGGTCACTCAACATCTAGCTTGTGCCACCAGGACCCATGAGTCATGGGCCATGACGGATGGCACCACACCAGAGGTTTCAATCTTGGCAGTGGTCAAAACCATGAGATGAACGCCTGCGACTCTTGGGAGGTGAGGGTAGCCGTGACAGATGCAATACACAGCGTTCACTAGAACAGGTAAAAAAGCAGCGTTCACTAGAAGAGGTGCCCCGTGTCAAGGACAAATGAGTACGCAACACGTGCGAGCGGTGCTGAGCTGTGCACTGTGTGACACACAACTGAAGCCTGTGTTACAACCTGCAACGCCCCACCGTCCCCCTTCCTGTCTGCTCATGCGGTCACAACTACACTAGCGCACCACTATACTCCTCACCACTGTCCTGGTGCCCCTGTCCTGGTGCCACCAAATCCCATGGGATATCTTTGCTGGCATACTGGGGCTTTTCCATTGCTCTGCGCATTATCGAAACTGCCCATGCCGGTCACATGGTGTTTCACATGGGTGCCTGTGGCACCCAGGCTGCACCTTTTTGCTGACCAAGGCCGTTTCACAGCTGCCATAGGTCAGAAACAGTGGCTCGTTCCCCGCAAAAGCCAGGCGGCTGAGCAGTTGTTCCACCTCTGCTCGCGGCTGAAGCAGCGTTTGCAGCACAGTGCAGACCCACATGTGCCCCGGCCTGCTGTTGGATGCCAGACCCGTCCATCGCCGCCCGAAACCCACAGCCGTGGATCACCCCCTGATGCAGGTTTCACCGCTCCGCATGCAACGGCTGGTGAACCCGGCACACCGACCGCGCCAGTGGATCACATTACTGCATCGTGCAGACATATCGGCAGCCATGCACCGCTGGCCATATGTGTTAAGGCGGGCCTCGATCGAATAAACAAATTCGTGGCTCGCTGCAGCCTGCTTTGCGAGAGCTCGCACACCACAAGGGCCGCAGCATCATGGACTGATTGCGGACACGCATGTATCGGACAGCCCGGCAGCTGGTGAGCTGGCATGGCACCATCTGGCATGGCCTTACGGGCAATGTGACCCGCGGCTGTTGCAAATCTGCCGCCGATTGCCCCCCCCCCCCCCCCCCCGACCCCAAAAACGCCGGACGACCCCAAAGACACTTTGTGGCTGCGCACTGCCATCTCAACTGTGGCCTGCCGCCGCTTCGCGGAACAACATGCCGACAGCCCCGCACAAAACCCGCTGGTGGCTGGTGGCATCGGTGTTCGAATGACCCCCTCCCCCAGCTCTGAACTGCGCTTGTACATCATCCCTATCCCTACCCCCACGCAGCTGCGCCGAGCATTGCGCCTGCCGCGCCGTGCCACACTGCTGCGTGCTTAAGCACCGCGCAGCGCATTGCAGCGGCAATTGCTGCCGGGCCCCTACCCCGTAACCGTCCCCCGTAATCGCAGACGCTCCCGCACCACGGCTGCTCCCAAGCGGCAGGCGGCGGGGTGCGCCGGTGGCTCGGGCGGCTGCGGGCGGCGCTCACATGAAATCGACGTCATCGTCGGCGTCGCCGTAGCCCTTGTATCGCATGTTGTCGAGGCCGACCGTGATGTCGTCGCTCTCCATGCGCAGCGACTTCTTGTTGCCTGCACACGTGCCGCGGCGCCGCGGTGAGAATGGGTGCATGCACCGCCGCAAGCACGCAGACACAGCGCGACGCCAGAACGGCATGGAGCACCGGTGCGAAATGTCGGCAGAGACTGTGCGGGGGACGGAACACAGTCCGCAATCCACTTCAGCACCACACCTCACGCCCAAATACGAGACGCAGTGACACAGGCACAGGCGTGCGCGATGTGGGCGGCACGGCCAGGTGGAGCAGCATAAGCACCACGGCAGCCCATATGGCAGTGAAGATCTCATTCAGCACAAAGTCCAGGGCGCTTGTTCGCCACCGCCAGAAAGGGGGCGGGCAGGCGGGGGCGCGCACCCTTCTTGCCCTGCGCGGCGGCTTCCCGCGCCGCCTTGAGCTTTGCGGACCGCACGCCCGCTAGCGCCGTCTCGACGTCCTTGATCGCCTCGGCCTCCATCGCCTCGCACAGCCCCTTCGTCACCTGCTTCACAAACAGCTTGTACTGCTTGCTGTCCTTGTGCTTCGTGCCGTACAGCGCGACGAGCGTGTCCGCGTACTTCTCAAACTCCGTCTTGGTCTTGGGCTGCATCGTGTCGAGCTCGTTGCCGCCGCCGCCGGCCGCGAGGTCGCCGGCGAACATGCGCATCTCGGCCTCGGCCTGGGCGCGGGCGACGGCGGCGGGGTCGTTGGGGTCGACGTTGGCGGAGGCTGCGGCCACGGTGGCATCGGCGCGGTCCTTCGCGGCGTACTTCGACTCTGTCACCTTCTTTGGCTGCACGGCAGGAGGGCGCATGCGCTGTGAGGGGGGGCACAAAGGTCTGCAGCCATGACGGTATGTACACCTGCCACGCAAACAGCCCCCGCGGTTGAATCTGAGAGCTTGAGTGGTAGCTAGCGGCGCTGAGTCGCCATCAAGGGCCGGAAAAAAAAAGGACCAGAAATGCGGTCCTCGTTTCATTGTGCGCGGCCGGTTCAGGCATCGCATGTGTGTTCTGGGCAAGGCTCTACTGCTGTAATTACTGATTCATAGAGCTGAGGCTGCCAGAAACACGTGACGTTGAACGACCTCACTTGTGGATCTGCTAGTCCAGGAAGGGCTGTTGATGAGAGCCAGGCCTGGACGAGCTGAGCCACGATCGTGTGATCGTGCAGCAGAGGGATGCCACGGCAACAACACTGAAGACATCGCGGAAGGGCGATACCAGGGGCGTGATCGTGAAGCTAGCGTGTGGTTGAGCTCTACAGGCTCGAATAACTCGAGGCAATGGTCACTCCAGAAACGGTAGCTTGTGTAACTGCGGCACCGGGGAAGCATGTGGACGACCAGATCGGTCGCGGCAACAGATTGAAACAAAGTGTGGACTTGATCATGTCATGTGTCGTGGTCGAGTGAAGCAGCAGTTTGCGGCAAGATAGCGGTCCGTGCTACGTGTGGTCGATGCCTGCGTCCACGCGCGTCTTTGCAACTGCCTCCAAACACAGCAACATTGTGACATAGGCTGCCTCTGTCGGGTCGCTTGGGGTCGAAAGCACCTCAGTGGCCCGAAAGCAGCAAAGTGCGTGGAAGCACCTGTGATTCAGGGACCGCTGACTCCCAATCGTCTTCGATAGGCTCGGTCGCCTCTCCGGCGAATTTAGATTCATCAACATCATGCAAGCTGACACCTGCGAGCATCTGGTCGGCTTCCGCCTCCCAATCGTCTTCCCATGAGTCGCCCATGTCTCCAAGTGCACCGGAACTCCAGGACAAGGCGTCAAAGCAACAGCAAGCTCAGGTGATAGATCGAAAGCCTGAAGAAGTTGGCTTTCGTACTACAGAGTATATCAATCACTCAATCAGGTTTATCGCACAGTACTATTGCAGAGGCTGGCCGGCGGACAGGCTTCTATGGTCTCACGAGAGTGTATGTCTGGTCCGGACACAGCTGCAAAGGGAGCGTAGGTGCACTCAGGTTGCGCTACATAATCCCTGCATGCCGCTGCCCAGGTCGCTGTCAGACTCCGCTCTGCCAGACGCCGCACCGCACCACCTTCGCAGAATCCTCCTGGCGCCATACATGCATGAGATCCAGCTGCGCGCAAGCACGACCTCCGAACGCAAGCAGCAGTAATCTCAGAGACACAGCATACGCTCACCTAGTAAAGCTGCTGTATGCTGCTCCTGTTTGTACACCGTACAAAGATGCCTGCGCGCATACAACCAGACTTGGAACACGAGAAGCCATCGCAGGGTCATTGTATTCTTGTTTGAAGCCTCGACCCGAAGCCAGTGACGGCACGATATTCAAATCAAAGGTTCGCCCTGCTTGTGCAATCGTGTCGCTAGGCTTTAGGCTCAGCCTGGAGAAGAGCCGAGCGCTCTGCTACGCACGTTCGCGCCACCAGGTGCATCCACTACAACTTTTCTTGGCATGATTGCCACAGCTATTTGGTTCAAGGGAGTCGTGCTGCTGCTGCCACCGCCGCCTGTTGTCCGCTCGTCTGTTTAAAGCAACCTTTTAATTGTCCACGTCAGCCTTGTTCGATTCGCCCTGTCGCCGTGTGTTTCCCCGCAAGCATCCTGAACTTTCATCTTCCCAAACGGCATCTTAGATTTTTATTAGTTCTGGTCTGGCTGTTTGGAGAGCGGTACGTGCTTCATCGTTGCGCCATGCTTCGCATCTGACACGATCGCGGCCAGTAGTACTCAAAAGAAGATCCACATCGTGTAACCAAGCGCAGAGTGGAACAATAGGTATGCAGTCAAGTATTGGGCCTATGTGCAGGATTTTACTGTTAACAATGTCAGGTTCACC
The DNA here is from genome assembly GCA_023078555.1 of Ulva prolifera. Lineage (NCBI taxonomy): Eukaryota > Viridiplantae > Chlorophyta > Ulvophyceae > Ulvales > Ulvaceae > Ulva > Ulva prolifera. The sequence continues at coordinate 5,309,847 of CM041199.1, forward strand.
TTCGGGAATTCATGGTGGCAGAGGCCTCGCTCGGCGGCACTTGTCGGCAACAGTCCCGGCTGTCACCGATTGCAAGTTTCTCATATCTTCGGGGCTGAACGCAAGAAGGCACGCAGCTGACCTTCTACCTGTTGCAGAATGCCAAAAGTAGCCAGTCGCAGCTGCTTTCCAGATCTGCCCTCGAGACAGCCTGTCCCGCTCGCGCAATTCACATGGTATGGCAATAGATGTGGAGAATGTCGGACACAGATACGTGATGTGCAGGACGGGCGACCTACCCGGCATCAGTTTGGCTCGAATCTCTCATCAGCAAGCAACACCTCCTTCCAGCTCCATCAATGCTGCCCCCGCTACCAGGCCCAGGCCACGGGCAAACGCCACACTCTCACGGCCCAGCACCGCTGCATCCATCAGCCACAAGAGCGCCATGGACTTCTCCCACGAAGCCACCAGCCCCAGGCGACCAGCCCTTGTACCATCCATGCAGCAGGGAACCACACTACTGCAAAAAGTCACATCATCGACTGCACACAATGCGCTGGCCCTGCCTCTGGCAGTCACGCCAGCAGCAGTCGCAGCAGTGCGAGCCTTTGCATCTCCGATCCTGGGTGGCTTAGGTCGTGTTCAAAGGACCACGACAGCAGCAGCAGGTCATGCCTGGAACCAAGGCATGCACATGATCGTCGCAGCACCTCCCGCTGCAGTCAACGGCTACTGCCGGCTACTCCACAGCGTCCAGATCCGACTGTAGTCAAGCGCCAGTCTACTGGAGCCAATCGCAGCTGTGCAATATCTCAGATGTATGTGGAACTGTCCTGCCTGGCTCAAGAGAGCGCTGGAGCACTCTCTCAGACGTTGGTGTACATGGCAGCCCTCATCAGCCACACAGGTCCTGTTGGGATGGTCTCTGTCGTTATCGAGCGTACATGTGTGGCATTCCACAGCCACGATTCACGCCAGGATTGCAGATGAGGCAGGTGGCGAGGCAGGGCTGGGAGAGCCCCCAGCAATGTACCGCAGTCTGTCGTGATCGAGTTTCAGCCCAGATGTGCGCCTTTTCTGTGTTCTGGAAGGCACGGGCCTGGTTTCCGTGGACACCAGATGCTTTGCGACGCTGGCTGCCTGCTGATTGAGGCAGGTGGCCAGATGCTGTGCACTGACAGCCATGCAAAATGGTGTGGGTGCCAGAGGCCGTGTCTGTGCCAGTAGACACGGCCTCAGCAATTCTTTAGCAGAGAGGAGGGGAGGTGTCGAGTGAGCAGAGAGCTTGGCAGTGCACCGAGCTGCTGTCCAGTGCCTGAGCCTGAACAGTGCGCATCTGAGCTGTATTCAATAATCAATGTTAAAAAGGAATAGGGTGGGGGATTAGCGATTCTAACTGTAGTGCACACGATTATAAGCAGCAATTGTGGTCAGGATGTAAGATAGTGCTTCTGAAGCATCCTTGCAATTGTTCCTGGCCTGCTTGAGGTCTGGGAGTGAAACGCCCTGACTTGCCTCACAATGCTCATGTGCGAACACCGCCCACTGTGTGTGGCTGCTGCATGTGACATGTTCAGTTTCAGCTCTACCTGTGGCCTTGTCACATTCACAAGGCAGATTCAGAAGAGACTCCTACCTTCGCATCCAGATGTCTGGGCACTCGTGCTCAAATCATGTTGCAAATGCAGTTGAGAGGAATACGCGACGATGACAGGCACACATGCTCAGAAGTGTGGAAGAGACTCCCAAGGTGATACGATCCAGAGTGCATGGCACTGCCTGGCCATTCTACTTCCATGCGCCACAGCCCTGACCTCGCTGCGTGAACAGTCATCAGCCCTCACCGAGGCACCGCCTCCGTGCCCCCTCGCCAGCTCCCCGCCCCACCCGCCGTGATTGCCATATGGCAGTATGATGCTGCACATAAGCACATCAGCTGTTGCGAGCAGGGGAATGTGCAGCCTGCCCTGCAGCTGTGGACCAACGCCCAGGAGTCCTGGCAGACACAGCTGAGGAGCCTCATAGGCTACCCATTCCAAATCCATCCAGAAATTAGAATGGCCTTCAGATATATAGGACCATGACTTCAACATGGTCTTCAGATGGGCCGTTCCATGTGAAATGGTGCTGTGTATCTCGCAGAGCTGAGAGGCGCTACCGTCCGGTGCCCCATCAGCACCCTCGCCCCTCCATGACCCCTCCAGGACACCCCCGCGGCTGCCAATGCCACCTGCCTTTCGTGACACCTCATCAGGTCAGGCGCCTGGCCCGGCGCGTGCATGCATTGCATGCGTGCGGTGGCCATCACCCGCCTGCTCCACATTCTCCCCCATCATCTCCATGCTTCGAGATGTGCACACTCGTCTGCGTGCATGGCAGAAGCCGCAGCTACATCTAGCCATGATGTGCCAAGCTAGCATCTAGACTTCCCCAGCTGCGGAGGTGACTCGTGTTGCTCTGATCGACGGCGCCTGACAGCCGATGGCGCCGGAGGCGACTGTGCCATGCTGATGGCTGCAGAGGGGCTGCGCCTGCCGCGTGCATGCGCCGCTCCCGAGCCCCTGCCAACTGTGCGTGGAGCTCGAGTACCCAGCGCCGATGCTGCTGTGCGGGTGTTCAATCTCCTCGCATCACATGCTGGAGCACCGGCAGGCGTGCGAGCCGGGGAGTGTGGAGCGTCCTGGGGTTAGACTAAATTTTAATTAAAAATAAGTTCCGGCCCGGCCGGGTCGTGGCGCCGCGGCGCACGACAAGCCTGCCGCCCCCGTGCACCCCTGTCCTCGATGCCTGTCAATCTGGCGCAGCCAGACAATGCACTGGTGGCGTTGATTGCATTTGCACCGGCCACTCGGACTGTGTCATTGTAACACACAGAGTATACGGCAGTCTCTGGCCTGGGCTTGACGGGGCATGTTACCGTGTCACGAACACGTTTGGTGGTGGTGCTACAGATGCGAGTGCTGTCCTGGCATTACACGTGCATACAACCACCATGCCAATTGAACCAGGCATGCAAATGTGCATACCTTTGTGTCGCTCCTTGCTTTGAGTGGTTCCTCGTGGCTGTGGCAGGTCTGATGGTGTCAGTGGACTATGGAATTGGCAGCAACAGGGTCAGATGCCTCTGTATCTTGATGAGGTGGTGCATGTGGGCACATATGCAAGCATACCGGCTGTGGTGGCTGTGGTCACTGCATGCCACCAGGACACATGTGGTCATGTGTCCTGGCGGCCCCTCCCTCCGGCTGTATCCTTGCAAGGCCTTGTAACACATGACCACATGACCACATGTCCAATGATCGTAGATGACTGTGGCAGTCCAGTGATATGCCTGAAAGACGACATCGAGTCTGACACCATATGCATGCCACTTCACAGCATTATGAAAAATGAAGGACGTGTGTCATTTGCAGCATCATCGGGCATAAAATGCCTGTATGGCACACGGTGCAAGGGCAGCTCAAAGAGCACTGACAGCCTGTAATACAAAATCATCTAGCAACAACAACTTTTCGATATCATAGCGACCGTAGATGTGGAGCTTGCCTTGCTCACCCCAGAACTGGACTGAACTGCAGTGGTCATGCAAACGCACCTGGGGACGCAAGCGTGTCCGCATTGTCAGGAGGTAAGCAGAGTTTGATTGGCTTGTCTTTCGACCGACATCTAAGCAACGCCCATCGCAGGCGCGAGCTGCACGAACCATGAGGGGCAGGCTGTGCTATATATTCAACGTTGTGGTGCAGGACCACCTGAAGCACACCTCCTAGAGCCGTTCTCGGTCAACGTCGTGTACCTAGGCCTGTCGACGCCGGTGTGAACACCTGGCAGCTGTGCCCTTGAACCTCGAGTCAGAACAGCGTGAGCTTGAGCAGCGCTGCAGCAGGGTTGTTTCGATCCATTGATCACTGTGTCCCAAAGGAGCTGCGCCAGCGTCCGCATCGCGCGTTCTGTACAGTTTCGGCACTGCGGCAGCTTCCCCGATGCAGGCCTCGGGAACCGACAGCCCAGCGCGCCTGACGCCTGTCTCGACGTCTGATGCGCCACCAGGATCGTTGGTATTTCACGACGTGGTGGATCCCCGCGTCGTCTCGCGGTGCAGTGCGCTGTCGCTCATCGCTGAGCTGGGTGGTGAAGCCCAGCTGCCAGGTGCTGTGTCGATGGCTGCTTTCAGAGCTTGGCTTGCGGCAGAGACAGCACTAGCAGATGATCCCGAAGGCACAAAGCTTTCATTTGGCACTATCTGCACTGCCGCCAAGGTGTGACAGCTCTACATCTGGCTGTACGCGAGCACTTTCCAGGTGCACATACAGCACATACTCTTTGATTGAAGCTATCTCCAGAGACAACAAGGCATCTCGCCGACCAGCCATCGCCACATGCAACCCTCGCCCTGCCCGATGAACTGCCATGTCAGCAGGCCTGAACTGGCCACTGTGCCCATGAACCAGGCGCTGGACTGTGCAGGTAGCAGATGCTGTAGGAGACACACGTGCGGGTGAATGGGCAAATTTGGCCGGAGACTACCTGGCCCAGCGCCTTGGAGACCGGGGCAGGTGTTCATCACTTTTTCCAGATTATGCGCCCGAGTGGCTGGGTCAGGCTGGCAGTCATATCACTGACGGGCTGTCAGAGCTCCCCGATTCAGTTCAGCACCGGATCTTTTCACGTGTTGATGATGCGGACGCTCACATGCAGCCACACGAACGCTGGAACAGGCTGTTCTACTTCCTGCCAGAGCGATTTCATTCCAACATTCTTGCTACGGCCATCTCGGATGAGCGGAACCTGGAGATAGAGTTGTGTAAGCAATCTCTTCCCGTCGTCACCGCTCTGGCCTCGCTGCCTGATGCAGCTACGCCGCTCATTGCTTCATTGAAGATCAGGCATTGCTTTGTACACCCGGAACCATATGACTGGTGCCAGAATCCCGAGCATGGCGTTTCAGTTGCCGTTGTTCGAGCGCTTCGCCACCACACAGGCCTCTCCAGCCTCTGCTTTTCCCACACATATATAAACACCCAATGTTTCACACAGCTCGCATCGGCTGTGTCCACCTTGACCTCTCTTCAAATCCTCAAGCTCAGTGCCTGTCGTGGCTTTGAAGTTCGTCAGCTGCCTCTGCTGCAGCAGACCCTGCAAGACATGTCTCAGCTGCATACGCTGTCATTCTCCCTAGATGTTGCTCCCAAATCGAGACGATGCACCGAGAGTAAGGACGTACCTGACGAGCCCTATGCCCCGCCGGAGCTGAAAGCTGCAAGGCTCAGGCAGTGCTCCTGTCTTGCAGCCATGCTCTCTGCCGCCGCGGCCCTCACCTCGCTGACTCTCAGGGTTTACTCCACACCCAGGGCGAGTGTCAACGGATGGCACACATGGTTCGAAGCCCCGCATGCTCTCACGGTGCCCCACCTCCAGGTCTTTACGCTTGCAATTGGCTGCAGCAGATGGGCAGCTTCGCTCCTGCGCCAGCTGGACGCTCCCCTGGTCCGCCTCTTTCTCTGCGATGCAGACGGTCAGGACCTTCATGAGCATGGCCACGATGCGGTGGGCATCCGAGAGTGTGTGCGGCTGCTCTCCAAGTTTCCGCTCCTCAGGCACATGCCCAATAGGAATCTCTTCACCAAGCGGTGGACTGGTCAGGTATCGATGATGCTGCTGCGGACCGAGCTCACAGCTCTTCAGTGGCTACACAACGTGCAAGACGCGCGCTTTCACATGCGCGTTGGCACGGCACACGAGCTCGTGCCGCTGATGCCGGTAGCGCTGCCGGGCCTGCGCCGGCTGTACCTGAGCGTCGAGGGTGAGGGTGGCCTCCGGCGCAGCACCCGGGAGCAGTGGTATAGTGTGGTTGAGCACATCCACCGCTGGCAGCTGCAGGATTTTGCACTGTCTGTTGACGAGCTACGATTCGCAAGTGACGTTCCGGAGGCGGATGTGGCAGCTTTCGTCCCCGCTGATCTGTTCCCCATGGCATGCCTGTCAAGTCTTGATGTGGGCGGTTGTCGATTCCTTGACCGCCCAGGCGCCTTAGATGCCCTTGCAAGGATGACACAGCTCCGATGCCTGCACCTCAAACACGTCACCGTTCCAGCAGAGGTCCAAGCCGCCCTGCTCCCGAGCCTGCAGGCGCTATCACGCCTCACCCAACTTGAGCTCACTGGTGGCGATACAGATGTGTGGCAAGCCTTTGCGGGGTCATGCAGGGGGGGTGGGCTGCAGGGGGTGTGGCCTGAACTTCGCCACCTACAAGTACAATTTGATTTATCAGTCACATCATGGGAGGCTGGGAAGCCACAAGCGGTCGTCCGCACCCTCAGCAGCCTCCCGACTCTACAGGTGCTCTACATCTGCGGCATACAGGACATATGCGACGACGGGGCCTCTCCTGGCGTCGACGATAAATCTCTGGCAATCCAGCTGAAGCTGCTAGAGCCATACATGATCTCGGGCAATCGCGTGAAGCTTTCATTTTTCAGGTTTCCCTTTTTCGTTCCGGAGTGGTAGGCAACGGTCCATCGTGTGGTACGTCGCCTGAGCGATGTGAGGCGCTGCTGTTCGAACGAGCCCGGCTGCATCTACTAGAAGCACCATGCATGCACCTGAGAGTTCCACTCCACACCCGTGACGGGCCGTCCTGACTGGCACTCTGCCAAATAGCTCTTGCGGCATGTGCGCTGCACACGTCTCCAAACACAGTTCTGCCAGTTTGAACACTGCTAGTTTGAACACTGCTAGTTTCAACACTGCAGGCGGCCGCGGTGTGCAGTGGCCCCGAGGTGTGTGTCATATATATAGCGGGGCGGCGGGCGGCGGGCGGCCTCGGTGACGGGGTGTTGCACTGGCAGCACTGGCATGCGATAACTGCTACTAGTAGGGTCCGCGTAGCGCGTCTGTTGAGACGGTGTCACCGCCGGAAGTCGTGATAGGGTCGACTGTATCTTTCGTCCATCGTTCTCTGCATTGGCCGCCCGTCTAGATCTGTGTAGTAAGGTTGCTCTGTATTCAATTTGCCATTGTAGCCTGCAGGTAGAGCATGGTGAGTCATGCAGTCCTCCCCTCGCCGCTAGTGAAGAAGCATGAGGGTTTGTGCTGGCTGATAGCATGCTACCAATTCTTGGGATCGTTCCCCGTGCTAGAGGGTTGCCACCTTACAAGCCAGCCTATGTGTGCCTCTAAGATGCCAGAATCTAGGTATCCAGTGTATCTGTCAACTCCGAACGGGCCGTACGGTCTAGTGTTTTGTCACCAGTTTCATGACTTTGTGGAGGTGTGTTTTGTCTCGGCGTGGTTTACGACTCGCAAAATGTAATGGACGTATATTTGGTGCTCTGGCCCTTTGGCACTGCAGAGCGCATTGCAAAGAAATCTCGCCATATGCATGCACATTAACAGTGTACAAGCTGCGGGCACAAGCTGCTTCCATCGCTAGCAGTTACACCAGTCATGGTGCTTGGTGGACATGGAATGACGTCGCTTCGCAGCAAGCCCCTCGCCAGCCTCATGTCAGCCTCACACGTACCAGCTCAGGCAATAACGCAACAAAAACATCTGTCGACAACAAAGAATTGTCGACAAAAGGCACTGCCATTTGTAGCCAGCTCTTTGGTGCATAGCTGCTAGTGGCAACAGCACACTGGAACAACAACGAGCGTTCGCTAGCACGCCCACTACCAGTAGCGGGAACGCACACAGAGTGACAGACCCCTTCTCCTGCATGCATGCAACCAGTTATTCACCCCAAATGCCCTCTACCTGCTCGGGCACACAAGCACACACAAACATGCGCCCACACCCGTGCCGGCACCTCAGCTGCCCCCGGCTCAAAGCGCAGCGGCTGCTGGTGAGCGGTAGCGCACTTTCAAGGCTGCCATCCAGACGGTAGACATGATGTTGTGAGATGTTCATCTCACCTCCGGCGCAGGCTGGTAGATGCGCACATGCATAATGACCTCCAGGTGCTTCCAAGCACGTACATGACCGAATAAGATAAAACGGTCCGGATATTGCATCATCACATAGTCATCAGATTATAATCATTTGTCATTTCGCGTTGTCGAATACCCGGACAGCGATACATTATTTGGCCTTTCAACATCATGGGCCTCAGTCGCGCACTGCTCACCATGTGGCTACGAGGGCGTCGCGCACCAGTCATATCACTCTTCACTAACATCTTCATATATCTCATTATTAAGCACTGATATCATCGTGCATTTAGACGTGCGCACGAACACAACTTAAGATCACATCAAACGACACAGCATATCAATAGTTAGCTACGTCATGATCGTGCACTGGTCATGGGACATGCATGATGACACATTCATAGTCACACGTCATCAGTCATACTCAGCATGCACATGGTCAACTGTGCACAGGCCATTCGGAGGCGCTAAGTCACCTATGCCCCGAACCCGCTACGCGGTGGCCACGCTAGAGTACTACACGAAATTGTTATAAAGTCACATTTGGGGTTAAACTCCGACATGCACGTTATACTCCGAGACGCGCTGTTATCGCACCGGAAGCTACATGCATATGTCAGTGAGCACAATCATACTCGTCACATCATAACGCTGGCACCGAGTCCGGTGTCCATTGCTTGTCAGCCAATCATATTAGATATCCCGCGATTATTAGGGATTCCATTCAGTGTGCTCCACTTTTGTGTAGCACTTTAGCGTGGCCAGCCTTAGCAGGGGTGTCCTGGGTGCATTCCAAACGGTATTTATACCGTGCACTTGCTGGGATTCGTCCTTCTGTTTTCAGAGTTCGAATTGGGGAACCTATTTCCACTCTGTCGTAACACATTTCTGTCTGACACCCATTTTGTTGACCCTGTCTTACTCCATAGTTGATTACAGTCTCCGCACTGCAACGTAAGGCCCTCTTCATCCACGCCAAGTCATATACAGGTGCTCGTCAGCGCCCCGGAGGCTTCTACCTCTCTCGACAGGTATCGGTTTGCTAAGATCTTCTGCCTAACATTTCACACCTGTTGCAGATCTCATCATGTCTGCACCAGAGAGCATTCTAGCCGCGGATTGGGACGTAGTTCACCAGTCCATTATAGACCCTAGTGACGCGAACTTGTCCGTCGACCATCACATGTCCCAGATCCCAGGGATCTCGTCGTTTTCTCGCGAGGACATTGACTATGTTCGTCGAACAACCGGACAGATGCGCTGGTTGGGCACCGTCGTTGCCGAAGCAAGCAAATCCGTCTCGTCTAGCAGTTCTAGGAGTACACTGTTAGCCATGCAGAAAGACGCTAGAATGTTGCTTGTCAACGAGGAGCTTAGTGAAGAACTGTGGCCCTTCAAAACCTTAGAACCAAGGTCTTCGGCACGCACAATTGGTGCAACACTGTCACTCGGTGGCTCGGACACTTGCATGGTTGCATGGGGTCCAGGCCCGGGGCCGACTAGGAATTTGCTTAGCCCTCAGGGCATGTCATTGATGTGCTGGTTAGGCACAAAGTATGCACAGCCACTCTTAGATTTTGTTTATGCTTTTGCCAAGGATGACAGAGCATTCAAAATGCCATTCCTATCCTGCCCAGCTCAGAACGATATGCTTGATATGATCGGGGTGTCGAAGCGCGCCGCTACCCTACGCGCGTCGCCAGCTGTGAACAGTCCCGGCGCGGCAATCGTGCACTTAGCCAAGATAGCCGACACACACCTGCAAGAGATTGTGTACGCCGTATTTCATGCATGCGAAAGTAGGTCGTTTTGTTTGGACTCAATCAAGCTCAAGATCCCATCAGTCAACGTATCAGAAATGGTGAAGTCAGAAGCCATTCAATTCAGGGATTGCTCATCATCAGCTGTCACGCAGGTACAGTCAATCCTGCCTGATCTGTCCTCCTTGCCTGATGTCGAACCAAACTTCATAGACGATCGATCTGCGTCGTGGTTTCGTAGTGCCGAATACACGTTCAAGTCTGTCAAGTTTCCCGCGTTCTCGGGTCTACGAAGCGACCAACTTTCGGAACTACGATGGCACAAGTACCAAAGTGACGCATTGCATGCACGCAAGCACTGCACTCATTTGTCCGAGCGACAAGTCATTCAACATCTCATGTCGTCATTTGATCGCACGGAGCAGCATTTCACAGTCGCACAACACGCTGCAATGAGACCTCACTGTACTGTCCGCCAATGGCTAGAGACCATTCGTGACTTTTACTTCACGAATGGACAATTCCGACATAACATTGAGCAGGCATGGCAGTCATACAACGTAGATGAGTCCGCTGATTTTAATGAATTGATACATCATGTCACAGAGTACTACCGATTGATCTTTATTGATTACCCACATATGCCTGGTAGACAATCACGTATTGACTTCGCATGCATACTGTTCACAAAGCTGCAGCAACTCATGCAACCTCAAAGCACATCAGCCGTCAGCTCGACGCTCACGATGTTCTTACCGCTGTCACAACTGCTGGTTAAGTTTAACGACGAATTGAAACCTGCAATGAATGAATCCACAGAAAAAGCAGACACGGTCGCTACTGCATTCATAGAATGGTCAGTGTCACAACTGTTGCAAGTCCGAGAATCCGCGAACACGGTCAAACGTTTTAATTGTGTTGTTTCGGAAAACCGATTTGATTACGCACGGTTGAAATCGAACCGTAGACATACCCCGCCGGCCGGCAAACGGTTGCAAGCCGCGGCGGCGGCACTGCAACCCCCTAACAGGAACTCTAGTGTGCAGCCACCTCGTCAGCCTAAGGGACCCTCAGCATCTTCAGATAAGCCAGGTCATATCCCTTTCTTGAAAGAGATGTGTCACACCGACAGCCTAGACAAGTTCAAGATTCGGTTCAACGAGTACCGTCAGCTTCCAGGCATCAGACGGTCGCCGGATCTCATAACGGCGATCGAAAAGGAACTCGCGGGCGGCAGCACGGCAGTGCATGTTGCGTTGTCACGCGCAACAGGACCACTACCCCCCTCAGTCAAAGCAACACCCCTCAGCGTATGTCAGGCAATGATGCGCATGACACATTTGCACCCCAAGAAGCAGTGCCCACTCTGCCCAAATGGCAAGGGTCTCAATCAGACGCACCCCATGCATCCTATCAGCGAGTGCCCTACATTCAACGAACTTGTGCCTACAGCGAACCGCGAGGCGTTCTTTCAGGACGCGTTCAACCAGACGCGTCAGATGGTCCCCCTCGCATTGCCTAGCAGCTCGGGCACGCGACAGCAAGACGGCGCCAAACGCGACCGGTATGATCCCAACCGCAAGGGCTCTGACAAGTCCAAGCGGCCACGACATGACACCCAACAGCATATCCGCTGAGAAATCGGCAAGCCGTCCACGTCATGCCCACAGTGGGCGGTAGAGCCACATGTCTTGGCGGAATCAGCACGACCACTTGCTTGTATACACTTTGATTCCCAACTCAAGTCAGGCAGCGACTCCTTGTTTGACATGCATAAGCTCACAGGGAACATCACGATTACGTTACCATGTACTGAAGATGCACATGTAGCACTGCGGCATGTGCATACAATTGACATGAACTCACATAAGATCACATTAGTCATCCCTGCACGCGTGTTTGAATCAAACGCATACACACCATATTTGCGCCGGCACACCATGCCCACAGTGGACGAAGCATGTAACATCTTGCAATACACAGCCGGTGCTGCAGTCCCAGGGAAACAAAAGTACCATATATGCACTCTGGTCACCAATCAAAAAGCATCCATACTGCCTTCTCATAAAGCTGCAGTGGCATACAAATCTGCAGAGTTCATGGATTTAATATGCACTATGCCTGCTCGCATAAATGGTCACATGTGCAAGGCGTTGGTTGACACAGCCGCAAACCACAGCATGATCACCTCTGCGTTCTTGTCACGACACTCAATTGCGTTCACATCAACACACACCACCACAATGGGGGTATCAGCATCAGAAGCAGCGTGTCTTGGTTTCATCAAATTGCCAACCAGAGTAGGAAGACATGTCATAGAGGTCAAGTTCACAGTTGTTGAATCACTACCAACTGCAAGCACAGAGCACCATCCAAACGAAGCACTGTTTGCCCTAGATGTCATATCCACTGTCAACATGCAAGTTAATTTCCAGAGTCCACGCATTATCATCACAGTTCCGAATCCCAAGCAGATATGCAAACGGAAAGGGAAGCTGTGGTGGCATGTGATACATCGAAATCACACCAAGGTCACATCTGAGACAAGTGACCTGGATGATTTCTCAATGACACAGAGAGAAATTAAATCACTCACAAAGAAAGCACGAAAAGGCACACAACCGCTATACATAGCTCACATCAAGCCCACAGTGGAAAACACAAATATGTGCTGTGCTAATAAAAAGGGTTACCTATCAGAACAAAATGCGCCTACACATCAGCCACAGAGCATACATAACATCCCTCAAGTTGTGCAAGACGTCATCACTAAGCACAAGGCCCCAGGTGGCACATTAGGACCAGCTCCGCCGAACACGAGTGCATCTGGTTTTGAGATGGACATTGACTTACTGCCAGGTGCCCGACCTAGAGCAGCACGACAGTATCGCCTCACACCTAGGGAACAACTCGAATTAGAGAAACAATTACAACACTTAATCACAATGGGGTGGGTAGTTCCATCCGTTTCACCATGGGCATCTTGTGTGTTGTTTGCACCAAAGCCGGGAGGCAAACTCAGACTCTGCATTGATTATAGATATCTCAACGAAAACACAGTCAAGAACACCTACCCATTGCCACGAATTGACGATCTGCTGGACAAACTATGTGGGCACAAGTATTTCTCAGCATTAGACCTACAGTCCGGATATCATCAGATCAAGTTATCAGAATCCGCGGGTCCGAAGACTGCTTTTCGCACGCCCGACGGTCTGTACCAGTGGACAGTTATGCCATTCGGTCTGACCAATGCACCATCTGTATTTCAACAGGCAGTCAATGTAGTACTGAAAGGTCTCATAGGTCACATTTGCTTAGCATATCTCGATGACATCATTGTATTGGCACGATCTGAAGAGCAGCATGCGAAAAATTTAGATATTGTTCTCACCCGACTCAAGGAACATAATTTCTTTTGCAACACAGACAAGTGTCAATTTGCTCTGCAAGAAATTAAGTATCTTGGCCATATCGTCACAGCTGATACTGTCAAGCCGGATCCATACAAAGTGGAGGTTCTGCAGAATTGGCCCATATCAGATCTACAAAAATCACCTAACCACATCAGATCATTCTTAGGGCTGGCAGGATATTTCAGGAGATTCATTCCGAAGTTTCCGACATTAGCTGGCCCATTATTGCAACGTGTGAACACAAAGGAACAACTGCCTTGGACTGTACAATGCAATGAATCATTCAACAACATCAAGCAAGCACTGGTCAACGCCACATTCATGCGCCACCCTGATAATGACAAATCATATCACATCTACACAGATGCATCCGATTACGCATACGGCGCTGTACTGACACAGGAACATGAGGGCAGTTTAGCTCCCATTGCATGGATAGGGCGCAAATTGAACAAATCAGAAGAAAATTATTACACGCTCGAAAAAGAGTTAGGAGCAATTGTGTTTGCATATCGACAATGGCGCTGTTACTTGGAAAACAACCAACCTGTGTTCATCCACTCAGATCACAACCCCCTGAGATTTTTACAGACACAGAAGAAGCTAACCGGCAAGCATGCTAGGTGGCTCGAATCACTATCACGCATTGATTGGAGGATCACTTACATTCCGGGCGATGCTAATTATGTAGCCGATGCACTCAGCAGAGCTACACACCTACCTAATACAGAGGTCACACTACACGACGGAGACACACTGTCAGCAGAAACCCCTAGAGCTCACCAGCCCTACCAGGCATTAGCATTAACAAACCTTTTAGTCCGCAGGCCAATCTCACCGGTGGATTTTCCCCCCCTCCAATCATCACAGGCACCATCAAGTGGTCCCACCCAGGCCACCTGCCCACCGGGTCCCCCTCCGGGATTGCCGTGTGCCGTGTCAGCGGCCAATATCAGTTCACCTTCGGCCGGACACATTCAGCCGATCCAGCTGATGGCCGCAGCGTCACGGATCTCGTCAAACGTCAGCGGACCGCCAAATGGCGCACCGCCACCTCAGACCCCAGCACCACAGCGACCGGCCATTTTCAGCAGCTCCAGCAGCCTTCACCGGACAGAGCATCTGCTGCCGGATCCCCAGGAGCAGCAGTTACCACCGCCCCCATTCCTGCCGCCACCAGGCCTGCATCAGAGACCCGCGAACTCGGCGGATCAGCAGATCCAAAGCAGCGAGAAGTCAGCGCAGCCCTCCGAGGAGACGGCCCAGCCCCCTGAACAGCAGGATCTGGTGTTGGATCAGACTTCCTTCGAAGAGATCGGTACGCAATTACAATCACAACATGATGCACATTTGTCACTAGATACTGCCTTGGATGACTTTTGGGATAGGATGCGCATAGGGTACTCACACGACGAAATGTTCAAAAATCCGTCTCCTAAGTATAGATACGATAAACATTTACAAGCATATTTTTTGGACCATAAACTAGTGGTGCCTGACCATGATAACCTCAGAAAACAAATACTGCTGTGGCATCATGTACACCCCTGGCATGCTCACATGGGCATCAAGCGCACACAGGCACTCATCATGGACACATTTCACTGGCCTGACATAAGTACTGACATTGAACATTTCGTCAAGCAATGCCATTCATGTCAGTTAATGAAGTCACCAGGGTGTTCTGACAGCACATTGTCACCTTTACCTGTGCCAACTGCATGCTGGAGAGTAGTAAGTTTAGACATGATCACTCAACTGCCACGCACACAATCAGGGTTTGACTGCATTGTCGTCTTTGTAGACCAGTTCTCAAAGATGGTAAGACTCATCCCAACCGATAGCACATTAGACGGACCCGGCTTTGCCAAGCTATTCTTCATGCACATATATCCACATTATGGCCTACCACTAGGCATATGCAGTGATAGGGGCGTCCAGTGGAACAACAAATTTTTCAAAAGCATTTGTGATCACATGGGCATCAATCTAAAACTGACATTTTCATACCACCCACGGGCAAATGGACAGGTAGAGCGCCTCAACCGTGTGATTGAGGAGGCCCTCCGCCATTTTGTCAGCCCAGCTCATGATGACTGGGACACATTCTTGCCACATGTTGAATTCAGCATCAACAGTGGTAAGAACGCTAGCACAGGGTGTACTCCCTTCCAACTTAACCGCATTACCCCACCATTGTCCCCAACAGCAATTGCATTTAATTTGCCGGAATCACACCGACTGCACACATCTGTACTACATCGCATGTATTATCACTTAGCCAAACAAGCATTGTGTGAGGCAAAACAAAGCATGTGGGCTGGTGCCATCAAAACATCTAGTGAATTTACTGTGGGGAAACCTGTCCTGCTGT
This sequence comes from Ulva prolifera, assembly GCA_023078555.1. Taxonomy (NCBI): domain Eukaryota; kingdom Viridiplantae; phylum Chlorophyta; class Ulvophyceae; order Ulvales; family Ulvaceae; genus Ulva; species Ulva prolifera. The sequence goes on from CM041199.1 coordinate 5,325,307, forward strand.
CTCTGTCCAAGGTCGCACTACACCACCCATCACTGCGCCGCAAGTTCACAGCACGCTGGATTGGTCCGTGTCAGATACTCGAACTGGTCGGCTCCCGCGCCGCAAGGATCCAACTTCCGGAAACATTACAAGCATTGCGAATGCATGATGTTTTTCATTTTTCGTGCCTCAAGCCGTATAAAGAAGCATATTATCATGAGTGCACGACTGTACCAGACCACACGGCACACACTGATTCTGAAGCAGTGTTTGAGGTAGAAGCGATATTAGATTACCGCCGCACCCACTGCCCTGCGTCACAATCTTCTGTCACAGGCCCCACACGAAGCCCACACTTCCTCGTTCGATGGAAGGGTTATTCATCACAACATGACTTGTGGTTACCACCGAGTGAGCTTAACAGTTGCCTAGAAAAAGTAGCCGATTATCTGTTCCAGAACGCATCCACGGCACAACGTGATATCATCATAGATCAATTCCCGAAAACATCACGACTTAAGCTCACACACCTGTTACAACGGGCACAACGCACCAGGAGCAATCATCCTGCTGCGCCAACCACCATGTCACGGCCGCCACGGCTCAAAACCCGGACCCGCCGACAGTCAAAGAGGCTGAACACAAGCCCCACACATAAGGCAGCAGTCAGCAGTTTGCGATATTGCAACTGCTGCTCTAGTTTGATTCATTGTGCTGCACCCCGCAGAGTCGTTAAGGAGACGTCCGGACACGATGCCTGCATTACAGGGGAATCTTAGTGGTCGATAGGAGTCGGGGATGACGCAGGGTGACATCGACCTTGCCCTGCCCGCTCCGCCAGACATATTGTTTGGTCCCAGGTGGATTCATACCAACACCTAATCTATTGATATCCAGGCACTTGTTGGATATTCAGGCCTACTCCTCACGCGTTCGTCCCGCGAGGCCGCAACTGGTTTTTAAATTTTTTTATTGCCCGTTGCATGGCTCATAATGTCACCCATTCAGGCGCAGGGTGATACGCCACATCATGAGGTTGCGCAGTTATATCCCTTGTGCACAACGATGCATGGATTCTGTCAATTCTGACTACGTCATTATTATGCAGTATCATCCCTCCCGTCTTTCGAAGATGGTCAGCACTCAGGCGACACCAGGCCTATCCACCTGTTGGCACAAGTCAAGAAGTTACTACAAGACATTGGGCAGATGCCAATGTTCGGTGTCAGCATCAATGCCTTCAGAGAGCAGCTGGCACTGCTAATCGAAGCTGACGAAGCAGTCACCGCAGCATCTAATCGCCGCGCTCTCATGTTCACAAATTTCACCAATTGGGCTCTGTCCAGCAGGGGCAGAGTCATAGGTACATATATGGATGACCTAATCTGTGAGTTTTATCAATCATAACCTTCTTTATTATCATGATCAGATTCCTTCTCTTTCTTTCTTCTTTTTAGCCTCATTGCAGGGCAATCGCGGCCTGGCACCTGTTACAAGGCCCAGAGTCGCCCCCACCATGTGGGCCATCCAAGAGTCAGTGTCACGCACATCAGCTTGCTTGAACACTCTGACCACATATCTGCCTTACACCTGCATATGCCTTCACCTGCATATGCTGATTGCGATATTCACAAGAGCAAGGGTATGATGCATGACTGCATTAGGTCCACCTGTCCTTTCACCAGCCTTTGCATTTTTGGTCGCTCGCCGGCATCGCTCCTCTGTTAAGGGGGGAGGTGTTGTGAGATGTTCATCTCACCTCCGGCGCAGGCTGGTAGATGCGCACATGCATAATGACCTCCAGGTGCTTCCAAGCACGTACATGACCGAATAAGATAAAACGGTCCGGATATTGCATCATCACATAGTCATCAGATTATAATCATTTGTCATTTCGCGTTGTCGAATACCCGGACAGCGATACATTATTTGGCCTTTCAACATCATGGGCCTCAGTCGCGCACTGCTCACCATGTGGCTACGAGGGCGTCGCGCACCAGTCATATCACTCTTCACTAACATCTTCATATATCTCATTATTAAGCACTGATATCATCGTGCATTTAGACGTGCGCACGAACACAACTTAAGATCACATCAAACGACACAGCATATCAATAGTTAGCTACGTCATGATCGTGCACTGGTCATGGGACATGCATGATGACACATTCATAGTCACACGTCATCAGTCATACTCAGCATGCACATGGTCAACTGTGCACAGGCCATTCGGAGGCGCTAAGTCACCTATGCCCCGAACCCGCTACGCGGTGGCCACGCTAGAGTACTACACGAAATTGTTATAAAGTCACATTTGGGGTTAAACTCCGACATGCACGTTATACTCCGAGACGCGCTGTTATCGCACCGGAAGCTACATGCATATGTCAGTGAGCACAATCATACTCGTCACATCATAACGCTGGCACCGAGTCCGGTGTCCATTGCTTGTCAGCCAATCATATTAGATATCCCGCGATTATTAGGGATTCCATTCAGTGTGCTCCACTTTTGTGTAGCACTTTAGCGTGGCCAGCCTTAGCAGGGGTGTCCTGGGTGCATTCCAAACGGTATTTATACCGTGCACTTGCTGGGATTCGTCCTTCTGTTTTCAGAGTTCGAATTGGGGAACCTATTTCCACTCTGTCGTAACACATTTCTGTCTGACACCCATTTTGTTGACCCTGTCTTACTCCATAGTTGATTACAGTCTCCGCACTGCAACGTAAGGCCCTCTTCATCCACGCCAAGTCATATACAGGTGCTCGTCAGCGCCCCGGAGGCTTCTACCTCTCTCGACACATGAACAATCAAGATTGTTCTCGGTGACCCGGCCCAACAGTACAACACTGCTGACGACGACCGGCGCTCTCGCGCACACCCTATAATGCAAGCATCACCGTGCGGGTGGAGCATGGCGGCGTCGTCCGGCCGAGCACACATGAATCAGCTGGATATCCTGCAGCAGTATCGGCCTGCTTGTGGTGAAACCAGGAGTTTCAGGAGAATCATAAGCATGGCTCAATAGGAGACTGCTGTGTGAGAGAGCTAGAAGCTAGCATATCAAGAGGTGGTTGTACGCATGGTTGCTGTACACGTGCTCGACGCGATCCCTGAGATAAAGGGACTCAGAAAGCGGGAGCGTTTGTTGTTTTGCACATAGGTAGACATTATGTGTCTGTGTGCTTGTTTGCATATAAGCCTTGTGTTGACTCCAGTAGGACATCTTGTCTATTGGAGTTAAACACAGGTATGGTGTCCTCTAGCTGACATGCATGGATATGTGGTTGGTTTGTGCTTGTGGACACATAGTCTGCTGAGTTGGTATAACTCAACATGTTGAATGCAGGCTGCATGAATCTGTGAGCACTCTAGAGGGAGACACTCACAGCAGCTGTGTTCTTTCACAGGTATACTTCTACTTAGTGTATACCTCTGTAATCTTGTCTATTGGAGTTAAACACAGGCTGCATGAATCTGTGAGCACTCTAGAGGGAGACACTCACAGCAGCTGTGTTCTTTCACACTGCTTCACTAACGTGGCAGCTCACACTGGGGCCCGGCCGGCAATGTGTCCTCATGTTCCACCTCTGTAAGCGACGGTGATCCGTACGGCGTGCCCGCAAGGCGTCAACCGGCGTGGGCATCGAGTGACGGCGCGGCACAAGATGGACCACGCTCCGCAAGCAAATGACCGCTTGGCACAGCAGGGATGCGAGCTGCGTGGTGTGGGGAAATGCTACAAATCGAGCGTCGAAGTGCCTGAGATCGACACGTGGTGTTGATCGTATGCGGTTGAATGTATACGGCACATGGCTCACACACCGTGTGACATACACATTGACACGCTGTGTGGCCACTTGCTGATCGCTTGTCCGTACACCGATAGTGCAAAGGGAAAGCCTGCTGCAGAGCAGTAGACAAAGCGAATATATGCATACATCGCTGGAGCCTCGGTAAGACGTCGTTGCTCAGAAGCGTAGCTCTGCGCCCCACAAATGCGCAAGCGCCTCCCCCCCCCCACAACAGTCGGCCCATACCTGACCTGGCCATGGCCAGTGGAGCATGCCATGGCCCAGGGCCCCCGCTACGAAAAACCACGCAGTAGGGTGCATGACAGGGCGGGACCGCTGCTAACAGATGAGGCAAGATACCCGATTAGCACGCTTGAACACTGCCATGGTTGCGTGACAGCGGCGTGGCGTCTCCTGCACGATCATTGCGGATGTTGTATGCATGGCGTACACACTGCTTGAGACGACCGTTCCTGCCTCGAGATAGAACGGCATGTCGACGCTCATGTTGTCCGTGTTGCACCAGCCTCATCGTCACGGTAAAATATCGTTCCGACGTGTGATTGTCGAGCCCGCCAAGCTGCTGCGAATTGATCCGTCTCGTCCTGATCATGCTGTCCCATCATCTGAAGCATGTCGCGTCCGTCTTGGGCAGACACGTCCGCACCGCCAGTCAGATAACCTGGCAGGACAGTGAAGACGTGTTTGTGAATTATCCGGCTGGATCTCACAGCGTTGCAACTCGTCCCAGCAAGCCAACATCCACGAGTTATCCCCATCGGCCTCCGATGGTGCTTGCCCCGGAGTCAACGTCCAATTCGATGCTGGACACGAGATCCGGAGAAACTCTTCGTTTGGACAATCTAGGGCCCATCGTTGGCATGTTCCCGCAGCTAAGCTTGGTCTGTTGCAAGTGACCACCAGAGCATTCACACGACATGTCGATACCGGAGTGCAGCGATGTATTTGACCTGTTCTCGGCCTACACATTACATTCATGTCTGCATTGTTAAGTATGATACTACGATCGTATGATAGAACTGCTCAAAGTGTCGGCTGATTCAGGTGGATATGCCGAATGTATGCGGTGTATTCGGCACAAAACGGCATGTGTATTGCACGCGGGCCCACAAGCGCAACATACATTGACCCAGCTGAAATCAAGTTGCGTATGCAGTAAATGGCGACGGGTCGATGTCGCGCATCAGCAACTGGCAGCAGATGACGGAGGTGGAACAAGACAGCACGTACCGCCGGGTTCGCAAGCGAAATCAAGAACGCTTAGACGAGCTTTGGGCTACGCAGAAGAACTCGCACTGAGCACATTTCCTTCTACGATCTAGCCAATTTTATGCAAAACAAGCTCAGCGCACGCCTCCACCGTACGTGGAGCCTCTCAACATGTTGTTCAACGGCAGCCTCTTGCAGCTGCAATTTTGGTTTATTTTACGATTGCAACCATGACATGGACTTTTGAAATCCCATTGTGTTCAAACGCCTTGTAACGTTCGGCTGAAAATGCCATCGTGTTCTGCTTCTCCTTCGTTATTGTGTACCTGTCAGACTACGGTCTCGCGCGCGCAGCATCGAACGTTACAGTCTGCTGTCCCCCAGATGTCTCAGGGAACTTACAGTCCTGTTGCCATGATGGCTTTCGGGTGCACACTTCCGTTTCCCGTCAGCGTTTGAAGGTGCTGAGCATGTGGATGAGTTGACGCGGCGATCCGATGATGTGTTGCCTCATGGCCACACGACGACGCGCGCAGCTTGCATCAGAAACCAGTGAGATTGGCCACTACAGAAAATAGGCTTCAATTGTCGATTGTCATCAGCACAGCTACTCGCGATTTCAACGAGAGCCTGACTCGTAACCACTCACTCCGATACAAATTGCGCAACATGGCTCAGCCCAAACCGGTGAAAGTATGCACGCTCGGTGAATCTGGAGCTGGGAAAAGCTCCCTGATCATGCGTTTGACCACCGGTAATTTCTCATCGAACCAGGTGCGCGCATTTCTCTCTGTCTCTCCCGTTCGCGTATGGTCGCGTGCCGAACCTCAAATTTCGCACTAAATGTGTGAAACCATACAGCAAACAACAATTGGGGCAGCGTTCGTTGCTTGGACGTCTCCTGACGGCAAAACTCGTCTGGAAATATGGTGAGCTCCCATTACCTCGTGGCCGCGAGGCTTCTGGAATAAACGTATCCTTCCCAAGCTTGACGCATTTCCGTGCTATGTAGGGATACAGCAGGGCAAGAACGCTACGCAACTCTCGCTCCCATGTACTACCGGTGAGCCCCGATGTGTCTGTCGGTGTTACACGGAGGACGTGCTAGGGCGTGCTTCCGCAACGCAAACAGCATCTGGCGCACCTCATGGCCATGCATCGAGTATCCCAGCGTACCTTGTTGTCCTATCTCAGGCTGCGGACGGGAGCCGTTGTACATGGACCAGTGTATGCAGGAATGCCGCCGGTATTTTGGTGGTTTATGATATGACAGAGCGAAGTTCCTTTGAAAGAGCAATCAGATGGCTCACAGAACTACCAAGCACCATGCCAGCTGATACCGTGCTCATGCTGGTCGGTGCGAAGCCACTGTTGCTGACAATGTGCGGACATGTAGCAATGTAAACCCAGCCTCTCACACATGTGTGCCGGCTTGCAGCAAACAAAAGTGATTTGGCAGAGTCTCGGGAGGTCACAGAAGAAGAGGGCCGTGAGGCTGCAGAGCAGCACAAGTGTGCGCGATACGCAGAGACGAGTGCAAAAACCAGTGATGGCATCCAAGGTGCAGAAACGATTGCCACAATGACCGCTTTTGCTGCTTCCGCAACATGGAAATGATAATTAGACAATAGCTTTGTTTGTGCTTGCTGCGCGTTCTGCTCGTTCTTCAGATGCTGCCATCGCTTTGGACTTGTTGCTTCAAGCATGTACACTGAAGCACAGATTATCAAGTTGTTCCTGCCCCGAGGTCTGAATGTTCATCTGCAGCCTCTGAAGGATCCGCCCTGATTTGCAGATGTGTTTGAATACCTTTGTGACCAAGTACAAAGCACAGAAGCACCACCCGCACATGAGCGGATTGTGATGCAGCCAGCGGCGCCGCAGCAACAGAAGAGTGCCTGCTGCTAGTGCTGACAGGCTCATGCCAATTGACAAGAATGCAAGCCAGGAATTTTGAGTCGCACAGCCATCAGCATATGCCGCTGTCTGCACAGTCTTGAAAGCATTGTGTCGATGCACCGGTGTGTTGATTGGTGGTCTGTACATGGTGTTGGGGGCAATGTCAGATGTAGCAATGCTTACTGGGTGTGGCCGTGTGGTAGTGCAATGCAGTAGCGGCGCAGGTATTTTTTCTGTTATTCTATTCGCTGTAGTAATGTTGGCTGAAATGTCAATGTGCAATACGACAGCAGTGGTTGCGCGATGTGTGGCAATGTTTGGCCCGCGCGTTAGGTGCTCTTACAGATCAAAACTCTGCACAGTACATCGTTTGAGACTCGGCAAAAATATATCACAGCTGTTGCAAGGTCAGCATTGTGGATGATCCCGCCTGGGCGAGCATTGCGCGCGCTCGCGTGTGTGGGTGTGTGTGTGTGTTGCAGGACAGCCTTGTAGCCACAGTTCGTCTATGTGAACAGTTCAGACCTGGATACTCACTGCCAAGTTGATCAGCTCACACATAATCTGCATAGATTGATTCATTGCGTATGTTGGCAGCTGTTCACAGGTCGGGATATTGTCGTCAGTGTCCTTGGGTGGCGATCGACAGCTCCAATATTCAAATATCAAGAAGTGTCAATGCACGCATAAACACGCGCGTTTGGAAACAGAGATCTTCGAAGACTGCCTGAAAGTCTCCCCGGAGAATGACATTGTTGTATCTGATTCGCTAGAGTTGGAGACCAAGACCAGCTTGCCTGCAAGCGCTGATCTCTGCCCCGTCGTGCATACGGATATCATAATTAAAGCAAATGAACGACGATGGTTCAGAAAAGGTTTTGAAAGCGCTGAATTGGCAGGCGAAGAAGAAGGTGTCGCAGGTGGGACTCTTCGAATGCCTGGTGTGTCAGCAGCGAATGAATGGTACATGATGGTGGAGTGAATATTCAGGATGCTTTCTATGCTGCTGTCAAGGACACGATTGACTCATTGGGATTGGAGGTATGCAACGGTTCAACTTTACATTTCACTGCTGCGCCGGACGCGTCCATGTGTACACGCCGATTCTTGCAGGAGGACGAAGCGATCGAGTCTGTTGTCGAAGAATTTCAAATTCAGAAAGTTGATATGTCGGATGTCGTGCTGTTGAGCGACGCTACTCAGCTCAACAGGTGAGCTTTGCTAGTTCATGTGAGCACTTTGACTCTGGAAACGAAACTGGGTAAGACAACTGATTGATCAACAGGCACCTATAATTTTGCAAACCTCGCCTTCAGTCGTGAAGAATCTATGTTCTTTGCAGCCACCCCACGTATGGCATTCTCCGACAGTTCAAGTCTGCCTGTGCCCCCTCAGGAGACATCAGTGATGCTGCTGCGAAAGTAACAGACTCAATGTCTTCGAAGGACGCCCGGCAGAAGCAGCAAAATCTAGCTGTTGCGCTGCAAATGGGCTTTTTGAAGGAGCTTTTGACGACGATATCCAATGAGGACCTCTCTGATTCCTGCGTAGCAGCCGTGCTCAGAATAAGCACCTTACTGATGCAGTCTGAGTCAATACGCGACTCTTTTCCCGACGCGGTGCGAACCTGCGTATTCAATAGCACCCCTAAAACATCTTGACTGCGGCGTGGTGGTGAAATGGCGAACCATAAATGGCAGACTGTATGGTTGTTCAGTTTGGACTGGTAGTATGGGGTTGACATGTGCACGGCTGCGCCAACAAAGCATTCAGCGGCAGCCATGAAACAACAGCAGCTGCAGCCATGGGCCAACAAGTCATTTCATGATGCAGAGATGAACATGCTGTCCTAGATGCAATCAGACACAGTGTGGTGTGAGTGTCCCCATGGCTAGTATCTTGTGTGTGTGCTAAGCGCGAACGTCAGACAGAACAGTACATCAGTCATCGCTGCAGCTCCCATCAGCCACCCATGGCTTCTCCAATCACTGCGTGTCTTCCCAAGAAAGAAAGATAGCACCGCATAAGGGTCTTGCCCCAACGGACGCACGGGTTGGTCACTGCTTTGTTGCATTCAGCATCTCCTCCATCTCGCCATGGCGGCCAATAGCAGCTCTCGACCTCCTGCACTTTGCAGGTGCAAGCTTTGGACCAGCCCACCACAGGCCCAGCTCTAATGGCCCGCCTGCTCTCCCAAGAGCCAGCCGTGTCTGCCGAGGTAGCTGAAGCTGTGGGGAACCTCTGCACGGCAGCTACTCGAGCGTCCGAGGACACCAAAGGCGCTCTCATGGACTCAGCCTACCCAGATGTCGCCCTAGTCGTCGCCGGTACGTGTCTGGACCTGTCCAGCGGGGCCGCTAGCTCCCACTGGACTCGTTGCTTTCATGCGATTGCATCCGTTCTCTGCTGGTCCATTGTGCAACTCACATCTCGTCTACATAAGCGCAGCAGATTGTACTGTGAGCGCAAATTTTGCAGCGCAGATGTCGGCGGTGTAGTTGTCGCACCACAGCAGGCATGTCAGTTGGCATGCGCCCAGTTGTCCATTAGTGCGCCCTAGTGCTGGCACGCCTGTACAGCACTCTGCAAAGGCGCTGCCATTGCTGTGCGTTGCTGCGGCTGCAGGCGCGCTTCAGCAGAAATGGTCGAGTCCAACTTCTGTCTGAGTCATGTTTGCGAGTTGCCTTTCGAGTCGAGAGCTCAGTGCAGCATACGGTATTGGGGCGAGTCCCCCAGCTCCGGACCACAATGCATCGAGGCCCGTGCTGGCTGTCCAGGCAAGGACGAGACGCCGCTGCACGTCGCGGTCGCGCTGCTCACGTCTCTGCGCGCGATGATCACGCACGACGACGACCGCCCGCCGGCCTCGAAGGCCTTCATGCATGCACGCATGCTCGCGCTCAACCGCGGCGCGGTGCCCGTCTTCCTCTCGGTCCTCCGCCGCGCCCTCGCGAGCCCGCCCGAGCTGTGCGCTGCGATCTCGGCGCTGCAGGCGCTGTGCGCAAACGACGACGTCTGCAAGCAGGTGCGCCGTCGGCCCGTCTTCTGCATCGGGTGCCTGGCATCTCACCAGGCACTACGTTGGGGACGACACCTACACAAGGGGAAGATGCATCCGGATGTGGCCACATAGCACCTGCGTGCAATCGCTTGCTGCTCATCGCTCGGGAAATCCGACATTTCCACTGGCAAGTATGTAGCTTCCCCTCACACCAATTCCTGTGGCACACGTGGAGCAGTTTCGAGCGGGGCTGGTGTGGTGATCGGGTTCCATCCCGACATCGCGAATGCTCCAGCGGCAGGGCGGCGGCCGTGATGCAGGTGAGCGACGCGCGGGGCGTGGAGACGCTCGTGCGCGCGACGGACGACCACTTTGGCGACGAGGCGATCGTGGCCGCGGCGTGCGGCCTGCTGCGGCACCTCGCGAAGAGCGACACCGTCAAGGAGCTGTTCGTCGAGATCGGAGGCCTCACGCACGCCTCCAAGGTGCTCGAGGCGCACAAGCAGAGCGTCCGCGTCTGCACGCAGGTGCGCCCCCCGCGCCCCTGGTGCCGTGCCGGAGCCTCCAGCTCGAGGAAGGGCGATGGTGCACAATGCATGTATCCTGCCAGTGGCTAGGGCATGCGGGAAGTCGCCCTGGTCGCCTGGTGCTGTCTGGGACCGTGCGGAGGATGCAGAGATTTACGGGCACTGCTGAGGGCGCAGTGTATTCGTACATGCATGCTGTCACCCTCGTCTCTGTCCGGGGTGAGTTGCCTCTGGGCTGTCCACAGAGCATATGTGCACCGATGATGGCGTCAGAACACTGTGCATGTGTCTGAGGCCTGAGGCGCGGCCTGCGCAGCGCAGCGACTGGGAGCCGGTGGCACACAGCAACTCAACCACCCGCATGACACTGCATCGTGTCGTGTGGGGTATATGTGTGCACGATGTGTGCAACTCCAACCCTCCCGTCTGTAGTGCCAGCCGGCCGCCCAGCGCTTGTGCGCTGCGTGTTGAGCCCGGCACGATATCACACAGCCATCACTGAACGTTTCATCAGGGGAGTGCGGAGTGGTGCAGATGCTGGGCCTGCTGGCGACGGTGCTGCTGCGGCAGCCAGAGCACTGCGAGGCGCTCGCCGCCGACGCCACGCTGTTCGCCCACGTCGTCGACACCATCCTCGCGCACCGCGGTAGCCCGGCCGTGATGCGGCAGGCGGCGCAGCTCGTGCGCAACCTCGTCGTGCGCAGCGAGCACCTGCGGCCGCAGGTGCTCGGCGCGCAGGGCGTCGAGCCGGCGCTGCGCGAGGGCCGCCGCCTCCCGGACTGTGGCGACGTGTGCTGCGCTGCGCTGCGCGACCTCGGCCTGAACGACTACCTCACCCCATAGCTGCGCCCGGGAGCTGCCGAGCAGGTGGCTGCGGGACAGGGGGCTCGGCTGTTTGGGGTGGTGTGCGGAGCCGTGGCTTTGACATGCGTGGTCACCGGCACCAGGGCTGCGCTGATTGCAGTGTCATCAGGTGCAGCCGGGCAGCGCTGTGCGCTGACGTGCGGGGTCTCGTCACAGCGGCAGATGTCGCAGCTGCATGAGTGCCAGGTCTGGGCGACGTCAATCACAGATGAGCGCGTGTAAATCCATTGTGTCTGTTGAGACGGCACAGCGGTTGACCCAGCGGTTGGAACATGGTGGTTGTGTGCAGGCATTCTTGTAACATTATGTATTGCATACTGCGGAAATGATCACTCACCAGTGGTGGCAACGCCAACTGGCTGCACACTGCGGCTCGGGCCACTGCTGGTTCTCATGGCTGGTGCCCACCTCGCCTCGCCGCTGCTTGTCCAGATTGTTGCCGTTTCGCATGTTGCCAGAATCCTAATTCAAACGATCCCGGCATGTTCATGGGCTGTCGTGGTGGGCCATGCTGACGTGGGCAGCCATTGGGTGCATGCTTGGGCTAATTCAACTGGCTGTGTGCTGGCGGGTCGTGTGATGTCTGTTGACTCTCACAGCAGCACGTGCTTGCCGATGCTCAGGTGCACAGAACTGCACAGCGAGTCACACACTGCTGAACTGTATGAAGCCAAATCTCAGTCACAGCCGGCTGGGGACATGCTTGATGCCAGGCGCAGCTGTTAACCCGTACCCCGCAGTTTTACTGATGCCAGCAGGGGCCTCACGCTGTACACAGTTCAGTCTGAGCGACGCACACTGTGGGTAAGCCTACGGCGAGTAAATGTCTAGCCTGAAGCAATAGGCTGCCAAAATTGCACACAGGCATGAACAGCAGCCAAAGCAGCTGTGACGAGCAGCACAAACACCCGAGGCGTATCGCCCACACACGTCCATGGTGAACATTGATGGCATCTGTTGATGCAATGGGGCAGCCTACTCCGCCACAGAGACAACTCGACATGTACAGCCTCCTCATCCAACGGGCGTGATTATAGGAAAACAAAACACAATGGCATGCACCGAGAGAATCCTCACTTCTTGGGGGGGAGATGAGCGGTCCGACAGTGATAGAACAGCCTGGGTCAGCAAGTGTTCAGGTGAAGCATCACTTCATGGATTAGCTCACCACAGCATGGTCTAATCTGAAGCCGCGGAACTGTGACAATCACCTGCAGCAGCCAATATGACCAAAGCATCTTTTGCCCTCCACAGAACCTTTCACCTGGCAACATCCAGCTGTAAAAGTTTGCCGGCTGTATGCATCTATACATGCAGCCGGCTGCAGGCCGCAGGGTAACAGAGTGCCGTCTTTGGCTGCTTAATCAATCTCCAGGTTGTGGCCTGTGCTTCAGGATCCTGTAGTCCCCACAGAAGATCCAAACATTAGCACGAGACATTGAGATTGATGCACTTGTCACTTACTGTGGTGCTCAGGCGTTTGTTCAACATTCACCTTCAATGGTGCCTAGCAGTGTGGATATGAATCTCCTGAGATAAGCATAGACATACACAACGTCTGTACGGTTCAAGGAGACAGAAATACGGGTCGCGTTCAGTGCACGGCGTGCATCGGGTTTGGAGGCTTCCAGAGGGCACCACTGTTACTGTGTACAGCTGTGTCACGCTTACGCTTGATCACCGCCGGAAAACGTGATCCTGACGACGTGCGGGATACGGAGGTTTCAGCCCTGGTAGCCATTTGCTGCGCAGCGTGCTGCTCACGTCAGCTGTGGACGATCGAGAAGTCTCTACATGTTGTGCCCTCCAGGCCATGTGTAGTCAGAGGCAGCATTATGTAGCGTTTATGGTATTGTTCAAGCTTCATCTGTGCTGTACAGCGCCCTGATCATCAAAATCGACAACTATGGCACAGGCGGAGAGACCGTCGCTCGCGTCTCTGCCGGACCTTATGGACGTGGACTTCAATGCTGATTTACCGGAAGATCTATTCGAGTTCGACAATCAGTTCTTGGATGAGTATCTGAAACGTGTTAGAGGTGCGCTGCTGTGTACCTGGGCCAAGTGCACGTAGCGCTGCGTTCCTCGACCGGATGTTTGATAATGCCACGCAGAAAAAACTGTCAACGTGAGAGGTGCTCGACATGCTTGGTAGCATGGTGAACACCGGCGGAAGTATTCTGTATGCGTAGGATATTCGTACAGCGTGGCTGGACGCTGCTGTATTCACCCGCTTGGCCTGGGGAGCCGCTGAGCTCCAGTCGATTTTGGAAAACGACTCAATCTGCGTGTTGGCGCATACATTGAAATTTGTAGCCTCGATGTTGATCTGAATGTCCCATCGCTTGGATTCTCTGCGATTCATCTTTCCAGTTGGGGCCCACATCTGCAGCATGGAAGTCACAAAGAGAGTATGTGGCAGTTGCCCTGATAGCAGCTATGATAGCAGCTACAGCATGGGGCCTGTCATGCGCGCTGCTGCTTCCACTGTTGTGATCGTCCATCTCTCAGCTACATCCTCAGATTCACAAAGTGGGATCACAGGTGCAGATGACAAAGGAACGTCTATGCTGTTACCGAGTATAGACCTAGATGATCCGTTGCTCCCCCCCCAAGCGCCTTCCGTGGGGTTGGCAAGTCACTCGACATCTGCTGGATCACACCCTTCCGGCCACTTGGCAGCAGGCCAGGTGTTTGCAGCACCTTCTTCAGCCGACGCCAACGTCCCTGCGTCCAATCAATTTGTGCCTGGAGCTGCTGTTGTGCCTCTGACTGCCCAGCCACACACGGCTCAGCCTCAGCAGGTCTTTTCAGTCCCAGGACCCCATGATCAGGACTTGGCACCGCCTCAATCTGCGGCCCATAGCGCAGCATATGAGGTTAGTCACCCATGTCTGCCTGTAAATGCATCTGCTGCTGAACGACGCCGTTTGGCTGTCTCTAGCGCTGCTGCATTGACATGACTCTGCCAATTTGTCGTTGAAAGTGTTGTCCCTGTGCGGACTCAGGTCTTGTGCAATTACATCGCGTGTTCAGAATAAGTGCGACTGATGCAGTCACTACAATGTTTGGTATGATGTCGCCAACTCCAGCATGGATATGGCCCGACATGCAGCATGTCGAGAGCGATGCAGCACGTGTGTTATTTCATGTTCCCGCCTGCGCCAGTGGCCAGTGGCTGAATTTGTGGCAGAGCAGTAAACCTCACCACTGCTCTCTTCCACAACTTCAGACATTGGCGCCGCCAAAGCCTTGGAACAAGTATCAGCTTCAATAGTATCAACCTGCTGTCTCCAGTGGTGGAGGTGGTGGCATCGTGCGAAAACTGCTCTGTGCAGCATTCGCAATACCCACAGCGTTGCCTGCCTTCATGCTGGCAGCATAAGTCTGCAGTACATGTGTTACTACAGGGCAGCACTTCATCAACATCTGCACAGGCCGCTGGTGCTACGTCACCATTTGTTCATTTGTGGCTTGTGCACATGATGCTTCATTTGCGGCTTGTGCAAATGGCGTTGATGTTGTCAAAGCTGGAGCTCCATTCGAGCCGGACGTTGAGTAGCTCTACCGCTTCTATAGTAATGATTTTCTGTGGCCCACAGGAGGTGGACGGTAGCGATGCACCTGCAGTGCACAGTAGTGGAACAGCTGGCAGTGCCCGAGCGAAGAAGGGTGCGACTGGACCCCGCAAAGCGACTCCGCAGCGCAAGCAGAACAACCGCAAGGCACAGCAGCGGTACCGCGAGAAGCGCAAGATGCAGGCAGTCGAGAGGGAGGAGCAGGTGTGGCCAAACTGCAGCTTTGTAGATGAAGACTGATAAAAAGAATCATCAGACCATGGCACAAGCCTGCTCTCAGCCTGTTGCGTAGCGTGTTCAGTGGTGGCTGGACAAAAACCCACAACAAATGAGATAAACATTGATCGGCTATGGGTACACTGCAGGTGAAGCTGCTCTCCGCGCAGCTCGCAACGATGCAGGAGCTGCAGGAGCAGAACCAGAAGCATGCATCGGAGAACGACGAGCTGCGCAGCCAGCTGCAGGAGAAACAGGGCGAGATCGAGGCGCTTCGGGTACGCCCCGTCTGCAATCCACAAACGAACAGCAGCTCACACACAACACCAGTCTGCATGTCTCTTGAATGTCAGAACCCCTTTCTGATATGTGCTGTGAATCTCCTCACATTCAACCTGCGAGTTTCAGTCAGGTGGTGTTCTGACAAGCGACCCCTTGGAGGTCACGTACTCTGCGCACCTCGTCCAGTTGGCAGACCTGGTGGGGTGGTGCAGAAGATGATGGAGGCGGGCTTTATAGACCTCGGGGCGCGCTCCCACAGCGAACACAGTAGTGAGGGCCGCAACGGCTTCCGCGTCGACAGCGGCGGCGACGGCGGCGGCGGGGACAGCCCGATGGCCCGGGAGGAGCGCCCGGTCACCCAGCCGCAGCATGCGCGCCTCACGCACGACGATGCGGCTGCGCGCCTCAAGCAGCTCGTCGGCGAGATGCGCGCTCTGCTGGAGGCACACGGCCTGCCCGGCACCAGCTACCTGTGCGCCACCACTGCTTGTTCCCGCTGCTGCTCTGTCTCACAGCTCTGTCTCGTGGCACTGCATCAACGCAGCAAGGTCTTGATATCGCTGTTCTAGTGCCAGACGTCTCGTGTGTTTCTGCCTTGGACACGGGAGTGGGCGCTGTTGTGGCTGCAATGGCGATGTACCGATCATGAAACTTTCAGGTCACCATGATGGGTATTGGTCGCTACCTGTCATCCTGAGGCCCCGCATGTGGTGTGATCTGAGCAATCGCCTTCAGGGATCAGCGAGCCAGCAGGCCTTGCGGTCCTGGGGGTTTGGGAAGGGTCGGCTTGCCGCAGCTTGCACACGGGCGCGTCATGTGAAGACCACTCGTGCAGGAGGGGGGACCCCCGGTACTCCGACCCAGCGCTCGCGGCGGCGCTGCGGCCGCTCGCACAGCACGTCGACCGCCTCTCGATGCAGCGCCTGCTGACCGCGCCGGCGAAGCCGCAGGAGCGCAGCAAGTGCGACAGCAGCCGCTTCGCGAGCGCGCACCCGTGCGCGCTCTTCCGGGCGCGTTGGACCGGCGCCCTCGAGGCGATGGGCGTGAGCGAGGAGCAGGTGGACACGCTGCTCGCGGCGCGCGCGCAGACGCTCGAGCGGCTGCGGGCGCTGTACGAGGAGCGCGCGGAGCTGAACAACATGACGATGGCGATCATGCTGCCGCGGCCCGCGCCAGAGTCGTTCTACGACGGCAGCACGGCGCGCAAGCTCGAGCTGATGGGCCAGTTTGGCGGCAAGTGCGCGCTGTCGCACAGCCAGCAGCTCGCGGAGGCGCTCGATGAGATCCGGGAGAACCTGCGCCAGGAGCAGCGCATCATGGTGCAGCTGCACAGCGTGCTCGTGCTCAAGGTGCCGCCCGGCTGTTGCGTGAGTACTGGCGTATGTTGATGCCCTGCACCGCCGCGTCACTGGCATGCGCTGCTGTAGCAGCACCATCAGAACCCATGGGCGGGCACACGTCCACGCATCTGAGGAGTGAAGCTCTGCAGTGTATCGCAGCGGACAGCTTGCACCCGCCCCTGCCCTATATGTGTGCCACACTGTGCCCTGGCTGGGCTCGTCTCTGCTGCACCCACCGTTCGTGTGGCCTATGCTGTACTCTTGGCTGCAATCGCGATTCTCTAGCGGCAAGTTCTGTCGGGCTACTATCACGACCGCTTGACAGTAGGGTATGGCGTGCAGGTGCTCTCACCGGCGCAGGCCGCCGTGATGTTCACACTCGCCGACGATGAGCTCGTGGAGCCGCTGCACATCACAAACATCGCCGCGCTCAACCGCGGCGTCATCCAGCTGCTGCCGATGTGCCGTGGCGAAGTCGGTGACGGAGCGGCTGTCTGCAAGGTGGAGGCGGAGGAGCCTGCAGGGAGCACCAGCGCCGCGGCGACACACATGGCGGCGCCGCCGGCCACGGCGGCAGCACATGATGATATCCGGGCCTGCGAGACCACACGAGCGGACCCGTGGTGGCGCATCGGGGCGGTGTCCTTGCATCAATGACGCCGGAGCGGCTGAACCAGAGGGCACAGGGCGGTTAATCTCATGGTTGTTCACTCCCATGTTCGAGACAAATGGCTTGAGATTTGGCGCCGGGGGTGAGGCAGAACGGCAGGAGTTGCTGTGTTTGCGGCGGGGCTATGTCAGCGCGAGGCTGCATGAGCTGACACGCTCATGGATGAGAAACTGCACCTGTTTTGAGGAGATTGTGGCACTAGCCTGCGGAAAGGCTTGAGGTTGCTGTGTACCTTGTGCTCACCTTTGCTGGGTCATAATGCGCCGTATCGTGGCAGCCAAGTGGTGGCTGGCATCGATGCGTGAGCATGCCTGGAACACACGGCGTTGGCTAGAAGGGCATGGGGCACCCGCACCTGGACAGGGGAGTGCGGATGAGGTTGTGACGATGTATACTTAAGCTGCTGCCTGCGGCATTAGCCGCGGCATTGGCCCGGCTGTGGGTTGATCTTGTATCTGATATCTTTGTGGCGGTGCTGCTGCTAATACTAATGACCATGATCGGCGCAGCGGCTGTGGGTCGACAATCTGAGACCTGCATGTACGACTGTTGGGAG
Organism: Ulva prolifera; assembly: GCA_023078555.1. Lineage (NCBI taxonomy): Eukaryota > Viridiplantae > Chlorophyta > Ulvophyceae > Ulvales > Ulvaceae > Ulva > Ulva prolifera. Next base: position 5,343,246 of record CM041199.1, read on the forward strand.
TTTGCACAATCATGATCTGAAGAGTGTTCTGTACGCGTCTGCGTGTTTGACCTTTGCAGCTGTGTAACGGCGTATAATGATGGTGTGAGCGGTTGTTTGAAAGTGTCCTTGAATGCGACATGTTGTTGACACCTGCAGCTTTTGTGCCATAGTGAAGCCGTTGAGGCGCAGTGCGTGCAATCAATACGGACCTTGCCGATACCAACTGCAGCCCGCGGAGGGTGTATACGACATAACGATTAGAATACTGAGTCGAAACCTGCAGGTAAACTGTGGCGTCTAGCCTTATGTATCTGTTGTGCTCAGAACAGTGTCAGCTTTGCCTGCCTAGTGCGGGCTGCCTAGTGGCAGCCCGCACCGCTACAGTGCTCGAGATAACGAGGTATAGTGCAGCTGCAGCGAAATGGCATCACATAGGGACACATGTTTGCATGTGCTGCTGGTGTGGGGCAGTGAACCACACCCCGAAATCGCATATCACGCATTAGCAAGGAGCAAGATGACACGGTGCACTATGGACTCTCAAAATTATTGCCGGTGGTCCTTCCTGTGCCCTTCGTGGCTGTGCTGTAACCTCTCCACATTTTAAAGAGTCAGTACGTGTGAGTGAGGAATTGCAAACCGCCAACAACCTACAGCTAGGTTGTAAACTATGTCAGCTCCACAATTAGGCATTACTGCATGTTCGACGCATATCTCGCACGATACGCTGTCACCCAAATGGGATGGCGGTTCATCTGAGGTCTGTCCAGATCGGCCGTTGGAAACATGCAACAGGCGATTATGCCAATGTATGCAACGTCCGCAGTGTATATGATTATGAGCGCCAGGATGTGTGATTGTCGGTTACATCCGTTCGACTGGACGCATGACATTTTGAACGTGAACGCAGCATAGCATCATCGTATGCGGAGGATCACACGACCGTCGCCAAAAGCGTCAGCACCTACGATGACAGAACTGTGAGACATGAGTCTGTAAGTGTCTCCGATTCGATGAAGTGTTTCGCACCTGCTTTGGAGCAAGGCCTGGCGCACGTAGCGTCCCTGCACAGGACCGTCCAGGCTGCTCCGATTGACGTCCTATGATTGGTGGAGGAGACAGGGCGCCACATGATGCAGCGCTCACAACTTCAGGGACTTTGTGGTACTGTTATACTGTACGTTGACTTGCCAAACAAGCGCACCACGTCGTACGGCCACATCGCCCATCACCTCAAGCCTGCCAGCATCGGCATCGCCCTGATTGTCGGATAACCGGGAACCACATACACAGGCGATAAAGGCGATCCGAAGCAACAAATTAAATCATGTAAGCCTGATCAAACTTGATTGATGTACGCTCTACCATGGACAGGCTGCACTCACACCGATTCACAGCTGCAGTGGCAAAATTCATCAAGACTATTTGCATGCGCACGTATCAGTACGTCAACACAGCAGCTCAAATGTAAACTCTCATCATTGCATCTGCCAGCGCTGATCTCAGGTGGAGACACAGAGCTCCAGGGCACGCTTCTGGAAGTGGCTGAAGTGCGTAGCTTCACCGCTGCAGCGTCAGGCAAGCTTTGGCTCGCACGGGTCTCCAAGGTCGTGCCAAGCATGTGCATAGCGCCCTCTGTTGTCCGAGTAGCGTGGCAACATATTACTGACTGGTCCGGCAACGGCAGCGTTTGCGTCAAGCATGGCCTGTCCAGTCCTACGCTGTTCCGCTGTGCTTGTTCCTCGCCCATGAGCTCGCGTTGACCGAACACCCCAAAATCATGCATAGATCTACCTTCCCAATTTGGGCTTGTTTATTATGTCTGTCCAAGTCTGCTTACAGCCAATCCGCTCCTGCAGTTGTCACTAAATGCAGTACGGCGTTTACACAGGAAGGGGTGCGCTTCGGCCGGAAGCCCCACGCATGTGCAACTTGATATGATTTGCGCTCTCTGTGGCTGAATGCGTTAGCGTCGTCCTGCACGCTCCAGCCGTAGCTATCTGTTGAATCTCGTAAAACAGTAGCCGCATGCCTCACAAGCACATCGCTGTGATCACACTGTCAACATAATGTCACATACCAGCAGGTCCAATATCCGACATACAGCTGCGCAGCTGGGGGGGCTGCTGGCGAGAAGCACCCACCGTGCTCGAGGCTTGCTTCCCGTGTCACAGCATAGTCTCGTTGGGTTGTCATCAGTCCTTGATGCCCGGGATACAGTGAAGTGGGGACAATGCCTTCGTGTGGTGTCTAAGAGTATGCGGCGTTAAGATCTGCACTGTAGCCATGGTCGTCATCGCAGTGTGCTCTTCGAACACACGTAACCGAGCCGAATAACTTCCCCGCGTGCATGCCTACATCCACTCCCTGAGACTGATACAGTAGCCTTCGGATCTCATCGCTTTTACTGGTCCGCTTTCTGTGATCTAGGCGGAATGGCCACAGCTCACGGCCATTCACTCACTAGCATGTTCGGGACCGAAGACAAGGTGCCCCCACGCTCATACGTGAAACACCGCCACCAAAAACACTAAACGTGAGTTGTGTAGCCATGTCAGCGTAAGAGGATCTAACTGCAGGCCTGTGCGTGGACTGGGGACTGCCTGGTTGAAGGGTGCGCCAAGCGTTGTGTTGCAGACCTTGGCGCAGGCGCATCAGCAACGGTCCTCGAGGATCGGGCCTTCTCAGAGACCTGGTATGCGCTATGTCCTCGGCTGGCGAACGTCGTAGACATCGTCGTGCGTGCGACGACTCCTGACACCACTACCTCCCCTCCCCCACAGATAGCCTCGGGGCAGAAGGCTCACTCACAGCCAGGCACAGATGGCGACGCCACAACACCAGATGAGGCAAGCTCACGGTCTCTGCTGAGCTCTGGCCACCACGAAGAGGTGTTGTCGGAAGTGCGATCCCCCAGCCTCAACCTGCACACGCACGAGAACCTACAGCAGCTCAGCTTGTTCCCATGGCTGCGATTTCACCATACATCTCAAGTTGTCTCTCTACCTGAGCGATCTGAGACTGTTGTTGTCTGGCTGGATCGTGCAGCCGTGCACTGTCCAGCCCTGTGCATGCCGTCCAGCTCTACTAGCCACCACGTAGTCAGTGACAGGCGACTGAGCTCGGGCAATTGCATGGCAGAGCACCAGCCCGAACTACCACACATTGCAATCCCGCAGAACCGCAGAGACTGCACGCCTGCACGCTGATGCACAGAACACATCCAGACGAGTGCCATCCCGCCCTCTAGCATGCACATGTCACAGCAGTGTTGAGTCGCTTTGCTGCATATCCAGGACTGCCACCCCGAAAGTAGATCTGAATATTCGGATTTTTTCTATGTGATCGGGCCCGATGACCCAACACTGCTCCACAGGACGCTGATCTGACGTCTGAGTGTCTCTGATCGCACCCGAAGCTGACGCAGTCTCTCTCTCCTGGCCTTCCCGTCTGCAGCGAGCTCGCGCAGCTTCCATGCCTCCCTTGGCCGGCCCTCTGCTGAACCACGGTGTCCCGGGCTGGACTGCCAACAGAGCCGGATCCTGAGGAGAGCCTGTGCAGCATCGAGCACAGGCTGCTAGGCCGCGGTCGCACTGGGTCATGGCAAGACCCGCATGCCTGAGCATTGGCTGACCCATGCATGCTCACATTGGAATAGCTCAATCGATGCCTTGCTGACGCTGCCCGGCCCGAAGCATGCCCCCACCCCGCTGCGAATGCGCCGCTCTGGGGAGCCTAGCATCATTCGCCGCACTCTTGCGCGCGCGCGACCGGCGGTTTTTTGGGTCCTCCGCTGAGGTTGGCCGGACTGCTGCGCAGGAGGTGCTGTTCCGCGTCGCGCACGCGGTCGCATCCAGCGCCGGCCGCGCGGGCACGCCCGGCGCGCCGGGAACCCTGAACATGCGGCGCTCGCTGCTCGACGCCGCCGCTCCCGCCCCGGCCGCCGCCGCGGAGGCGGGGGATGTGCGGCAGGAGTGCCCGTCGCCCGACACAGTGCGGCAATACGGCCGCTTCCTGCCCACGCTGGCGGACGAGTACGAGGCAGTGTTCCAGGCCGACGCCTCGGGTGCGGCTCCGCCCGCCTGCTGCCAGGATGAATGATCATGTGTGTGTATGTAGTTACAAAGGATAGAGGCTGCGAGCCTCAGGCCAATGCCCGCAACTTACCACCTACTCGATGGCGATGGTGATGCTTTGCGCTCCAGTGGTTCGGGCATAGTTCTGGTTTTCTTTGCTGGTGCAACGTTCCACGCTTGTGTATCAGAGACACATGGGGTCATCATTTGCTGAACGGCACTTATGCAGCGCCTCGAAACTGTTTCAGCCCCCTCCCCCCCCCCCGCCCCTTCGTTTGTTGAATGATGCACGCGCGGCCACCATGGACCTGCCACAATGCATGATGTGCATGTGTGCAGGCCAGCCGCTGACACAGCGGCAGATCCAGCTCGCGCCGTTCGTCCTCGACAAGCCGAACGAGTTTGCGGTGCTGGTGTCGTTCTTGCGGGACCCGGCGCGGCTTGCGGCGTACGTGCGCGATGCATGCACGACGTCGGCCATCCCCAACGCGGCGTTCCCACTATACGCCAGGTTCCTGCTCGACATCACACGACCGCAGCCCGGCACGGACGTCGTGGTGTGCCGGGACAACTTCCTTGCCATGGAGCAGCACGTGCGGTGTGTCCTCCAGGCCCGGCACAGTATCTGCGGTCTGTGAATTTCTGTGGCGCGCGTGTGCTCAGAATGAAATTCCAGTTACCACAGGTATCTAACTTGCCTCACTCTTAATTCAAGCAATGTGATTCTGGATTAACCGAGCCAAATCCTTAAGAGGACTTTCACAGGTCCGGACGACCAGGACCACGTGCCGAAGGGAATCAACCACTTGGAAAACCCGTACAGTACCATGGCATCCCCCCGCCCCCGGCAGACAGCTTCATGCATGTGCAGGGGTATCGTCGATGCGAACGAGGAGTGAGTGCCGCCGTTCGGCGAGCGGCCGGACTGCTTCGGCACGTCGTTCGACATCCCGTGGACGCCGACGACGGCGCGGTGCGCGGCCGCGCTCGCCACGGCGTACAACACCTCCACCCCCCGTGCCCCTCACCACCGTGGCCACGTCGATGCAGGACCTGCATGCGACCTGCACCGCCGCCCAGTCCAAGGTGTGCCCCCTACCCCTTCTCGAAGCACCGTCCAAGTATCCAGCGGCGCGGCGGCAAGCCTTGGTGCTCCGCCAAGACATGGCCGGTGGCTGTCATTTGTCGTCGGCCCAAAACACAATACGCACGGCGAGTCGGCGCAGCGGCCGGCCACTCGCGCGGAAACCTGGAGTGGGTGACACCCTGTCTGCAGCTCTTGCACGACAACCATGCTGTGCGCTGCCGTTACCACCTGGCCCTGAGGCGCTCACACCAGCACAGCACAGCACAGCACGGAGCGCCCAGCCGCATCAGTAGACCCTGTGCAGGTGAGCTGCGACGCGGTCGACGGAAGCACACAGCGCAACGCGATCGGCAATGCGTGGACGATGTTCCCCCTGCGCGCGCCTCTGCCGGGGGGGCTGCCGCCCTCCGCCCCCGCTCCGCAGGGCACGCCGCCGGTGCTCACTCTTGAAGGGAGTGGCCCGGCAGATGCCCCTGCTGCCGCTGGCGCCGGCGGAGGGCCGCTGGTGGCCACTGCCGCGGCACCCACCAGCATCCCCGCTCTGTCACCACAGGTGGTTGCGGCGGCGGGAGGAGGCGGGGCAGTGACATTCGCGGAGGAGGATGCGCCCGAGGAGACTAGTGTGGCCGGGACGGTGTGGCACCATGCATGGGAGTGCTTGCGGGTGGAGTGGCTGTGGTGGCGCTGCTGGTGCATGCGTAGCATGCATCAAAAAGCGGAATTAAACGGGGGGGGCACGCAATTGCGACTGCCACTGCCGGCCCGACATGTGTGACCTTGAGGGAGCGCCCTGTGCGCTATGCTCATGCACACCCGCTGTGCATGCTGTGGCAGCGAGCCTGGCAGCGCCAACGTGCCTGAGACTACCTGGAGGGGCACAGCAGTGGCCTGTGACTGCCACCAGCATGCTATCAAGCAGCGCTGCATGTGCTAGCCTGTCTTTCAGTGCAGGTGGCAGTCTCGATGGGAGTTCGGCGCAAGAGGGATTGCCCCTTGTGGCGACGGGCCGGTCGCCAACAGGCCTGCTGTGACGGCAGCTCATGCCGCAAGCCCCGCCTTTCGTTTGCTTGTCATTTGGACGCAGCGAGGTGCCGCAGTGGCCACAGGGGCGACATCTGCAGGGCCCGGAGGGTTACCTTGCAGATTTAGATTAGCTGCTATTGTATGACTGCAGCCCCGCAGCAGCTGCGCCGCGTCTGCAGTGCTAGGCATTGATTAGCGGTGTACGGCATACGGGGGCAGCGTAGCTGCCTGGTAGAGGTGCATGCATTGGCGCCCGTAGGGCAGCCAGTCGGGCGGGCATTGAAGCTGAGATGTTCACGAGCTGGCCGTTCATTCTCGTGAGGCCATGCACCGGAGGTGCACATGCAAGGTACGTGCAGGACAGCCTGACGAATGTCATGAGTGTGTGCAGAGCTGGCGAGCTTTGTAACTTGGGGTCTCGTCGCCCTGCATGGTGAACAAGATACGATGCACTGCGTGGCGGAGCAACAACCGTACCGCTAAAAGCAGACTGTATGGTCTGTGATTCTCCCACCCGGAGGCGCGTGATGTCCGGCAAAGAATATCACACTGTAGCCCTGAGTGGCAACAGGATGTGTGCGATAGACTGGGCTGTCCCCGCGGCTCAGCCCTGCAGGTGGCAAGATGCAGCATAAGCCTGAGCCCTGCTCCTGAACAAGGCTGTATCCGGCAATGAGTCATCCTCTCAAGCGCATCTACGGAACCCGGTCACCAGCGCATACCATGTATGGCATCGTCAGTATCCCGTTGTGACCCATAGCATCGCCACCCTTGAAAAAATAAGTGTGACACTGCCGAGGCTTGGCGGCCAGCAATGCATGTGAGCGTGTGCTGCAGCCGGCAGCAGCAACATCATCCTTTGGCCACCGTGGTCTGTGGTGCATGTGGGTCGCCCTGTACTGCAGGAGCACGCTCAGCAACCGTGCGCTGACTGTGATCCATGTGCATCATCCGTATCTCAGGTCCACCGCCATGTCTGTGGTATCATGGAGAATGCGGTTTGTTCCAGTGGCTCAGCCGCCACCGATGCAGAGGGGTGGAGGCATGCAGAGTTAGCCCTGCCCGGCACACTAGCACCATGGCAACATCGCTGAGAGCTTTCCAGCTGTGGCAGGCCCCACCAAGCGCCATCACCACTCCGCTGAAACACGTCAACGCTGCGTTGCACCGCAGATGTGGTGACCGAAGTTCTGCAGTCCTGCCTACCATGTGCCCCAGACAAGCATCTGAACACTGGATTTTCAACGTTGCAATGGCTTGTGATGTGAAGCTTTCATAACAGCACTTGACACCTAGATGTAATGTCAACAACAAGAACGTGTGCAATTTGTTTTTAGACAGCCACAATGTAGGTACCAGTTCTTATCTGTCAAAACATTGCAAACGTTAAAATTTTGTCTGGGCAGAAAGGCATAGCGGTGACATGCAGAAATGGACAATGGAAGATAACATAGTCTGTGCGTGATTGCAAGCAGCATATATGTTCACAATCAGATGTGTGTAACAGGCTCATCAACTGTCGCTGTCCTGCTGAAGCGCATGAAATAAATGGCAATTGCGAACTGGTGGTGTGAAATCTTTGCTGATGTCCACACCCAGTTGGAAAAATACTTGTATGCAACTGTTTTAGTATGGTCATTATTGGGTGAGTAAAAATTTTGTTTTCACATGATGTAAGATGATACATCTGTAGATGCAATTTGACTCTACAAAACATGACTCTTGGTCCAGATACACCATATCTGTGGACACTTCTGGATGCTCCACATAGTATTAATTGAGACAAAAGAACAGACTAGCTGCTGCATATGTTTACATTGCCTCTACTCACTCGGAGAAAACACGGCATAGATTTGCCACTGAAGCCCTCACACTCCAGGCCAACTCCACGTCGCGGCATGCTCTCTCGGGGTACACACTCAGGACCATGCTATGTATGGTAGTACTGGGGTAGTGAAGGGTGCGACCAAAGCTTACTCCTCCCACTTCTGGGCGCAGAGCTCAGCGAGGTCGACCACGCGCTGGGAGTAGCCCCACTCGTTGTCATACCAAGCAACAACCTTGACCATGTCATCACCCATGACCATTGTCAGGGAAGCATCGATGGTGGAGGACTGGAAGGTGCCCTTGAAGTCAATGGACACGAGGGGCTTGTCGGTGATCTCGAGGATGTTCTTCATTGGGCCTGCATAAAGCGCATGATATTGCTCTGACTGATCCAGACAAATGCAAACGTTCTCGGCCAGTTGCAGCTCCAGACACACAGAACTGCTGCCCAAAAGCAATACAATGTACACAAGATCCGGAAGCTTACCTTCGGAAGCCTCCTTGAAGGCAGCGTTGACCTCCTCAGCGAAGGTCTTCTTCTCGGTCTGCACGACGAGGTCGACGATGGAGACGGTGGGGGTGGGGACACGGAGAGCAATGCCGTTGAGCTTGCCCTTAACCTCGGGGCACACAAGAGCGACAGCCTTGGCAGCGCCGGTGGTGGTTGGCACGATGTTGAGCGCGGCAGCGCGAGCACGGCGCAGGTCGCGGTGGGAAGCGTCAAGCAGACGCTGGTCTCCGGTGTAGGAGTGGGTGGTGGTCATTGTGCCCTTGACGATGCCGAACTTGTCCTACAAAGTAAAAACACACAGTCGGACGCTGTCTATCAGCGGAACAGTGCCGCACTGCGTGCTGTAGGCCTGCATGTGTGCAAACATGCAGGCCTGAAACCGCAGAGGCATGCTGATTGTTCAACCAACAATGGTGACAGAAAGCGCCGTGGTTGAAGACTTACGTTCAGGACCTTCACGAAAGGAGCCATGCAGTTGGTAGTGCATGAGGCGTTGGACACGATGGGGTACTCGTGCTTGTAGTCGTCGCCGTTGACGCCAATGACGAAGGTGGGGATGTCACCCTTGCCTGGTGCAGTGATGACAACCTTCTTAGCGCCAGCCTGAAGATGCTTGCCGGCACCGGCCTCATCGACGAACACACCGGTTCCCTCGATCACCAGGTCAACGCCCATCTCGCCCCAAGGCAGCTGGGTGGGGTCGCGGTTAGACACGACGCGGATTGGCTTGCCATCAACAGTGATGCCATCATCAGCGATCTGCAGAGAAGAGGTGTTTCAGTGCTGACTTATACTCTGTGATATGGACATGGCCAGCGGTCTTGTGAACTACGGTACGACACTGGCATAGCGCCGCACCCAGTAACACGCCCCATCTGCATCTTGACTATATTATACCCAAGGGTTGACATAAAACCCAAACTGTTTTGGCATGCAGTGGTGCGGGCACGGGCCAAGCGCAATGGCATCTCGGTCACGTGACACTCAAGGTGCACCCCAACCGTGCACGCGCAAACCCAGCGCAGGTGTCAGAGGGCCGCAGTTTCACGCACCTGGACATCAGCATCGAAGGTGCCGAATGTAGAGTCGTACTTCAGCAGGTGGGATGCCTGCTTAGGGCCACCGGAGTCGTTGATGCACACAACCTCGAGGAGGGACTCCCCGCGGCCGTGCCAGCAGCGCAGGAATTGGCGCCCGATGCGGCCGAACCCGTTGATGGCAACCTTGAGCTTCTTCTCAGATGTTGCCTCAACCTTGTAGGCGTTGCATCGGCTCTGCATGCACGGCTGGGTGTGAGTTGGGCGCGGAGAAGCGGCACCTGGAAACCTAGGGATATCACAAAGTACATAACATCTATTGAGCCATGAGATACATCTGAGCAGGTGCTACTCTGGCGGGCATGGTTAGCGGCTGCGTCTAGGGCGCTGTTGGCGTGTGCGAGAGAAGAGAACTACAGCGGCGGGTCCCTGCCAACACAGACGACCAGCCCATACCACAACTACATTAAATTTGTACTGCTTCTTGGGTTTAGCTTGGAGAAACCTCCAGCTCACCCAGATCCCGTGTCCAGCAACGCTACCCCAATCGCGAAAGCATAGGTGACCCATTAACCTGCCTATCGCGCACATCCTGCTGCCACTGCTTGGTACTGACAGTATTCATAGTTTTCGCTGTAAACCACGTACCTTGGGCACAGCGATGCGGCGACCGCCGATGCAGCGGGTGGACTTGAGCTGGGCGAGAGTCATGGTGAATAGATGAGTATTGACCTGTTCAGCAGCCGGATACAGAACGCAAGGTAATCATGCAGTGACTTAGCTGGCATATATGTGGAGTGCGTGTACTCGCGTGTCCAGGAAGGCATGCTGTGCACTCGGTGTAAGGGGGCGATCCGCCACGGCGGCCACGGCGGCGCTTGAGATTGCGCGACTATTCCGCCAAGCCTGCGGTCGTCGTGAGACGCACTTGATACTGTCGATTTGACTGGAATGTGGCACGTAGGCCCGGCGCG